>VXBT01010117.1:2654051-2742221 GCA_013400235.1 Oriolus oriolus
TGGCAGGCAGCGTCCGCGCGCCATTGGCTGGAGGGGCCGGCGGCGCGCACCTCCGAGCTCTCCTATTGGCTTGCAGTCCCGCCGGCCGGCCGTTGCGGAGAGAGGACTACATCTCCCAGCATGCCGAGCGGAGCGGCGCTGCGGCGCGCGGCGGCGTGAGCGGGGCTTTGTTGCCGTGGGGCACGCTGGGTGCTGCAGTCCGTGCCCACAGCGCCGAGGGCTCCCGCCGAGAAGAGCAGCAGCAGCGCGCTCTCGGGACGCTCAGCGGCACAGGGCACTGCCCGGCACACCCTTCCCTCCTCCTTAGGCTTGTCCGATCGTGTGCTCTCTGCGACCTGCCCTGTCCACACCGTGTCTGTCACAAGGCGAAAGGCTGCCAAAACCAGAGCTGGCCGCTTTTTCTTAAGCTTAGGTTAAGACCTCATTGGGTTCCCACCGCGGGCGAAGTCTGTGTGTGTTCCCTGAAGCGGGGCTTCGCCACAGCGTCTGGCAGCAAAACCAACACCCTTCTTCTCAGGTCTAAGCCACCAGAACAATGGTGGGACACGAAAATTCTCCGTTTTGTTCAGGAAGTGGCCGGAGGGGAAGGTGGGCTGCGTCGGCAGAGCCGGGCAAAGGTGAACCGTGTCTTTGTAAAGGTTTTGCAAGACCGTGGGTTTAAACTACGCTGAGCAGATACACAGTATTTCCATACTCAAGGTGCCCTATAATCGAAATTCATTGTCCAGGTAGCAGAAAATGATATATTGAAGTTAACAAATAAGCCCTGTGTTCATACGGAGCTGTGGCCGGTCTCTCCTGGAAATATTTATTCCTTCAATTCGGGAGGTACTCCGTGAGGAAGAGAAACCTTTCATCTCCCAGAGGACGGGCTCCACAGTGGACAATGCCGGGGAGGTGGCACCTGCAGATGCACAGGGCGCTCAGGTGCTCAGATGTGACGGTGCATGTCTGCAGCGTTTAAAACGCAGACCCAAACCAGAACCTGAATTTCCTCCCTAAGGGTTTCTTGCCACAAAAAGTGAAATATAAAACCAGAACAGCACAGTCACTGGACTGCACGAAGTAACAAAATCCAGCCATCTAGTGTGCAGCCATTTCTTCTGAGTCAGATCCATGTGTAACCTGACGCAGCTTTCGAGAAAAAGACAGTGAAAAGAGTCTTTTGCTTGTTAGATTTGCAACTCTATAATAAAGTATAAGCCTGCTTAGATTTACTTCACAGCACAGCAAAACACTCATTTTACTTGCACACAGCCAATTAATTAATTTTTTTTAAATTACAAAACCTGAAAAATAAAGATTAGGAAACTGTTACTGCCTTTTAAAGGCACATTGTTATTCATCATCAGCGCGTTTTAGTTTCCACTTTATGTAGCATATGAAGGATTAGGATTTCAGTGAAAGAGAGGGACAGAATAAATTGCATCCTCTACCAAAGAACTGCCAGACCTTTTCAGATGGGTGCATACCATGAGCCCATACCATGTTAGTCAGCTTTATCTAAACCTTCCAAAGCAATGTCTGCCCCTGAATTTCATGGGTTTCAGGGTCAGTCACAACAGAATTGTGGGGCTGGGGAGGTCAGAGGCCATTTTTGTCAAAGGGTAGTGACCTTAGCAGCAAGAGGTAGCGTGACAAAAACAGGATTCATGCTACTGAATGGAGTTCTCACTGCTCTTCCCCCGCTGAGTCTTTTTTCTACCTGGTAATGAAAAATCTTGAAGAATTGTAATGGATTTTTGTACGCATACATACAGATATATATGTGTGTGTGTAGATCTATTTAAAAATATTAAATGTGTTATGTCAGTTATGCTGTAATATCTAATATTATTTTCTATTCTACTCTGTATACTATATATAATTTGTTATATGTTTTAGCTTATGAAAAAGATGAAATTTTTATAAATGTGTATTTGTTGTTAGAAAAAAATAGAATGTAAGCAAGAAATTTTTTTTAAAAAGGAAAAGGAAAAGAGAAAAAAGAAAAAAAGAGAGGAAAGAGAGGAAAGAGAAAGAAGAAAATAGGAAAATATAACAGAAGAGAAACTGAAATTGAGATTGATATTTCTGAATGTGGTATAAAAGTTTCTTCAGCAATGTCTGCATAGTCACATATTTACTTTGTATACACATAAATGCATGGCTAGGCAAGAAGCCCCAACTTTTAGTTTCCACGGTTAAGGGAAAGGATTAATTAACAAGCTGCAGACTCTGACGCAGGAGGTTTGGCAATTTGTACTGGGATGACTTCAGTCATTCTTGCTCCTAACCAGACATTCTACCCAGAGGTTATGGTGCTCTCCCGAGCTGCTGCACTCCCCAGCCTGGTGCACACCCTGTGACCTGAAAGCTCCCGTGGTTTGTGCTGTTGTGGTGGGTTCTGAGCTGCAGTGGCCGAGGACGGAGTCCTGCTTTCCCTCGCAGCACTTCTCAGGCAGGTGGTGATGGTGGCCTCTGTTTCCCCAATCTATGTACTGCTCTCCATGAATGTGTACTTTAAATTTCAAAGCCCTCGTCAGGAAGCAGTTCAAAGGTAGTTGGAAGAGCACATTCAGACTCCTGAGGCATCAACACAAGTTTCTAAATTAATTAAAAAATAAAAAGGTAAAGAAAGACTGTGGATTTTTCTTTGCAAAAGACTTTCCAAGCCCTGTCTGACTGATGATGTTCTTGGCTCTTTTTTAATGAGCAGCTTTGTGGTGCTGCTGTTGGTCAGAATTCCCTCTCCCAGGACGTTGCAGTTCTCCACTCAGAAAGGTTTTATTATTTCTGGGTCTCACACTGTGTCCAATATCCCTCCTCCTTCCTGAACAGTCTGCCTGAGCTCTTGAAATCAGGGTAACAGAGTTGTCCCCAAAGGTGTTGAAGGATATGGAACATTTGTATGCTAAAACAGTCTCATCTTCTCCTCTCTTTCAGTCAATGGGAATGAGGCTTCTTTTGGTTTAACAGTTTACTATAAAAAACAGACAGAAGTGCTTCTGGCTTCCCTTGAGTGGTGCTTGGGTTCACCTCCATCCTGATCCTTCCAAAGATCCAGCCTTGAGTAACTGGTCAGTTCTACCCACAGGCACCTCACCAGTGCATCTGGTCCTAGGAGGGACCATGGTAGGTCATGATCACCAGTCCATCAGGTAACTGGAGGGGCATCACTCATTTGCCACGAATTGTACCTGTTCCTTCCTTGGATAAAAACATACATCATGACATCTAAGGTTTTTTCAAGGTCTGCAGCTTGTAGAAGTTTTTGTATTTAAGTAAATTTAAATGGCATCTATTTAATTTCAAGAACTTTATTTGGGTGTCAAAATCCCTCATATATCTTGCACAACTGTACAAATAACACTTATGTCCATTTTAGGCATAAACATGGTTATTGTCACACTGGGTGCTATCAAAGATTTTATTTACAAAACAATTACTAAAATGCCTGTTGTCATATTTCCATTTATTTATTTCTTACCCATAGGGTAATAGGTCCACCATAATTGCTTGGTGCGTTTTATAATACAGAAGAAAAAGCTATGTTAATAAAAACTAACAAAAACTCACAAATAGCTACAAATCTGACAGAAGATGTCTAAGAAAAATTCTCCCCAAAATACAATACATTTTTCCACACATACACAGTACAGAATAACTTCAAAGGCACAGCTTTGAATTTTGCTTTTGTAGACGTATAGAGAATTATCACCACGTGAAGGAATTGAGAGAACAGTTTCATACCTGTCAATAGATAATTAAGTGAATAATCATGTTTGCATTGTCATTTTCTTTATATAATTGCTTCATATCATCATATTTAACATATGTGGCTCTGAATCCAAAATCTTCCCAGTCCCCAAGTCCCTTCTTACCTTGTCATTACTGACCAGAGAAGTTAGATTTTTCCAGATTGTGCAAACTCAACACAAATACATATATAATAAGAACAATAGTCAACTTAAGGCAGTGAATAATTCAACGCTACATGTCTTTTCTTCTCTTTTGTAAAGATCAAACTTACTGGATCAACAGAAAGGTGCATCAATATACAAAGTTAGATGTAAACTGAAACCTACAGCAACACGTGTCTTTTAAAGGAACCAGATAGAGGAACTGATATGAGTAAGTGATAACTTGGCAGAATGGTTTCTAAAGAATGCATTAAGAGCTTAAAAGAAGAACAGATGACGGGGTTTTGCTGAGGGTGAATTTCCTGTCTTTAATTCAAATTATAAATAGGTCCTGTTCCAGTACCTTTTGTTGTAAGACTTGTTAACGTTTGTCAATAAGAGAGGGGGTAAAAACGGCTCACTCAAATTGAGAGCACACAGGGTTGGCCCAGAGTTTTAAAAGGCACAGATCGGCCCAAAAAGTGGTCTAGAACAGCACAAAGTATTTTTCGGCTACAGGAGCATTCAGTCATACTGGTCTGCAATCTGCCCACGTTAGGAACTACATTACTGCCCGGGATCTCTTCCATTTTCACCTCCCTTGAAGAACGTCCACGAAAAGTCCCACACAGCATGAAGTTTTTATAACTCTTGTAAGTGTGTGAGCTTAGCTGATACCAGTCATCTTCATTTAGCCCAGCCTGTGGTGGCTTCCCCATTGATGTAGGCAAAGCCAGGAAAGTGTTGCATGTGCTCGTACTCAGAATTCCTGCGTGTTGTCAAGGGCGTGTACATGTCACTGGAATTCCCATATCTCGTGGAGTGCATGGATGAGCTCGTGTAGCAGGAGTTGGCAGCTGGGACCTCTGGCCAGCGCGGAGTCACTGGTGTGGGATGCAGCCGGGGGGTACTGCTCATCAGACAGGGCTCCATTCTTGATGTTGGGCCATTGAAAGGGTACTACAATTAAAAAAAAAAAAAAAGAATCATTTGCCACATACTTCATTTTAAAACAAGCCTGGTGGTGTCACAATTATGTGTTTAACAAAGCCAATATCATATGAATTAGCAGCTAACCAATAACAAGGTATCATACTGAAGGTGGAATATTGGATAAGCAGTGTCTGCTGTAAACCAAAGTTTCAGGGAAAGGCTTGGAAAACAGTCACTGATTTTAAATAATTAATTTATCAAAGTGCTAGATTTTTAATTTTAGTTTAAATTAATTTATCAAAGTGCTAGATGTGTCTGGGAGCAGAAAAATAGATTGAATTTATTTAATTTTTTCCTCCCACCTTTTACTCAAAAACTTGCTGTTTACTAAACATCAGAATATAAAATGTCCCAACTCTTCCTCACTCAAGTGAGTTTTGAGGGAGGGGAGCAAAAGAATCTTTAGTTCTGGCTTCCCTTGAAAGTGTTCACAAGACATCCTGACAGTTTCTGTAGAAAAATACTACGGTCTGGCCCCAGAGCCAGCAGCTAATTGCAGAACTTGTGGAAAAAGGCAGGAGAAGAATCTCTCTATTCCCCAGCTGTTCACAGTGACACTTGGAAACCAGAAACCAAAGAAGTCTGACAAATGGCATCCACTAAGGAAGGATAGGACAGGAAGGAAAACAGAACAGCTTTTCCCTCTATAGCCATAGGCTGACCAGCAACAGAAAGAAAATTGTGCTTATGAGTGCTTGCTTAGCATGTATTTATCTTACTGCCTGTCCTGCAGGAGCAGATCATCTGTGTGCTGTGTCTGAGGAATGGCTCTCCCTGTTTTGTCCCCCTGTTATCCATCTGCATCACAGAGATTGTTAGGATCCCCGTTTCCCTTGGCCAGCCTTGTATCTTCAGAGCTTCTACGTTTTACTTCTTTATATCTTTTCTGCAAAAAGTGTCACACTTAAAATTTCGCTATCTTGGGTTGACACCGTGGTATTTCTTCAACTAAAAAGTTGTCACCAAAGTAGGACTATCACCTCTTCTGATGCTTACAAACCTTGCAAGTTGCACGCCAAAGCTTTCTATGGCTGTAAAACCCCTTCCTTGTATTTTGGAGGGTTATGGAGAGAAAAGCTGGAGTAGGTGTTCCTAGGAGGGAGGGAGCAGAGATTCCCAGGGGTCTCATTACATTACTCGGCTGTGGATGGGCCCGGGGTTAATCAGTTGCATAAGCAACTGTTACGTAAGCCCAAGGCAATTACAGCAGTGTCTCCACGAGGAGTTTGTGCTGTCTCCCTTCCGACCACAGCCAGGAAGGCAGCCCAGCCTTGGCAAATGTATTTCAACAGCTCACAAGCCTCAGGCAGCTCAGGGCCACATGCCGGCCACTCCTAATTAGAGAGGAGAAAAAGAAGACTCTTTCTGACCAACTTACTGTAGTTAGTGATTTAGCATATTCCTGTGTGTCCCGGGTAGACAGGCCAGTAGGCAGATGAGAGGGAAAACATCAAAGGTGTTATCTAGCCTGTACTTCCCATCACCACAGAGGCTGGATCTACCTGTGCCATCACAGCTGCTGAAACACGGTGTTAAACTGCAGCACCACCCTGGAACATCAACACTTCAACACTGGTACTGCTAATCTGGCTGCCAGAATAAGCTGTCGAGGCAACACTGACAACAGGTCTATACAACCCCATCGAAACTTCCATCTTCACCCCAGAGAAAGCTTTTTCAGTAGGAAAGTTCAGCAGAACTTACCTACTGAGTGTAAAAAGCCTTATATTCATTTCTTTGAAGGAGAATCAAGTTTTCAGACATTCCTTTCCAAAAGCTCTCACTGAAGATGAGAACTTCCAGTGACCAGCAACAATGAAACTCAAGCTTTGAAACAGTATGTGGCCCAAGCTAAGAACTTTCTTGTCTTCAGCAGCATTTTAGTTGATACCAATTACTGTGGTCTTTGCCTTTATAACCCATTGATCTATACTACAGTGAAGTCACAGTAGATTCTTGTATTAAAGAGTGTACTTACAACAGGGTTAACCTAGACTTCTGCCATAATACACCAGTGATTCTCTCTTGTCTTCTTCCCAGTGAGATAATTGATCTATTCTGTTGTTAACCATAACAGAAGCCTTTGCCATCCTGACTCTGTGCAATTTTCCTTTGAGGTTTCGAAGCGAAGGTTGTGACTTGTAGCAGGGGAATTACTTGCTTTCATATCCCTTACAAATGCCAAGAGAAATCCCTGTCTTCAGCCAGGATAATTTGCTATTTGAAAATATGTAGACTGCAAAAATGTTCACCTATGCTCAAGAAGAAGAGAATGAACTCTGGGAGTATTGTAGTGGGTCTCCTTGTTGTACACAGCATTATGTGGGGAAGCCACATTATGTCTTTTTGGTCTTTTGGAACCACAAAACTTGTGCCACTGAGCGAATGAAATCTTGGCTCCCAGGGTGCACCGAAAAAGGAAGATATTCCTCCTCCAATGTGCAGCCCAGAGGCCACGCTTAGGCTTACTAGAAAGGCAGGGGAATGGCTGTGCATGTGGGGACAGGATACAGTGTGCTGCTTTTCCTTTTCATCAAGCACACCCAATGCAGCTGTGTTTATGAATGTGTCATGAATGTAAAAAGAATAATTGCTTGAAAATAACATGGACTCTAAATATCCAGTATTTTACAATAAATTCTGTTATGACTGAATGCAAGATGGAAAGTTTTGTAATGGTAGGTCAGCTAATCGCAAATGACTCAGTGGCTTCTTTTTCCCTACAGTGAAGAGACTATTGAAAGGCAATATTTTTAAAGTACTCATTGGCCCCTGCCTGACTATTAACTCACCCAATGAAGCATCTATTCAGCCTTGTTGGAGTGTCCAAAGCAGAGCCATCTGGGCGGATGCCTGCCCATGCTGCCTGAATCACCTTTCACACTCTACATCCGGTTTAATGAAGAGTGCTTAAGCTGAACTCAAAACACTGGGGCCTAGTGATCTTTGCCAGATATAAAAGCGACATTTGTTGGAGGACTCTTGACAGGAAATTACCATTTTCTGGGTTGACTCACACTTGTTACTACTGCTGCCATTAGACCTAGACAAGAAGCCCTTTAAGCCTGTGAGACTTTCAGCAGATTATTGTTAAGGCTTTGCCCAAAAAAGTAAAATTAATTCAATTTCTTTTAGTATTATTTTAGAAAATACAACGTTAAATATGTCTTCCCATGAAGTGAAGGCTGAGTTTCTGCAGTGAAAGGATGGAGAATTATCTCTTTATCCTTATTCTCAACTCACCAACCAATTATACGTGGAAGTGAAAGGTTTCAATGTCCAAACAGCAAAATATTTTCCTTATGACTGTGGCTCTGACTTTACATTGTATTAGCTCCCACTTTTGCTGAATGCTGTAAATTAATGTTGCGTGTTAGCCACTACTTTAGGACTTGCAAATACTACCAGAAACTACTGACTTGTGGAGAGCTGGCTATAAATTAATTTCATAAAAACATGCTTAAATCTTATAAAATTACATAACTGAAACTATTGATTAATTGCATCTTTATAACCCATAATCTGACCCTTTTCTCCACAAATTGAACCTTATTGAATCTGTTAATTAGGCTGAGTGAAACTTTGAAGTCCATCTAAGTGATTTTGGTACTTTTGGGAGTGGCATTTGGAGCCTTCGGAAAATGCTATTTGTAATTATCTCAAAAGAAGTTAAGACATCTGTTTCCTGTTGCATTCAATACATAATTACTTCAATTACATGCTAACAGTCTCGAGGCCGTTGTGAAGCCATACAGTTGGGAACAATGACTCTTGCTGCATGGGTGGGATTTGGGCAGTATTTTTGTCTTTCTGTCATTACCAGCTGTTTGATGACAGAGTGGTTATTGGGGAGGGTGTATTATTCTTACTGCATTGGTATAGTCATGAGTTTATAACGTGTATGTGCTGGAGGATTAAGAACTTTTCCCCTTCTTTTTTTTTTTTTTTCCCAAAGTAGATGGGCCAGAATAACATGAATGGACACTAAAGCATGGGCTGTGTCTGAGAGAGGATTTCCCCCACTGTCACAAAAGCAGTCACTACTGTCTTCCAGTACTGCTTCCAGTAAACCCTGCTGCAGAGGTATATGAAGGGAAGACATGGTTTAGTGGAATTGTGGCATGCAGTATTTTACAGAAAAACTGAGTAGTGCTGCATGCTGCACCCTGGGAAGTTATGTGAGACCACTGCAGTCCCCAGAGCAGTTTAGGAGAGTCAGGGTACAAATACTGCTTAAATTTCCTTTAACTATGGCCTAAATGCTGTGCTCTGGGCCTCTGAGAGGTGCAGACCTGATCTACTGCTTAACAGCAAACTGTACCACTGCAGCATTTTCCAGAGTGATTTGTTCTGTCCAGGCCATGGAAGTAAACTACAATCTTCATGAATGCAGCTTAAAGGCAGCAAAAATAAATAAACAAATAGATTCATTCCTGTCTTTAAGGTAGGAGCTGCATGGTACTGAAAAAGAAACATTGCTATGCTACTTCTATGGCTCTCTGTCACCTGAAATCGACCATTTGGAGATGGTTGTTCCATTTTGGAAGTTGCAAAGGAGAAAAGGTAAAATGAGGCTGTGTTTAGTGTGGCATCTAGGAGGGATTCTCAGATCTAGGTGGCTGATCTGGCAGCTTCTCAACTGAGTGTCTCCTACCTACTCTGAGATCAGGTTTGCACAGAAAGGCTGGAGGGGAGCTCCAGCTCCACCAGGTTCCCTGCTCAGCACAGCTGAGAGAACAGGACATTCACACTCCCCAGACTACGCCTGCCCTGCAGTCCTCGGATAACTCCTGTGCACAGAGCACCTGCCACAAGAGAAACGAGAGATGAGAATGCTTAACTGTGGAAGAGAGATGACAGGGAGGAGGTGAGGAAGGAATGATGCAGAACTATAATGTCTTGAATGGTTAGAGTAGATAAACAGGGAATGAATACTCCCTATTCCTCATCACCCAAAAAACCCTAGGGCACTCAATGCAATTATGAGGCAGCAAACTTAAGAGGAGTATGTGTGTTTCATGCAACTCCTGGCAAAGTTTACATGTACAGAAAAGCTCAAAGACAAGGTAATGAACAGTGGTTTGCTACAAAAGACATCACTCCAGCTGCTGCTTCCTACTCAGGATATCCTAGGTTAGCTCTTGCCAAAGTCATCATAGCTATGCTGGTGAAAGGACCACCTTCTACCTACCCTACTTCTAAGACTTTTCCTCCACACATCTGTTTCTGGTCGTTGCTAGAGATAAGACCTGGATAACCGAACCTACAGTGTGACTCACTACAGCTACACATTAGGGTGCTTACACTTAATGATGTGCATCTTTATATGTTACCAGATATGTTAAAATGTGTACCGCTGCACATTTCTCTAATTATTCTTCCTACTAAAAGTGTTAGCCTTGAAATTTACAAAGAAAAATTACTGCAGCACGAATTAGTTTGTGTTTAAGGAAAAGGTAGAACTACATTAATTGAAATATTTTTGGATAGCCTGAAAGAGGAGTAAGACCTGTCCAGCCAGGGTGAACCTTGCAGATAAAAGCTGTGCTCAGAAGCCAGCCAAGCCTCTACTGTGGAGGAGGATTAGGTGTGACTTTGTGAAGGGGTTACCTTTGAAGGAGGTAACTCTCTGCTAAACTCAACATAGGCTGATGAGACCTCTCAGAGGCTTTTAGACAGTGCTGTCTTTTTTCTACCATGGCATCTGATACCTAAAACTGCAGACACAGAGGACTGATGAAATCAAGTGTCAGTATAGATGTGTTCATATGCACACACACTAAACAATCCCCTTCTATATGATGGTGGAGTAGCATCAGAGTATTGTATGCACTCCTGCACTATGGCTTACAGAATTAGGTAGTAACAGACCAATCTGTAGATCACTTTTCATTTGTCTGTCAGGCTCCTGGCCAGTAAGCCAAGTCAAGAAATGAGCAATCAGGCCTGGAATTACAAGTAAGGAACTGTTCTGAGAATTATTCACAGATGGTCAGGGGAGAAGAAAAAATTGGGATTAAGACCAAGGTTTGAACAGGCTGTTCCTGTCATCAAAAAGAGTCTTAGCCATCAGTGGGCATTAGCCTATGCTGAGACCCCCACCTGCACTTTTCGAGAGCTGTAAAGAAATAGTTAATAGTAAATAGTAAAATAGTAAATAGCAAAATATCTATGTCTGTGTGACTTCTTCCCCAGCACAGTCTCACTCTAAAATTCCAGTGACAAAATCAAAACTCTTAAACCTGGAGTGTGTCACTCTCTTGCACAGAAAGAGGTTGGACATGATGTTCTCCAAGACCAAAATAGTTATGTGGAGCTGCAGTTTAAACGCCACCTCAACTACCTGTCACCTGTTTTGGCTCAGACCCTTGTCTGGGACAAGGGCTCTCCCTGAATCCATGTTTGTAGAGGAGAATTTACCACACACACAGAGCTGTTTTTTCTTAGGAGTTAATCCCTAGACTCTATCCTAAAGAGCATGATAGAATAGTTGCTAAAGTTGAGCCAAAGTTCTATATTTGGCCAGAATGTAGATTATAACAAAGAGTTCTTTTGAAAGTTATGGTCAATGCCTCCTCTTCTCAGCTGATTATACTCCCACAGCTCTACACATTGCAGCTCCTTTGGTTTCAGTATAGTGGCAGCTGTTGATATATTCATTGTAAATTTGGCTTCCTGTGTTTTTATTTTGCAACATCATGAGTCCTACCCCAACTCCTTGCAACACGTTCCCCTCACAAAGACCATTAGAAAAAGAGCAGCTCCTTAACATCTTATTAGGGGCATCTTATGAACTTTTTTTTTGTTAAAAGTAACTAAGAAAGAACTTATTATCAGGGCAGGCATTTTACAGAAGCTAACTTGGCTTTAAAAAGACTCTCAGCAAATTCTGTATGAAACTGTCAAAGACTTTTAGATAATTTTTCAAAAGTAAGGTTCCAGTTTGTAGCTCCTCTCAGTTGAGAACAAGCACTTTGATAGCGTTTTGTTGGCTGTGTCCTGCTGTGCAGTTCCATCTCAGTTTATAAGCAGCATGAGAAAGAACATGCTGTATAGAAATTGAAATAATTTTCCTTCAAAGTGTGATCATTAAAGCATAGCTGTTATTCATATGTGTTCACGACAGTTCAAAGACCAGAAAGAGAAGAAAAAATGATCTGACACCTGCACTTGTAGAGACAGCCTACTACGGTATGAAAAATATTTGCCTGAGTTCAATGTTTGCTACTGTTTGCAATACAACATGTTAACCAGGACATGAGTAAACCAAAAATGTGTTGATCTTGATTTGCTTTACTTGTTTCTTGAGGTAACAGGGTAAGACCTATACTGAAAAATGGAGGAAAACAAACCTGTCCCAGGACACTGCACTTAAATGTTCACTCACTTTCCTGCTGAAGATACAGCAGCTGCAAAAACCCTCAGACAAACTTGGATACCTCATGTAGTCTGACAGACCAGGTGCTACACAAATGGGTGAGAAGTTGTAGCTTGTCCTTTCCATAAGCTAGGGAGCCATTGTTGAGCTGCTCCAGATGAGCATATTGGGTTTGTACAGATCTCAAAAAGCTTCAACGGGATCAATACCATTATTCTTATCTTACAGCTAGGGAAAATGAAGCATAAAAAGAGAAATGACTCTTCCAAGATCGAGTGGCAGACTGATGCCAAAGACCAGAATGAGATGCAGCTTTTGTGTGCTCTGTTTGAAAGCACTGCCAAATTCACACCTTTGCATCTGGAATGAAACTGCTGCAGTCCAGTGACGATAGTTTTAAAATAAATTTTATAAATTTACAGAATAGAAATTTAATAAATGTATTTATTAAAATAAATGATTTTAGAAATCATTTATTTTAATAAATAAATTATTTCCTTTTATAAATGAAGTGTAAGTGGTGCCACGTGGGTGGAATACCCCAATGCCATCACCTCCTCTGTGTATCCACCCTTTGCTAATCTTCCAGCAGAGAGCCCAGAGAGCAGCTGCCCACGCTGAGGAAGCACCAGCTGCACAAGGCACTGAAGCCCTCCGACAGTGGCACTGCTTTGGAACTCTTGCCAGATCTGATCTTCACACTTAATCTGTGCTGGCTCCTACTGGCTCAGTTTCGTGAGGTGGAAGAGTTACTGATAAAATTTCTCAGCATTGTAGTAGGAGACTATAGGATACAGATTAAACAGCCCCTGCAATGGTGTCCTGAAGTTATTCAAACTGTATGCAGAACTCTGTGTTTTGGCAAATGCCTAAACAGGGGTATCCTCAAAAGCAGAGACCCCAGAAGAATTCACTATGGCCTCTGCATCTTCAACTGTATGAAAACACTTTTTTTTCTTCTTAGGGATCTCTTCCTGCTCCCAACACCTAAGAATCATACAGCTAGTTATGTTTGGTTTTGCTTTAGCTACTCCTTAAAACAGAAACACTTTCCATGATCCAGACTGCTGGATTTTAGAGTCAATACTTTATATGCACAATCTAAAGCTACTTCTGATCTCCACCAAAATGAAAAGATAGCTAGGTAATATTAGAAAATAAAAAAATTAGGAGCCATCAATATCTAGACAGCTTATTGATTCAGACAGCTAATATGCTGATAAATTTACAAACTAAATTTATATTAAATATTATAACAACTATCATCAAGTAATAAATGCAAATTACCTGTGAAGAGCTTCTGTGGTAAGCTGAGTAGTGAAGTGGTCCAGAAATAGCAGTATCATGTGGTAAGGATGGATACTGACTCTGCATTGGATGGGGATGCTGGTTGCTATAGCTGCCATAGTTGTAACTTCCTGTATATCTAAAATACATCAAAAACCACTTTTAGTATGCACAATAATTTATTCCCACTAATCATTCCACAACTTTTATAAAACATACCGTTGTTTTGGAGATTTTTTTGTAGTAGGAGGATGATATTTTACATCTTTTCCAAAAAGGTATTTTCCAGCTCAGATGGGAAGCAGATGCCACTAGTGAAAGTATGTGTCCAGCACAACATCAAATAGAGAGACCCAGCATGTTTCTGTGACTAATTTTAAACTGCAGACTCAGCCCTGCTCTGTCTGAGGAGAAAGTGTCTTTCCCTTCTATTGTTATCTAACGCCATGTTCCCAGTAAATTGCTATCCAGGCTGAGGAAGTATGGTAAGCCCTGACTTGAAGAACTACAAGTTCAGCTACCTCCTTGTACTGCAGTCACATGTTCCTTTTTTGGGAGGGAGAGAAGTGAATTAGTTTGAATCTGAAGCATACAACATTCAGCTTTAGCACAGCCAACTCAATAAGAGAGGGGGATGTGAAGTTGGAGAACCTGTCTACTTTCCTTTGGTTGATTCCCAACCTCCTGTCTAGGGACATCCAGGGGCAAAGGAAGGAGCAGTTTCCTTAGCTATTGAATCAGTGTTGGCCACTATTGTTTGTACCATTCATTAGCAGAAGATGCACGGACACTTTCTGCAATCTCCCCATCTTTGTGAAAATGTGAACATTTGATCTTTGCTGTCTTTCAGAAAAGTTGATTTATCTAGATTAAAATGTTTCCTCAAATCACCATAATCTATCAAACACCAGAGGCAAGGGATTCCTGCAGGAACAATGAATTCTCACATATATACACACACATATATATAATATAGACACTGCCTTACTGTGGTCTATTCTAAGTCTTGAATACTCTTAGCTCCCAAACCTCCGTGCTGCTCTATTTCTGCCTCCACCAAACAGTCATATTTCTGGATAAGAGAGATGTTCCCTTTCTGCTTATCCAGGTTTTCCCAGTAAGGGCTTAGCAGTGACATTCAAACCGATATCTAAACCTAATCACCTCCAAGATGGAAGAAGATGCAGGGTTCAGATTAATCTACTGATACCTTTCCAAACAGTTTAGAGTCTTTCACACTGGGAAAGCACTTCTGCAAAGTTAATGAGTTTGCAGCAAGACTGAGGAACACAGTAAAACCTTTTGAACCTCTTGCATCATGGCAGCACCTGGGCATTTGCTAATCTTGCTTTATATCTGGTCCTTCGCCATCGATTAGTTTATGATTGGTTTTTTTACTTATGGATATCTATGAGTTATGCACTGAATCAAATGAGGATGGCACAGAAGTGTTCCTTGATGAAAACAGCACTGAGAGCTTTAATAAGTGTCTGAAGTTTTTCCAGATCAAATAATGTTACATAAATTTATACCCATAATTATTTTAATTGAGAGCCTTGAGCAAATTTTGGTGATGGAGAATATTAGAATGTTATGGTGATAATGTGTCTGTATCTTCAAACTGTGGACACTTTTTTATCTGCAGGTTAACAGTAGTCATTGAATCACTGAGACTGGAAGGGAGCTGTGGAGTTTATCTAGTCTAACCCCTCTGCTCAAAGCAGGGTCTACTAGAGCAGCCTGCCCAGGATCGTGTCCAGTTGGAGTCTGTACATCAGCCAGGATGGAGGCTCCACAGCCCTTCTGGGCAACCTGCTCCAGTGTTTGATCACATTTACAATAAAACAAGTTTTTTGTTCATTTATGTGTAAACAGAATTTCTTGTACTTCTGTTTGCACTTGTCCTGTCATTAAATACCACTGAAAAGAACCTCTCTCTGTCTTCTTATCATCCCTCACTGATAAGACCCTCCCTGAGCCCTCTCTGCCGGATGCTAAATAACCTCAGCTCTCTCAGCCTCTCTTTGTATGACAGATAGTCCAGTCCCACAGTCATCATCAAAGTGGCCCTTTTCTGGACTTACTCCAGTATGCCTGGGTCTGCCTGGTACTGGGGAGCACAGAATTGGATCCAGATGTGGTCTCAGCAGTGCTGAGCGAAAGAGAAGGATCCCCTCTCCTGTAGTAGGGTTGTTCTCTAGGCACATCTAGCTTTTTCAAACACGGCACAGGAAAACAGGATTCAGAGAAGAAATCTACTGAAGCCTTCTCTTTTAGAAAATATCCTCCAGGCCTACTGTGGTTTTGAATAGAATTAAATGAGATTATAAAACTAAGACATAATATAATTATACAATAGCAACAACAGCCAAAGAATTATGATACCAGCATCTTTGCAATACAGACTTAACTACATCAAGAAACAGCTTTTTCTGTATTTCAAAAAAACAACTAAGCAGAAGTTCATCCAAAACCCACCAAAGAAAAGCCTCAAAAAACCCAAGACACTGGGAAGTGCCTTACCCGTGTTCTTCTCTGTGGGGATAAACAGGTATCCGGTGTGTGACAGATGAGGAAGGCACGTGTGGACTCCTCATGCAGGGCAGCTGTTGGGAATTCTCCGCAGGCGACCCAGCAGCCGTTGTCACGGTGTAGGTGAGTGACCATGTGTAGGATTGCATAGCCCCTGCAGGCAGAGAGGAGCCAAAGGAACACAGTTAACACGGGCTGTCATCCACAGAGGTGCCATGCCTTGAGACAATTGCAGGAAAACCAGCGAACAGGCAATGGCCATGGAAAGTGCACCGACCAAAGTGAACAAACCAGTCATATCTGAAGCTTAAATATAAACACGTACAGACCATTTGGAGCATGCAAGGATCCAGAAGAATGAAACATATCTGGAATGGCTCACACCGTGGACTTCCAGTGTGGTGTTGAAATAATTTTGCAGAAAAAAACAAAACCCTGGAAAAGGACTTAGAAATGGAAGAACACCAGTGCTAAGATTTGTCAGGCATGATGCACCAAACCCTGAGGTCTCTCTCACATGGAGAGGGCTGCTGGCCTGCTCAGCTCTGAGGCCTGGACTGAGGCAGTAAGTATGATCAGAACAAGGAAGGATTAGAAAAAAATGGGTGTTATGCAAATAAATTTCTTGAATCCTTTTGCAGTTTGTACCTGTTCCACCTAACTAGGTACCAGCCCTTGTAGTGGCAACACTACAAAGATCCCCCAATTATAATAAGTAGAGAGACAGAAATAGCCTAGTAGTTTCCTTCCTGCAAATAATGTTTCTTTCTCTTTTTTTAGTGGCAGCAGAGACTGGACTTAATTTATTTTTGTCATGTAGAGCGTTTGTGGGAAGAGCAAAGCAAAGAAGTGGGTTTTCCATTTTGCTTAGAAGGTGTTGAGTTTTTTAATCATCCTGATCCCTTCCAGGCAGGAACTCCAGTTTCATGAGCCAGCTGCTGAGAAACCTTTGTCCTTTGCACACACCCCTTTCACTCAGGAGGCTGACAGATCCATTGTTCCAGTATAACATAGCTCTTGCTGGAGGTCATGACCATACTGGCTGAGATTACCCTGCAAATGAGGACCAGAACACTGAATTTAACCCAATGAGAACACTGGTTTGGGGGGCTCTGGGCACCCTTGACTCTTTTTGTTTAGCTAAAAGGAATTGCAGGAGGTGACTCAGTTTTTTTTTCAGTATGGATTCTGGGACTTCCTGCAGCATGAAAGGGCCTAATTCAGAGGGGGAAGTGATTGTACTCCTGGGTCTGCATCCACTCCATGGCTTTGGGAAATGAAAAGCCTATTTCAGATGTGCATACTTTTCTTCAGGTGTGTGTGATTTTATTTGGCAAAATCAGGCAATTTTTTTTTTAATGGGAAATGCTTAATTCTGGGACTGAATGAAGGCATTCTGAGCTTTACAAGGTAAGTCCAACTTGAAATACTTCAGCAGGGTGTGGTTTGGTGCTCTTACAATGGAAATCCTTGGCTGTGTTATGGCCAAGAGTACTTGTGATAGGTCTGTTTTCACATGCCTGCATTGCTTGAATTGTCTGTCTTCATCTCCTCCCAGTGCAAAGGACCACTGAGATCCCCAAGACCCCAGGAAGAAAAGCTAGGCCATGTTGCCATGGACAAATAAGCATTCATGGTTCCTTGAGCTGAGGAAAATGTTTAAGGAAGCCTGCCTTTAATAAAAAATACAGTTTAGGTGGAAGGGACCAAAAGTACTCATGCAGTTACCAAATAGCTTCATTTGAAAACAAGAGAGTTTTGAAAATATCAACAACTTGTCTACAGAATATTTTAATGAAACATTTCAGTTTCAAAAGGTCAACATATTTTCCCAGAGTTATCTTCCAAAAGAAAATTTGCAACTTTCTTTCAAAACAGGCCTAAATGCAAAAGGCAAAAACAAAGAGAAAGGAAAGAAGGAAAACAAAGAGGGTGAAAAACCCCAAATACTTGTTTTTAGGTAACATTATTGTTTGGGGTTTTTTTCCCACTTTTTCACTTCACCATAAAACTGAAGTTTTACTTCGACCTGATTTTATTTTTTTCAACAAAAAAATTAGCCATTGAGCCAAAAAACTCATGACCTTCCCAGCTCCAAGGAGAAGCAGTAATAACAGAGTCAAAAGATCCTTTTCCTTTTATCAAATATAGTGATTTGACTTGCCTCAGACATTGTGACAATCTCCTTTTCTTTTTCGAAAAATAGTGGGAATCTTATCATAGTCTGAGGAAAATGAGTGAGTCCAGGAGAGCAAGTTGTTTCATGTGCTCCCTGTGGGAAGTCAAATTCCTTGGATGAGAGATGCCACTCCTGGCATTCAAATCTAACTGGCAGCCACCTCAGTTCAACTTTAAAATACATGGCTGGAGAGCAACAAGCTTTGTGCTTGTGCAGAAGTCACAGAAACAAATGTAAAAAGTAGGTCTTGCACTGGGAGAGCTGTGAATATCTTTGTTTAATTCTCCTAACCAAGAAATGTGTGAGGTGCTACAGGATAGTACCTCACACAGCTGCTCTAAGGAACACTCCCTTTCTTTTGCAGGTTATGGTTTAGAAACAAAAGTATGTTGGGTTTTACTCTGGATTTACAGAATGACAGAAAGTTGTGCAAGTATTTTTTTCAGAATGTTCTGGGGAACCTACAGTTGCCTCATTTCTTTTTGCCTTTGTGGAGGGGATGGCATTATTTTCAGTGATCTAATTACAAAGACAGAGAGGAAGGATGGAAGATGACAACAGATTTGCAGACCGTGTGCAAGTACATACGAGGTCAACCAGGATATTGCCAGTGTTGTGGTGGGTGGAAAAGGAGGAATGAGTTAAGTCTGAAAGGTTTTCAGAGCTAGCTTTTTAATACCTGCCTAGGTCCCAGTCCTCTGTGATTGATTTCCTCAGCTGGTTGCAGAATTGAACTTCAAGAGATGAAGTCTCTTTTAGATATGACTGAACCCAACTGAACTGCTTTTTTGAAATAAGCAAAAACAATAGTGATTGAGCAACAATTTGCTCTGCTTTGTGTTCTGAACATGCAGGGTTTGATTAAAATTGGGAAGTTCATTTATTATCACTCTTTTTTCTTTTCCCTTTAAAAAAAGAAGTGATTTTGAGGATACTAACCAAGAGGCCATCTGACCTGTAGAGGAGCCAAATATAAATGGAACTGCTATTAGTCCAACAACAGCCCTGTTGTCATTGATGCCATCACGTACACCAGCGCAGAAAAAACCCAGAAGTTGCTTCACGATGCTGCATTTTATATCTGCTTTAGGCTGGAGCAAACGACCACCACGACACAGTGAGACACTCCCAGCACTGTGCATTATGTTTGATAGTGAGCAGTACTGTCGCCCTCAAGCAGTCAGAAATCCAGAGTCAGACCTCTATTCTGTCCCCACACAACAGACAGATCACTTTACCTATAAAGCTTTAGACAAACACAAGCCTTTCCATTTGAAGGGGAGAATTGTCTTTTGAAATTGAAACCTTTGAGTTTTGCACTCTGCAGCTATGAGAATTAAACTCTGCTTGTTG
Source organism: Oriolus oriolus (assembly GCA_013400235.1). Classification (NCBI taxonomy): domain Eukaryota; kingdom Metazoa; phylum Chordata; class Aves; order Passeriformes; family Corvidae; genus Oriolus; species Oriolus oriolus. The sequence continues at coordinate 2,673,655 of VXBT01010117.1, forward strand.
AACAAGAGCTGATGTTCTCAAATACTCACACGGGTCCAGGAGCTCAAGCTTTAGGAAAAGAACCAAAATTTGTTCTACTCATACACACAAATATGAGAGGTGCTAGATCTGTGCCTGTATTCCCAGAACTTTAATACCAAGCCTAGCCTTGGAAGAACAGTGACTTTTAATGACCATTGCTGACCTGAAGACTTATTTCATGCATAGATTTCTTAAAACTGAACAGCAAACTCCGTAGTTTACTAAGATATTAGGAACTAGCAATTTAGAGTTCATTTTGTGTTGTCTAAAAACGATTGCATTGGCAAATGAGTAATCAGAGCTTTAAGAGGGGCTTTAAGAGAGAACAGCATAGTCAGCCATACAGCTATCACTTTTATTACAATACTGTTGCTGTTTGAACAATCATTAATCTGGCCTTTGTGATTTAGAAAGGATGGAGACTAATTAGCCTTTTAACTGTCTAGTAACCTAACAAAAAGTTTTAAATAAAATGTTAGTGGTGCCACGACAGATGTTCTACCACAGAGTGTGATTCATAGGATTTACCTTTCTTTTGCTCAGTATCATGTGATTGCAACAGTTTAATGTGCTGGTTTTGTACTGACCACTGGCTGAAGGCAAAAAGGTTAAAATGCAAGTTTAATAGTTAACTTTTATTGCTAATGTCACAAGAAAGAAAGAGTTAACGATGCTCTAAATTGGGAAACTGAGAGCTAATGGTGCCCAGTGGAACTAGTTCTCAATCTGCAAAGCATTGTAGAATTTTACATTTACCTCATAAAAGACACGTAAGAAAATCAATGGTGTACTTTAAATACATCTTTCCAGAACAGAGGTTCCTGTTTCAAAATATTCTATGTAATGCCGCAGATCTGTATGTAAACTAGTTTGAGTATGTGTAATACATCTTCAGCACTCCTATTTTAAAGTACAGCAATTTCCTTTAGCTGAGACACAGTTGTTATTTTGTGTTGGTTTATGTGAATAAACACCGCATTCCACGGTGTCATGGTTAGCAAACTAAAAAGCAAACTAAAACTAGTCCATCTGCATGATGAACATGGGAAACAGAGGTATTTCTAATTGCTCAAATTAAGAAAAAAGAAATAGCCACATATTCATATTTAATCTTAACCGGAGCATTACTTGCATTGACAAATTTGGCTTGTGCAAGACAAAAATTATTTTCACACTCTCCAAAGTGAGACTGCACCAGACCATAAGAGTAAAATCCAATTCAACCAAACAAATGCTTTTAAAACAACCTAAAAATGAAAAGCTGAGAAAAAAAGGGCTAAAATAATCAGAAACAGCTTTCTTGCCTAAAAAGTTCTAGTACTAGAACAACTGTGGTCTTTCAGTACTTGAAGGGAAAGATAGAAAGGGACTTCTTACAAGGACATGTAGTGACAGGACAAGGGCAAATGGCTTTTGGTTAACTGTTTTACGACAGTCACACAGAGTTACGGTATCTGCAGTCCAAACACAAGTCCCTCAAATCTTTTTTTTTGTCAACGGCCCTGGAGAACACACAGTTCCCTTCTTTTCAGTCTTTTACTTCTGGGTACAGCCCTGCATCCTAGTAAGTTCTGGTTCTAGCATCACAACCATCCCACAATGCCTACACGTCAGGTTCCACACAACATCAATGTTTCAACAAAAGTCAAAAATCCTCACCGCCTCCACTGTCACCTGGACTGAAGCTGTGTGGTCACCTGCCCTGTCTAGGAATCATCTGTCTCTTGTCTACCTGTCCTGGGGGTAATAACTTCCTATTTACCTCCTAACTATTGTACTGAAATACAACAGTGAAAAAGCTTAAGTTGTGATGTAGGGACAAATATTTAAAAATCTCTTTCCAACACAACATGCATTGTGCTTCCCTGTGGCGCCTTTGAAAACATGAAAAACATTTTTCAAAAAGATTTATTAGTTCTTTAGTCACTGCCAAATTCTCTAGTGTGGTAAATCATCACTTTCTGACATTCTTTCAAGAAGATTTTGTAACTTTTCTGGTACATCACAAAAGCGATAGTTTCCACATTCTGATTGTACATCCTATTCAATGAGGAGCAGCAAAGCTGGAATTTCACTGCCTGAAATGCCTTCTGAAAGTCACTCACATTTCTGCCTTTCTTTCCATGAATTAAGAAAACACTGTCTTTTGATCATACAGACAGACTGTCCTGCCCCCCATCCAAAAGGTAATGAGTTTTACTCTGGAGCACAGAGGATGTTGGCCATTTATGCAGCCCAAACAAGATGCTGGTTTTATACTTATTGTTTTCTGTTAATCCTACACACAAGTTTAAGCTGTCCCTTAAGTGCAGATTTTTTTAAATTTGTGGGCCCACTAGAATACAGCAACCTTATCAGTTGCCATAACAAAGCACAACACTGAAAAAGGGCTCCAAACGTGTAATTCCTAATCTCTGGCACTGATTGATAGATGAAAGTTATCAGCAATGTGTAAAACATTCCCAAGCGAAACTTGCACAGCTATTTAAACATATTTGGGTGTTAAATATGTTCAAAGATACCCATCTCCCACTTTACCAGCTAGGAATTCCTGAACCACTAGTTCACTAATTTGGGATTTTGCAAACCTCACTAAACCTAACTATTTGGCACACTTCCTTCAGGGTATAAAGCACCCAAACATCACATCTTTTTCCTGGTAGACTGCACATCATGTGTGGATACAGTGAGAACAGATTTCTGGGTGGGAAGGCTTCTCATATCTTGCAAGCCAGCACATCGTGTTCTCAGGCTCAGTTTTAGGAGACCAAGTACAAAAGCCACCTTCAAGCAGATTTATCTGCCAGAAGCCAACCTACCTGTAGTAGCTGTTATGCCACCGTACTCTGGGGACTGGTTGCTGATGGGTGATGGGGCAGAGGGCACTTCCACAGAGGTGGCAGATTTAGCTGGGGAGAACGGCGCTGGGGAGGGAGTTGGAGCCGCTGGTTCACTCAGAATAATTTCTTCTCGTATTTCTGCTGCAGAATGAGAGAAAACCCATCAAACACAGCTAAAGGTAGAGTCAAGGAACACTGAGAAACTAAAAAAAAATAATGCAAGCAGTTAGGTTCTGTAGAGTGTATTTCAAGAAATACATAGAAGGAACCACAAATCTTGGAAAGAAGTACTTCTTCAACATTCTGCATTACAACCTCCAGTGTACCTTCAGAAGACCTCTTAAAGGAAAGTGTTATTTTTCCTGTTGCATAGGCAGGAAACTGGTGCATGGACAGCTTAAGGGTTATACTCCTATAATGTACTATTACATATCTAAAATTAGGAGTCCAGTCTGAGTTAGGCATTCCTACACCTTCTAGAGACGTTGGAAAGAAACAGGAGTCTCCAGGGCATTCCTGTGGCTTCTGGCCGTGATCTTCTTTCTTTGTTGACTAGAAAAAGGAGGGTATTCTGGATGGTTTAAGCTGCTAAAGGTATGTGGAAAATATGCAAGAATAAGCAACTTATTTGTCAAAAACCCAAGAGGCTATGGCAGGGCAATGAATTAAATTCAAGTCTTTCACCACACAGAAGATAGTACCCTAATCACTGAATTGTTTTTCTTCCCATAAATCTACAGGGTGACAAATTAAGCCACAGCTAAAATGGAGAATGAAACTTTCCAAAGGTGACAGAGAGGTTTAATTTGCCAAAATTAATGGGTGATGCAAGGAAGGAAGATCACTGAGGACCCCACATTACAAGGGGTTGCCCAGAGTAGAAAAACTAAAGGCAGTCCCTGCTTGCTTCTGTTCTGGCAAAGCACTGTGGAGTGGAGCAGGACCAGAATCTCCTTCTGTACAGGCACTCAGGACATAAGTGTACCAGAAACAACGGCTTTGCCATTTGTCTTTTCTCATCCCTGCTATCTCTTCCTCTTATTTAGACTGGTACAAATCCATTGATAGCAGTGAACTTATTAACGCTGAGTCCACTGAAATTCAACGGCGGCTTAGAAAGATTAACTAAGGTAAAAGGTTCAGTACAAAAATTTCTCACTGAAACACCAAATGAGTGCTTAGGAATGGGGTTTCAGACATCCAGAGTGACCTTGTGAAGCAGGCAGTTCTCTTTCAGAATGTATTAACCAGGCATGCCTCCCAAACGATTTATTTCACACCATGATAGAAGTGAAAACCACTTTGCTCCTGGATAAGCCTCAGTGGGTTAGATAAGGATAAAGATATGTCCTAACACAAAAAAATAGACAAGCCAGTAGAATAAAACAACAAATAATGAATAAAAGAACAGACTCACCTGTGCTTCCTTCTCCCTTCATTGCCCTCATTAGCTCATTAGCTTTCTCCTGACAATGGAGTGATTCTAGCAGGTACAACACATAGTCATCGAACATCAAGTGAATAAGGTGAAAAGACCCTGGTAATAAAGTGAACAAACAAAAAAGCCATTGACTGTCTTAATACACTCATTAAACTAATTATTACAGTACTCAACACAAACATCACTGAATAAGACTGCCCCCATGTACTGAAGTATCTCTCTTACTCAAGGTAAGAGAGGTCAAAGTAAAGCCAGGGAGTAGCAAACTGTTCATTCCTGGATTTATACAGGCTTCTACAACCAGTTGTGCTTTAGGGTGCAAGAAGACTGCCTAGCTGAGAGCTGGAACTTGATGGATTCTTCTTCTTCTACATTAGCCCTGAATGCCGATTTTGACAATTGCACTGCAGTAGAATTGTTTCCTATTGTCTAAAGGACGTATCACTTTCTGTCAGAAGTAGAATCTCAAATTGGCTGCCTTAGTGACACATCCTGGTACGAATTTTCTGAGCTACCTGCACAGAAAGGAGGTGAGTTGCTTCCCACAATTTATAAAGAATACGTGCTGGGGATGGCGAAGAAATGTTTGTCCTAGATCACAAATCACAAGGAAAACAAAGATACGTAAGAAGACACCACAGATGCATTTTGGGGGACAAAGCAAGAGGAGCAAAGCATCAGAGCTGAGACTTCCCGAAAGGACTAACACCCATCTGCAGGGGGACACTGCCAAGTATCAAGGTAGAGCTTGTTCAATTTATGCAATAGGCTCCATGACATGAAGTACCTGTGATAGTTCCAGACAGGACTTTATCATACAATGGGTTTGGTTTTTTAAAGCTCCTTTGGTCATTTAGACTTTCATGGAATATTTAACAAATGTTCATTTAAGTCACTAAGTAACTCTGACGAAAGTACAAGTACAGTGAGCCTAAAATAATAGCTTGTCCAGCAGCTAGCTTAAATCAGACAAAAGTTATCATCTGAGACAGAAACAGAGATCAACTACTGCCAGACAAAAAACCCCCAAAAATACCTCATGTGGAGGTACTCCTTTGGAAATTCCGTTATTGCGTTTGAGGAGAAATACTTTCATGGGGAAAAGATCAAACAAGTTTCAAATTCAATTGAATTTCATAATGACTGGTTTCTTCACAGGAAAGTTAGGTTTATCTTGACATAATGGCTTTTATCACAATGAAGAATAACTGCCCCTACTGCAGCTTCTGTACTCAAACATGCTGCTGTAGGGCAGAAGTGGTTTGAAAGACCCAATATCCTTATTCAATCCTAGCTGGCAATTCAGCTTTCAGAGCGACTCTGAGCACATTCTTTTTCTTTGTGACTCCGATGGTCTTTGTGTTTCATTCTCTCACTCCACGCCTGCACGGTTTTGTCGTCACTGATACGAGCTGGGCACGCACACTGGGAGGTGAACGTGTGCCCCTGTGTTCTTGGGCAAGGCAGCGCAGAAACAGGACATACCTGACTGCAGCACCTTTGCTATGGGGAGGAAATCTCTGGCTGCTGGTGAACCCGAAGCATCCAGTTCTTCATTTCTTTCACGTGACCAAGCAGATCAAAATGGTAACAAGTTTCCCCAGCCTTTCAAGGGTAAAAAGTGGGGATCTTCACTTAACTGCTGCAGAGAACTTGTTTCAAAAACCTTTTGGGCTCACAGTCTTGTTAAATAAAGTCGATTTAGCTGTGCAATAAAGACAGCAGACATGGCTAATCATCTTGTTACTGACCTAGGATTTCCCGTGGAAACCTAGATTTTCAAGAATCTCCACAAAATGCTCACTCTTCTCCTGACTCCAGTTTTTCAGTGGGAAGTTTCTATTGACTCTAGTGCAGTTACTACTGATAAGTATCTTCAAGGTAAGAAAAATAGGCTAAAATGCTGGCAAACTTCATGTAGTGGTATAAAGCTCAGGGTATTTACTATTTTCCATCAAACTCCTTACTCAGCCTTCACTAAAAAAAAGGGAAGTTGCTTGTAGCTTCATAAAAATATTTGGAAGTGCAAACTCTGAACACTGTAATGTTAGCAAGCAAACAACAAGAACCCAAGATCTGCTGTTTTAAAAAATGTCTTTGTTTTTGGGGGGGATCTAACACTTTATTTTGAAGACTTGGGGTTGGCAATACTGAATGCAGCATTTAAAAACACGCCAGTGCACTTGTCACTCTTTTGAAATTCTCTCTTCCTCTTCTATTATTTCTCCCACTGTGTATTTTTAAGCTCTGCATAGAGTTTTTGAGCCCAGAATTTGCGTGAAAGACACCAGACAAACAAGGTTTTGGTACTGAATGCAATGAATGCAATATTTTTATATTTTTAAATAAGTTGAATGAAATGTAAGCTATAGAGTGAAACTGGTATCAGGGCATGCATTTCAGCCTCACAGTGAATGGCTATTCAGCACAATGTACCATAATTTATTCCATGTTTGCAAGCTATTGTTTCTCACATGAAACTGCTGGTCTCTTTCAAATCTATCTTCAAGTACTGAAACGGATCCAGTTGTAGCCAGCAAATCAATCACTTCTTTAGGAAAAGGTAAGAAGTCATTCAAGAGACTGTAGTTACAACAATAAATAGCATTTGGCTCTAATTTTCAGGGGTTAACAGAAATCATGGCAATGATTACCCAGCTAAGGGCACAGCAAGTATCAGCATCTATTAGGAGATACACCAATTATGTGTAAGTAGCAAAACAACAGTGAGATTTCCAGATCTGGAGAAAATCATGGAGTTTCTATTACTAATTAGTTACTTCATACACTGGGTGCATTACCCAAACATTGCCACCAACTGTGCCTTTGATATGCATAAGCAGAAAAGAGGGAGGCAGGGAGGGAGGGAGGCAGAGAGAAAAAGAGAGAGTGAGCAAGAGAGCGAGCAGCTTTTTTTTTTTCTGCCAGAGATTGTTTCAACCTGCCCATGTCACCACGCTTAAAAGCTTTGCAGAATCAAATCTTTGTGCCAGTCACTCCAGTGCCAGGTATTACAACTTCCTTCAATCGGACTTTGGAATCATCTGTTTCAAAGGTAAAAATATGCTCTCCTGTACATAGTAAAAATCTCATCATCTAATGCATTATTTCACTTTAAAAAAAAACTACACTGTGAGCATCTGGGTTTATATATTGTTGGAAGTGGAAAAATCATTAAAAAATCAGTCCACTGAAACAGTTCCCAATGCAGTAAAAATGCAAAACCTTTATCTAAGTTGAGGACAAAGATATGTATGTAAATATTTAGAATAGTAAGTCAGTCTTTGTTTCTCTCCACAGAACTCACTTAATGCATATATAATTCTGAAAAGCTAGAAAGAACTGTGTAAATTAAGTGCAGAAGAGTTTCTGCCATCTAGCTCTGAGCTTTTTACATTCAGGGGTTATTCTTTTGGAACTTGCTCAACTCTAATTCATGGAAAATATATCAAATGGCCTTGCATTGAAAGAGTAGCATCATTAATGTAGATTATGATAAATTTGTGTCCATGGCTAAATAACATTTGTGACACTTGGGTAGGGATAGCTCAGGCTTCTGCCTGATAGGATAAGGATATGGTTTTGATATTCAAAACTTCAGGGCTCCTCCTGCCTCCACTAGCATCGCACCTGAACAGGTTTGTGTTTTGTGCTGAAAACACAGATGGAAATTGTAATCGCCTTGGGGACGCTCGCTATCCTGATGCCTAATGATGACCCATTAATACCTGTTTGGAAAACTCTTTTACAATGGGAATGGAAGTAGTTTCAGATTAAAATATAAACATGTTATATAAATAGATATTACATGTATTAAAAAGATATAAAACATATTATATAAATACCATATTGTATCTAACTGACAGTATCCAAATTTATGCTGTGAGATGGTTCTAAAAGCATAAGGGACATCCAAGCTCAGCTAGCAGCAAACCTTGCAGTTGTTCAGTGTAATACCAATACAAAACCATTCCTTGCTGATCTTCTAGAAACATGTTTGGACAAAGGTGCATTTATAAAAAGCATCTCTCATGCGAAGTCTGGTCCCAAGGGACTGAATGTCCACACTCATGGCACACCAGTCTAGTCATTCTTGCTTTTAACTGATTTTAATCTGAACTGTTTGTATTCCAGGACAAAGCCCCATTTCAAACAGTGTAGAAAAGCAATGTGCTTTTCCATTTAAAAAGTAAAAATTATTTTTTCATCCTGACTAACTTCTTAAAAATGGAAAATACTCTCTGCAGATTACAGAAGCACACTCACTTTGCAAAGACCAGTTTCAAATGCTACGTCCTTTAAGAGGAGAGCTGGCAAAGTGTTTCACTGGAGAGCTTTTCATCCACTTGGGCACAAAGTCATCTCTCTTGGCTCAACACGTGGCCAGAGTGGTTTGGGTAAGCAGGCTCACTTCGCACTCAAGTGCATTAGGGAATGCTCCTGTAATGGACTCCCCCAGCTGCCCTGTGAGTGATCACTGCAGCTCCTAACAGCAAACAGAAGGAAGCAGCAGCGTTTTCATCTCCCCTGGCCACGGCTTGAAGACAGACATCTGTCTGAGCATTATTTCCAAATGTCAATAGCTCCAGCCTATTTTTTAACAGAGGCCTGGGTATGTGAAAACTGGTTATGTTTTCACTTAAAATGTACATTACAAGCTAGGATACAAATTTTTTTGACTGTGGCATGCAATTGTTACGACAAAATCAAAGTACCAAAGCTGGGTGCGCTGTGCAAAGTCATGTCCCGAATCACCCGAGTGCCAAAACAGGACCACATCAGGAGAAACTGCTGCGCCACTTTCTTCAAAGAGCCTTGTCTCTTGGCAGCTACCTGCAAGAAGACAGATGTGTCTGACATGGAGAAACTTTTACTTCTACAAGCAATACAGCTGTATGATGCACACATCCACCTTCTTTTTTTATACTGAAAAACTACTTACCGCCATCTTCACATTAAAATATACACTACAATTTAAAAAAGCCAAACTCAAAGTGGCCTTAGACAGAAAACCACCTTATAACCATGGATAACCTCCAGAAAGAGGAAACAATAAAGTATTACTCAAGACTGGATCTCCTTTATACATGATAAAAAGACTGGAAAAAAAATTGCTCTGATCTTCATCTTAACCTAATTACTAACATGTTCATTCTTGCTTCCTAGTCAGGGAAGCAATTTATAATCAATAACGTTCGATCTACACTGAAAATTTATATTACTATTTCAAATAAGGTTTAATATTGAATATAAAGTTTTTTGTTCCTTCTCATTTTTATTTTTGTGAATTCACTTAATCATTTTACTAGGAAAAATACTTTCCAGAAAGCACACTTTAGGCATCAACTCTTCAAAAATATATTTATTATAGCCATATGTGAGTTAAAGAATTAGATTCACCCAGTCAGCTATTAAAATTCATGTCAAGTTCTTCATTAAAATTAAGAGCTCTGGATGGAATTTCAAATTGCATTCCAGTGACTAGAAGAGAAGTTCCCCAAAACAATCAAGGTATTTCAAGTAATCTGGGGGATTATCTGTTGTTTTCTATATGGCTATTTTGCAGCAGAGAGGGGCAGCATATTTTGGTTTGTTTTGGTTTTACTTCTGAGCTCTAACAACTGGAATGAAAAGTTGAAATTCTAACAGAACATCCTAATACAAAGAGGCAAGAGAAGTCAAAATAGTCAGTTATATATTTTCATACTCTATGTAAAATTATGGTGATGCTGGATCGCCCTTGAAAATACGTTTTAAAGCTTTGTTAGTGGGTTTCTGCATGCACTTTAATTAAAATAAAATACAAGTCCTTAGTATTCCATATCAGCTCAAAAAGAACATAAATGTGTCCTTGATTGAATGGTAATCTAGACTTTCATCCATACATTTGATTGTATAGAAATTAATGAGCTATCTTAAATATCCTTTTCATTAAATTCTTCAAAGGCCAGATTATGTTTTTCTTTGCACTGTATCATTAGGATTACTCTGACTCTGAATTCATCTCTCCATATTCCTGAAATATTGATTTGACTGGAAACCTCAACCCCGTTCATTCTTGAATACCATCTTTTGGAATAAAATAAACAAGAGCAGAATAAAGCAAAATCCTGAATGTGAGCAATTCTCCACAAAAACTGGTGAGATTTTTCCCACTACTGCTTTAGTCCTGCTCATTACCAACTCCTTTTTTTTTTTTTTGTAATTTTTTTTACTTTTTCTAAAAATGTATTACCTGAATAGAGCTCATAATGCACATCAGTGACTCACTCCTCCTTACCAACCTTTACAACACATCTGTCCACCATGGAATCCAGCCACTCGATGTACGACTCAATGGGGGATTGCTCCTCCAAAAGGTGATCAAACTCCTGATACACTGGCACACAAAACAAAAAAATAGCCCACCTTAGTACTTGGATTCCATTTCAAACAAAAGAAGAACAACTCACAAAAGGCTACCAAAAGAATCACAAGTTTACTGTGTTTTTTATAATAGATTGCTTAACTGAAACAAATGCATCTTTCTTGGTGCTGACTCAAAAAGTTTGCTGGGTCTCTTATTTTGTTTCTACTGAAAGTGATGCAGTCATTGAAAGTGTTATTTTAGTGTGAGCCAATCAGAACCTATTTTTTAAAATTAATGTTTTTATTTAAGTTGTCTGGTGTGCCCAGAAGTGAAACATTTATGGTGCTCTCTATGAAGAGTGAGAAACTAGGCCTTGACCCCGGTGATGAAAAAATGTCATGCATGAAATTGATTTAGAAATGCATAAAGAATCTTCTAGGCACCAAGTGAATGAGTATTGTTGATAGGGCGCTCATCTGTATAATGCTTTAGTTGCAAAAACATGATTTAACTGCTGCAAATCATCCATTTGCAATGCCAGACACACACTCACAAAGAATGTCCATAAACTTCTGCTTCTTCAAAACAAATTGCTATCAGTGCAGAAATACTCTACTTATTATCAAGAAGAGTTGCAAAAAGCAACCTGTATACTTTTTAATGTTTTCCAAGTACACATATTAATATATCAGTACGAAAAGTTAAAACAAGTCATTCAGCTGCAGTCCTTAAAGGTCTCGTTTATATATGAGAACCAATGGCTGGAAGACAAAGAATCGTGTGCTTTGACACCTCAACAAACTATTCTTCAACTCAGCTAAAATAAAAGGCCCAGTAGGTCAAGAAGAAAGATACTTTCTACCTGCTGTGTTACAGGATGATTTCAATGTGCGAAGCAATTCCATTTACGACTAATTATAAATAACAGGAGGAAGGAATTTCTCTCCATAGGAAAGGTAGTGAAGGGGGTGGAGGAGGCAAAGCTTAGAGATGATAGCCAGGGAAATGAGCCAGAGAGGCTGTCCAACAATAATGCAAAGAACAACCTCCCTGATAACACTGCATCAGGAAGATGAGCAGGAATGCATTTACTAAACATCTGACTACAACTTTGTTTAAGTGAGACTTGCAAAGGCTGAGTTACCAGAAACATTAGTTGGGGAAGAAGGGAAATGATGTTTGGGCCACCGTTATCTTCTTTCATTCTTTTATTGAATGGGCAACCTCCCTTTATTCAGAACAAGATCACAGAGGAATCTAAATATTGTCTCCTTACCTGAGTATTTGGCTGGACAAAAACTGCCTGATACAACAGATGAAGTAATTCATATGCTGTGCAAAGAGGGGAGCAAGAGTGGAAAAACAAATCAGTTGCCTGCTTTGCTGCTGGAGCAATGCAACTGTGTACAATGATCTATTTGAGAAAATTAAATGTTTAGCCTTTAGTGATTGTTAAAAATGCCTCAACAGGATCTGAGAAGGAGGGAATACAGCAGAAATCATGTCAGAGGTGGGTACCCCAGCAGAGCAGAAAAGAGGTTCTCTTATACCCATTGATTTTTCTCTGTTTCTCTCTAAGTTTGTTTATAGGCTTATAAACCTGTTTGCTTTTTTCTAGTTATAGTAGCTGAAATTGTACTTTCTTGATTATTAGTACCAAGACTATGAAAACAGGCCTTAAATCCATGCCATATAAGTCATACAAAGCATAGTGAAAAGATCTCTGGTCAAGTAGAATAAACATCAAAGATTGGGGGGGCGGGGTGGATTCCAAGTTCTAGAATAATCTCTATATGTATCTGAACACCTCACTGGCATCCCATCTCATGAGCTATTAGCTTACAATTTCTGACTAACTGCTTATTGGACTATGTACGCCTGAAATATGGAAAAACTTGCACAAATCCAACAGCATTCAGGAAAATTCTATTTGATTTTATTATGCTAAGAGCACACACTCAAGAAGCTTCCTTAAACATTGAGGATGTTCTGAATGGCAGCCAAAAATGTTGCTGCAACTAGGGAGCATAACTTTGAAAACTCTTTTTTGGCCAGTGGTAGGATGTTGGATAGCTATAGAAAACATAACAAATGACAGAAGGATTCACTCAGCTTCTGGACTTCGGTCTCACTGTACGCCACCTCCTTTGCTGCCATGGCGAGTTTCTATCTCCTCAAAAGGGGAGAGGGCCATGAAATGAATCAAGGGTTAAGAAAGAGAGGAAAGAATACCAAGAGCCTCTCCCTGAAAAATAGAGCTAGCAGAGAAGGCAAGGCCCATCCCTGAAGCGAGGAGAAGAATTCAAGTGTTTACACAGTGGGATGACTGCCAAAGTCAGCCTTGGAGAGTCCAGTTACATGTGAAGGTGTCGCCCCTTGTCTTCCCAGCCACTCCCTGAAAGAGTTACCTCACTAGCAAACCTACCCTTGCTGGGCTCCCACAAGTGGTTGCCTGGGTTGTGCCCTATTGAGGCAGATTCTGGGTAAAAGACGACTGCTCCTCCTCAGGACAGAGATGGCAATACAACAGGTGGGTTCACAGGAAGCGAGGTTATGTGAAGGATGTTAAAGACAAAGCTCTGTTGCCTCAGAGCAACAAAACTCAGTGTGCTTTGGGTTACACCTGAGCTTATAACTATGCAACACTCTCTGGATGATGGAAGGAATATTTTGTATTTGCAAAAGACCTTTAATTGTAAAACCAACTTGCCAATACCTCCAAAGTCACTTTCAAGTCCATGCCCTTCACTATACTAGACAGAAGCTAAATTAGCCAATAAGCTTGTTTGATATGGGACTTCCACTTAGTCATAGAAGTTCAGGGTGAAAGCTTATCCCATCAAATGATCTTGGTTATGAAAACACCATGTAAAAAGGAGCTTTTTATAAACAAGTTTACAAGCGACTCAAATACACAGCCACTTAAGTGTCAAAGCCATTCAAAAGACAATTCTCCTGCAATTCTACAGCAGGAAAGATTGGACTTTCACACATTCAGTGGTTAACTCATAGATTTAGTTTGCTCAGGTTCATGGGAAAAATCTTCCTGAATTTGGGTGCAAGTTTTGTGCCATTGGCTGTTCCAGATACTGGAAAGGAATGCATCAAGGAACGGTGCCCAGATCTATGCCCCAAAACTTAAGACCTTGACAGGGCTTTGCCTTACCATTTTGGTAAATGTCTCTATATTCATCTTAAGCCTCCAAGCAAACCAATGGCTGCAAAACCAGCACTTCTTTCTCTGAGCTTTGTTTGCAGCAGGAAGCCAAGTTCACCTGGCTTTATTTGAAGGTTCTGCTCTTACACTGTATGATGAGCTTTCTGTGTTCCTCCCGTGAGTCCTCCATAGTATAGAGGGTTTGTTTGGTAATGCTATTCAGATCCACATTCCTCCAGTCCTCCAGCATTTGAAATGTGATGTCTGCACTGTGGATCACTGTTCTTGATGCCTGTAATCCAATCCAATCTATTCATTAGTTCATGCTTTATTAGGTTAAAAAATAGGCTTTATCCCCTTTTACGCTTCCTTAGCTAGGCTCACTAAGTTGATTCTCCTCACAGACCCCCACCCACCAGCTTGATGCCTTATGGATATTACATGGTCCTCTAACAAGAGAACTCTTGAGTCATTTTGCCTACTTTAATCAACTGCAAGTATTTTGATTGCATCCACCACAAAACCTAGTGAGCAACACAGATCTGATGCTGCCATTGCTAGACCCCTCAATCTCTAACAGTTCTGCTGGTTTTCATGACAAACTTCAGGTCACAACAAAAAAGCAACAAGAAAAATCAAGCCAATACCAAACAAACTCCACTCAGGTCTGCACCCTCCCTTCTCCTAATCTTTGAAGACTCTCATTCTTCCCTCGGCCACATGAAAAGGTTAAAGCTGCTTGGCCTCCTCATCAGATCCTTGTCATGGCTGGTTGAGACAGGGATCTGGTGTTGGTAATGGGGAGGAGGGACTGAGAGGAAAGGAAGTGACACAAGGTCATGGTCATACACACAGATCTCTGTAAGCAGAGATGATAACACACACTAAGGTTATCAGCTTCCCCAAGGGAGTGATGCACTTGAAGAGTCTTTCACCTAAGAGATTTGATCCCAGGTGTGATGCAGAAGGTTGTGGTTTCTTTATCTTGACTTCCTCTGAATCACTATGGACCTCCAGAGTTCAGTGATGATCTACCATATTTGGAGAAAGGTAGCACAGGTATCTCTGTCTCCACCACTAAAATAATGGGGGAAGAAACCTACCAAAAATTCCTTGCAGGAGTGGTTTTTTCCCCCCACAGCTTCTTCCTGTGGGCTTCTCCCCTCACAGGGTTAACCTGTGAGGGGGTTTTAGATACACCTTCCAAAAGTGGAGCTTTCAGGTGACAGGGGAAAAAAAACTATCCCCACTAATAAATGGATAAAACATTAATGAATTCAATGCATTCTCTCCCTTTTTATACTACACAGAATTTGGCTTCATGACTTTTTGACAGGTAATTCTGATGTAAACTGGTGAAAACCAAACACTTTGGAGCAGTTTCCATATTCACTTGCTATGGTTACAGGAACATGTCTATTTAAAACCCCAGTTCAGCTGTTTTCCCTTTTACTAATTTGCATTTGATTTATAATATACAATTAGACTTGGAATTTATTGTTGGGGACATAAAAATTTTTCTTGCTTTGCAATTGGCCTAATACAAACTGCTCTGAAATCAATGGAATGTCTCTCATCTATTTCCTGGAAATGAACCATCTTTTCAAATCAAATAATAATTTTGTTTCATGAAAGTACCCTGCTGAATTTAATCATCAGGGGTTGCCAGTTGTCTAGAAAAGCATTTTTCAATGATTACTTTTTGATTTTGTAAAGGTGGCTGCAACAAATATTGGAGACAAACTGCTAATGTGATCTTCTCCTCTGAGTAAAGTCCAACCTGTCAATTCATAAAATTATTTGGAAAGTCAGTAAAAATGGCATTCATCAAACTTGGGTAACTAAAATATTTACTTGGCAGAGATGATTTAGGGATGTCTGTCGCCGTAGTATTTGTGAGAATCTTCTGGACACTGCAGGAAAGAAGGGATACATATTTACATACTGCACTAAATAAAGATAATTACGTCAGAAATCATTAAATTAAAACAAGAACAACAACAACAAAATTTGCTATACAAAATTGTGGCTACATAAAATTCGCTCAAATAGCCCAGTTTTAACTTAATTTAAACCTTGACCTAAACCCTTAAATCCAGATGCTCAATCAACTTTACAGAGGCATATTACAAGCAATTATTTATAGATGCTGTGAATAATGAGATGACAAGAGAAACAGAGAACAATGGAAAAGCTTTGCTTGTTCAGCATAGCAAATTTTCTCTTGCTACACAAAGGAACTGAAGAACAGAAAGAACTATTTAATAGAAAGAAAAATGTTGGGGCAAGAATAAGTGCACATAAAATAACAATAACTACATTATGTGTGGAAATGAGAAAAGGTTGCTAAATCTTCATGCAATCAAGTTTTGGAGGAGTCTTTTGACTGGACTAGTAGGGGCTAAACTCTGATCCAGTTTCAGGTAGAATTTGATCAAAGTTTCTGAAAGCAATTGCATGACATACTAATACATTATGGGTTGAAATGGCCCAGGAGGTACTTGCCAGTCCTCTGCTCCCAGTTTAGCTCTTTGCAAGTGATATGGACCTTGTACTAAGGTATTTCCTATTCTTGGAAAATGAGCTTTTAAAATGTTGTATTGTGTATTGTTTTGGCTGAAATCAGTGACTTTGGAACTGCAAAAATGACCCAAGCTTGCAGTTCCTCCTGTCAGTACCTCCACTGGCTGTGTACTCTGTCACAAAGTCTGATGAGGAGGAAACAGCTGCAGAAGCAACAAACGCTCATGTAAAAGTCAAGATGCACACAATATTTTCCTTCTATCAAAAGCACCAGATTTGCAGATCTATCCAAAGAGATGTTAGATGTGGTCACAGAGTGAGTTTTCCCTCCATACTGTACATAAAGGCAGTTAAAAAAATATAGATTGAGAATTACTAGAGAGTGCACTGTCCATCTCTTTCTGTCTGCCTTATAAGATTGGAAAAGATTTTGCAGCTGAAGATTCTCGATATTTTTGAACTGAAAAAGATGTGGTAAAGCATATTCTCAGTTCTGACTTTGTTTAATTTTTAAAATAAATCAGTAAACAATTAAAACCACCCTGAAATTAGTTGTTCCAACTTCCATCCTGACTCTTCTCAGTAACATATACACCTAATTTTCCACGCTGACCAAAATAGTTAATCCTTCTCCTAAATTAGTTTTTTTTTCCCCTTTAACTTTGTGGTGTGGAATTTAGTGCTCATGAAAGGCAAAGAATTGAGAGCTGTGAAATAAAGCAGGCTTTATCAATAGGTGATGTGCACTGCAGGCATCTACAAAGCAAGTCTGAAAAGGACTAGTGCCCTTTCCTGTGGTGACAGGGTAATTTGATCTCCTTCATTTCTAACTCTGGCACTTTTTTGAGTAAGGGCCTCAAGCTGTATTCAAATTCTGCTAGCCTAAATGTTTGTTTAATGATTTTCTTTGCCTAATATCATCCTTAATGTTTGCTTACTATCAACAAAATTAATTTCTTATCAGAATCCACAAGAAAGAAAAAGAAATTCTCATTTTGAGCAGTGCCTCATTTCACTAAATGAGATTGGTTCTCATGAACAAGTGGAGATTCTAAGTGAATGCAAGATTTACAATGATTACAGGTTTTAATTCCTAAAAGAACACTAGTCTCACTTCCAATTAATTTGTAATCAATAAACATTGTCCACCCCAGCTTAACAGGAGAGAGATTGGGCAATACGTACACTCAAATTTGATATTTCGTAGGTTTTCTGGCAAATCATGGAGAGCTACTTTCAGCCACTCATCCAGTTGTTTTGCAAACTTTCGGATCACCTGCGTCAAACTGAAAAAAGGAATCCCAACATCACATCATGTTTAGTCTGTGCATTGCACTATAAAAGCTGTGAACATGTGAAGACCATGAGTCATTTATTTGCAACTCATTATTATGCAGAGCTGCTAATATATTTTGGTTTGTAGGCATGAAGAAAAACTTCTGAAACTTCTGACAACTTTTGCAAGAAAAGCAAAACATATCACCATGTTCAAAACCTCACATCTCTGTACAGCATTGCTTTGATCCTTACAAACAGCACTTTTACTTTAAATAAAATCATTCCCACTCTCTACAAATATAAATTCACAACTGTTTAAAGAAGACAATAAATCAAGCTTCGGGTTTCAGCTCAGTTGTGCCCACGTTTATACAGATGTACAAAGGGATACTCAAGTGGGGCAATAACCAACTCCTGCTGTAGGCCAGAACCTACAGATGGTGGAGGGGAGGAATTTTCAGGCCAAGCCCACAGTGGTGGGGGAAGTGGAGGGGGAGCAGGACCTGCCTGCTTAGCCCTGCACAGGACTGCAACTTCCCCAGACAAGTGAGATTTCACTCCTCTCTTGCTACTGTTTCCTGATGGTTCCATCATTTCCTGTTAAACTTGGCAGGCAGCTCATTGTGCCCTCCTCCTTGGAATCCTCAGTATAAAATGGCAGTTCCCAGGAACAGTTGCAGAGTGTTGTGCAGGGAATCCTAACAGTTGGCTCTGACTAACAAAGCTGCACTGCCTGTAGCAATATTAGAAATGCACAAATGGCAGAGAAAAGATACAAGGAACTTTCTCTCTTTCAGCCAAGAAGCTTTTTCTGTTTGTACTCCTAGCACAGTGCACTAAGAAGAGAGGTGGTTAAAATAAACATGGCCATAGGCCTGGTCTGCTCCACAAACACCCCTAAAGAGAGTAGGGGATGGATGACAACCGCTGGGCTCACTAAAAAGTGCCTTTTCTGGATAGCCAGAATTTGTTCCCAGGAAGTATCTCAGAGGATTCTGGCTGAGTCAGCAAGATTTCCTTCAGGAGCTTCCATTGCAATGAGACCCTTCTTCACCCCCTCCAGTGCAGGCTATGGCTTAATAGCCACAATCTGGCCCTTTATATGCATTACAAAAGTCTATATTCACACTCAAGTCTCTCCTTATTTGCTATGAAAGAACTAAGCAGCTTGAGAAAAGGACTGCTGTTCTCTTTAATCCTTCCAGTGAAATAGATTTGGGGGGGGGGGGGGGGGGGNGTAAAAATGTACATGACTTATCAAGAACAGCCCATGCTTATAGCTGGTTTCTTGTGTAAAATATTTTCACTTTAGCAGTCATGAAATGTGCATACAAGAGCAGAACATCGTGAAAACATTTTCCTTGATTAGAGACACTTTAAAATCTTAAGGGCTAAACGCACAGCACCAATAAAAAACTCCTAGAGAAATATTCTTAACAATTACTCAATGCCAAGAACACATCAGTCAAATAATATTAAAGGTGTACAAGACTATTTAGAAAAAGATGATTTCCTGATGCTCATTTAAGTAAAATCAGAGGGGAAAATGTGTTGACTGCACTCAGTGATTACACTTTTTGCTGTGGATTGCTGATCTCTGTCCTGCTTTACCGCTATGAACAAGAATTCTTGGACTCACGTGAACACCAGGCAGGAAGAGACCAGCTGAAATCTACCACATGGACTGGAAAAGTGAATTGAGTTTGAGTTCAGCTGAACATTAAGAAACCAAGAAGAAGGTGGTATCCTTCATCACATAAAACCCCCAACTCTCCAAGTTTTTCATAATACAAATCTCGTTAAAATCTGAGCATCTTTTCAGGAACACGTAAGCTCTTCAGCTCCTTTCAAATGACACTGTGATTTAAAGTCAGAAAACAGGTGGCAGCAAGCAGCTCTCTGAGAACTGGTGTCATTCTTGAAGGAAAGAAATATACCAAAGACAGCTGAGCTAGAAGGGGTCAGTTACCTGTCAGGTAAGGCTTGTAGTACCGTTGGCATCAAAACTCCAGAAATTGCCTTGTACAGAATTGAGTCACAAACTCCCACTATATTCACTACAGTTGAAGAACCCAGTACGGGCAGCATGTGAGGAGGCATCCCTTGCCAAAAGTGCAGAAGAAAACTTTGAACCTGCAGTCAAGAGAAGAAGGAGGGATGTTAAAATTAAAATCATCGAAGGGCACAAATACTTCTCTTTAAATGATCCTGCTTACACAGCATTTGTTTTAGCCCCAGAGCTGAGTTAATGGGGTGCAACACAGGCAAGGCATGTTCCTTAACTAGACAGGCTCGTGCTGTAATGCAGCACACAATGGGATAATCACCCAAAGGGTGAGGAGACACTCTGAGCTGGTGACAGGGAGTCTTTGTGTTACTGCAGGAGAGACACCCATGGGAATCACTGTATTTTTACCTTCCATCAGTGGCTGGTGAGTGTAACTCTTTGGCTTCCACATGGCAAGCCTTTTTCTCTCTCTGTGCACTCTGTCCCTGTATACAAAGGAATGCAATCTAGGGCTTGGTGGAGGGAGGGAGGGAGAGAGGGAGAGGAGGATAGCACATGGCTTACAAGGGTCAATGTATCATTTTCTGTCTTCGCTTTGGAAAGAAACACCACACTTTTGGATTTTATCTTTCCTCCACTAAGGAGGAAAGTGGAGAAAAAAGTGGAGAAAGGCAAAAAAACCTGAAAGGATGGGAGAGATTTTAGACACAGCAAAATACACCTCTAAAAGTTTTAAGTTAGGAAATAAAGGTGTTATTCTGAGAATGATATGATCAGTTCCACAGGGTTCAGAACACCAGCATTCACGAATGATAACTTTCTGCACACAATCTGTAGCGAAGTAAGCAACCACACCACGTGTAGCAAAGAGTATCTGCCATTTATATATCGTTGCTGCTCAGCCCCTTCCCTCCCATAGATCCTGAGAAACCTAATAAAACATAGCATCTTGCTCCTAAGAAACTGTTCTGAGAGTCACCCAGCTAAATTTCTGGAATGTGTCACATATTTTTCTCTCATGGAAACTTCTATACTGAGTACAATCGTGCAAAACCAGCTTTAAACCAGAAGAGTGTGAGAATTAAACAGTAAGAAGGAGAAAAGCAGGGAATTTCTTCCCATTCTTCACAAGACAGAGACAAAAGACCCACTTCCTTTAATTTTTTTTTTCCAGGACCTGCATGTCATATTTGAACCAGGTCCTCAGAATCTCTATAGCCAGATTTGTTATCCTGGATAAGAAGCCATCCTCCCGTGTTATATAAACCCGCTTGCATTCCAGTAACATTTTATTTTTCAGCTCTAATTATAGAGCTGTCTGCATGCACTGCCAGGAACCCCTCAGATTCAGTCAGATACGAACAGGTACAAGCCTTATCCCTCTCTAAGAGATGGTATTAACTGGTGAGCAGTGTGTGTGTGTTCCTAGCTGCACTGCAGTACAAGTGAGCAACTGGAGACTTCAGCTGTGGCCTCTGGGATATCTGGGAGGCTGCAATCCCCTCACCACTCTGCACCATTGTTAACAGACCAGCAGAGCCCACTGCTGTGGCTGTGACACCTGCCCTGGCTCTGCTGAGCACTCAGAGGAATTCCTTCGGACAGCTCAGTCCCAAGAAAAAGCTTTGAAAAATTCTGGTGGAAACACTTCTCGAGTGGTAAGAATTGGACTGCCCAACAACTTGTAAGGAGATATTGCTACCTTAATCCTGCTGGAGAACAGAGGGCAAAAGCTTTCTCATTGCTTTTGTTCCTCCAACTCACACAGCGTTATAAGTGAGATTTAGTGCTATCAGTCATGTATACACTCAAGTACAGCAATTGTTCCTTGTTCCTGAGAAGCATTGAGCACCACAAACCCATAAATCTGTAATATAACATACAAAATAGGGTCTCAAATCCATTGATACCTTCTGTATCATTAAAGTACAACTGCAGTTTCTAACCATACCTCATCAAAGTTTGCTCTTATTACAGTGTCTAGTATCCTCTGACAGTGAGTCCTATACATCATAATAAAGGTAGAAACCTGAAAAAGAATGAGGGAGACACAGAAAAGATCATTCTGCTTTAAGAAATCCACTTTTAAGATATCAGAACACAGAAAAAGCAAGCTTTTTCTTATGTTGTCTATGCACAACTGCAAAAATAATGAAATCAGTTAAAGTCTAGTTAGATTAGCTGTAAGATGAGTTTTCTTCTCAAAAGTAAATTCTCCCTTTGAATTCATGGATTTTTCTGTCAATGGGGATTCTTCAAATGTAAGAGGAGCAAAAAGCCTCAGTGAGATCAAAGACGAGAATGTGGCCCTAATTAGGACATAAAGAACTAAAAAACCCTATTCTTTTGTCCACTTCACATTGATACTACACATGTGAATAGAACCAGAAACCTAGCAAGCTCAGCCAAGAGAAGCCAGAGCATTTTTGTCATATGTGCAGATAGGATTCTCTGAATTTCTACTCTAGAAAGATAAGAAATGCACTAAGTCCCTCTCTGCTCAAGAAAACATTAGAACTGTTTTTCAGTTTGCCATCAAGTGTGTTCACAGATTAGAGGGCTGTAACATATTTTAAAAGTTGCACTCAAACATCACATAATTTTAAAAGTTGCCCTGCTGTATGTAACGTAACTTCTAAAAAAATGTGCACGGGCGTTAGAAATACTGTACAGCTGATAGTGTCAGCTGCCTGTTTTAAAGGAAGATATTTCTCCCTATTAGATGAAGTAATTCAGTCCCCCATAAATCAAGACAAAGCATAATTAAACTTACTCTAGTTTGAAGTCTTTATATGTTAGACAAAGCTTTCATCCAGAGCAGGGGAAAAAAAAGACCAAGACAAGCTGAGAAAAGATTTCCAAAGTGTTACCTTCTCCTCTGGCAGACTGGCTGGCAGATTTAGATCTTTGACATTTGGAAACTCTGGCAGCAATGTTCCCAGTTTGGATCGTGGTGAATACGCCACTGTCTGTTTGGTTACTTCTTTTTTTCCTGTTTCGTTGACCCAGGCTGCTCCTTTTTTAGAATACATCACATCATAATACTGGGAGTTTTCTTTCACTGCAATTCCATAATAATGGTACCTGATACATAGAGATGTGTATTTTATAAAGCAGATTGTTTGAAAACTAAAAAAAAATATATGGAGGCAATGGCAACTAATAATGCAAATGACTTCTACAGCAAAATAGACTGAGCAATAGTTTATATATCATTAACAAGCATTGATTCAGCAGCAGAATACTGTGGTAATGTATTGAGCTTACAATTTTCATTCCTTGTGGTAGAAGTAAGGTGACTCTGTTGTAGGACAGGAAAATAACGTACTTCCATTTTTAACTTCTTAGTAAAAAAGAAAGAAAGCATCCTAAAGCTACTTGCTGGCAGAGCTCTGCTGTGCAGCTGCTCCTTTAGATCAGCAACAAGCAGAGGTACAGACCCTCTGGACTGGCCCTTCTGTTGTTTTTTCAGCTCTCTGATTCTTAGGCTGTTGAGGGCTAGTTTGGTCCCTGGAAAGCACGAGTCTTTATTGCAAATGAGTTGATCAGAAATGCTTCAAAAATTGAAAACACTTCAATGAAAAGAGGAGAGGAAAAGGCTTGTGCTGGAAAGCAATGAATGGCAGGAAATGTACAGTCCCAATTATTTGATTCATACCCTAGCGTCAGCACTGGGCTTTGATCAGCGAGGGATACTGCACAGCACTAACTCTGGGAGGCCACACTGGGAATTACAGTGTGGCTGTGCTATAGAAACAGATCAGTGGCCTCATGGCACAAGTTTGTGCTACAACTCAGCTTTGTTACAGGTGCTGATGGAAGCACTGATTATCAAGCAAAACCCTTGCATCAAAGCAGCAAAGGTTATCTTAGTCCTTCTGTAATTTCCTAACTTTCATTTCAGTTTCTCAGCTGTAGGCACCCAACCCATCAGGTAAATTTGTAATGATTACAAAAGGCATCACAAGATTATATTGCTGGTATACTTTTGATTCAGCCAAATCCTACACAGACTTTTCAGTGATCCTCCTCTTCTCTCCTTTCAGCCTATCAAAAGCCTATCAGATCATCATGAGACTCTGTCTTCTGGATCCCATTATGGTGGCACAAAAAGTTACCAGCTCTGGATGCTTCTTTTACTCTTCAGTCAGTTACTATTTCAGAATGCTGCCACCACATCTGTTTACTCGAAGATGCTTTCAAATTTGCTTTCGGAAGTTCTACAAAGGTCATCAATGGAATTAATTAAAGAGTAGCATCTAAGTGATGGTAGTTTAAAGTAACCGGTGACTTTTCCTTTTTCCATTCACAGTCATTCATCCACAGATCAGTGCATGTCATAATCCCCAGCAGAAAGTGGTGGCACAAAAAGAGCTGGAAGCCCACATTTTTCTATCAGCACAGATGGGCTGAGAGGACATGTGGGGTGTTGTAGCAAATTTCTAGTATATAGTTCCCTGGGCATACCCACTGAGGACATTCCCTATTTTTCATTAAAAATAAAAGCTGTCTTGAACTCAACATTGAATAATCCAAGTGAAATATCTTAAAACATTTCACTGACATGGTATGAATGGAATTTCCTAGCTTCAATACCTGAGAAAGCAACAGTATTGGCTCCAAATTTTCCCATCAGAGCTTAGGTCAAAACATGCATTCTATACGAGAAACCAGGCCGCAGACTAACCTCTTACAGGTAACTAATGGCACGTTTGTACTGGGGTTACAGCACCAGCTGTAGAACTTTGGTTTTTTAGCTTGAATGGCAACACTTCCAGCTCTCAGTTAAAGTGCCCAGTTTGGTCCCATACAGCTGCCAGGTGAGTGCTGCACATAAGAGCCAGAAAACTGACATGTGGCCTGTGTGCTGCATCTGGGGTAGGGGAACCCAAAAGGAAATGTTGTGGGGAGCCAGCAGCACAAATTGCTCAGGGAAGGGCAGGAAGAGGGAAAAAAGTCAGAGCAAGCAGGACTGAAAGTCAGTCTCGTATCAAGTTTTGTCTTAAATAAGTGAAGGGAAAAAAAGAAGAAAGCCTGGAAAATGTAGTAGAATTTCACTGTGCGGTGTTTAATTCCTGGTATATTGCACTTGGTAGTAAACTGCATAAAAGAGTTTTCCATGCATCTTCAAAATCATTTGGACAGCAGTAGCCAAATTAACTCCAAAATTTTTCTAGATAGCTTCTTCTTTCAGTAATTTTACCATCCCAAAGGGCAAAAACTCACTAGAGTAGTTTACACAGATCTTTTTCCAATACTTTTTTGTACTTCTATCAGAAAAAAAAATCAACTTAATAAACAGGACTTCAAATTTTGATATGTAGAGTAATAACATGCAGACAACAAAATCATCTCTGTGTTACAGTGGAATACTTTTCACCCTCATGGATCTGTTATATACAGCACTCCTTTAAAGAAAGAAGCAAAATTCTCTTCACACCATGTAGCTTCCACTGGTTTAACTCACACCTTGTATACCAAATTGAAGAGTTTCAGACTACAGTACAGAAAGAAATTGGCTTTTATGTTCAGCTGCCTTCTCACGGCTCACCTGTGGTGGAACTGTTTTTAAGCTCAGTGCGACAGAGAACAGCTGCATGCTTACACCAGTAAACCATCTGCAAACCAGAAAGCTCACAACTGATGAGCAAGAGTATAGCACCATTGTAGCTCTGAACTTTGTAATGCTACAAGGCAGCCGTGCTATAAAAAGACTGAAGGCAGAACAGTGTGAAGTCAGATAATCTTAACCACTTCTACGGCTGAATTTCCTTTGGCAGTAGCAGGGAAGTGGAACGGGAATAATACTGGCAGCAATCAGTCATCACAGTTGGTGATAAAGGGACTGAAGTGTTAATGCCTAAAGTAATTTCTTCACGTAACACTTAACTGGAATGCAGTCAGATGTTTCTGAAAACAAAACCAGAGCTCAGTTACAGCTGTGCTGGGTCTGCCAAGGAGAGTATTTACCCTAAAGTACAGCCTGCACGTAGTCTCTGTGTGTATGACAGAAACCCCTTATTTGTTAGATAGGGAGCAGAACCATTGCACAAGTGGCATGAAAGGAGTACGTGACCTGAAAGCTGCTCTGACAGGCAGGCAAGTTAGGGGGAAATTGTGCAAGAAATATTCAGTCTCACTGACTTTTAACCTCAGTGAGAGTAAAGAGACAGCTTTTAGAGGTGCAAGACACCTCTAGTCAGCAGATCAAGAGCATCTTGCCCTCTGAGAGACTCCTGCAGCTGTGGGAGGAGATCCGAGTTGGAAATAAAGCAGTGCTCGCTGCTTTCATTAAATGGAAGGACAAGTAACAAAAATTGTAGCTGATGTCAGGATGATTTGATGGCCCATAGGGGGTACTCATACAAATGTCTCCACAAAGCAACTTGGGCACACTTTCACCCTTTATGAGGAATCTTTATGAACCTCCACAAAACTTATATTCAGTACTAAATCCTGACTCTCTGATTATGGACCTATCATGCTTTCCTAGTATGCTGTTGGACTAGCTCAGAATTTCCACCTTAGAGTTTTCTGGTGGCTTTGATGAGTGATGTTATGGCAACTCTGAACTTGCATTTGGGAATGGATTTCAAATCTTCAGTCAGCTACTTAAATATGCCTGTTCTAGAAAAAGAAAGCTCAGTTATAGAAATTAAGAAAATATCAAGCTGGGGGAAAGAACATTTTGTCCCATCAAAGAAACACTGCTTGGCATGGACCACTTATTAGAAGAGCACAGTAAATCTATCTTTAATTGCATTTCTTTTAGCATCTTAGTTGCTTTTTTTCTTTAAAGAGCAGGTCATTCTAGCTTTAGTATGTAAGCTCAATCCCAACAGCACATTTCATTCTCAGCATTTAGCAATATTGTGTTTTTCAGGCTTTATTTTGAAAGAGAAGCTTTACCAACAAAATTTTGCGAACACACCATCTCACATTTTCATTTCCCCTTCCATAGTTTTTCACTTGTGATCAATAGACATTACACTTTTGCTACTCTGTAGGATTCTGTGAAAACTAATCAAGAAAAGCAGATTTTATTATGTTAGGGGCCTTACAGTTGTCAAAAAAAGATTAAAAGCTCCACTGGAAAAATTTCTTGGAGTCCACAAGCAGAAAAAAAGTACAATAACATCACCGTATCCTCTTCATAAATTGCTAGAATCACATCTATTAACAATTGGAAAAAGTCAAATACACCAGGAAGTGCATTCATAATTCTGGAATCAGTTTCTCATTCTGGAATTAGGATGAACTGTTTTCAGAAAATACCATCTTTTGGGTAAGGCAATAAGCTAATTTTTTAATCCCTAAAGACATGTTGGATTGCATTACATGGGAAAAATGCTGGTTAAACACAGGTTTGTGGACAATTTCAGTTTAGGTCAGTGCATGTTCCTACCCAAATTCTAAAGAGCATCTGACACTTGTTCTCTAGCCTGAAACATGATGCTAACCAGTTGTTACTTCCCAGTCAGTAGTTCATTACTCCTGAGTGTGAATGTCCTTTATGTTGTGTAAAGTGAGCTGAGATGAAAAACAACACGTAAAATATTGCTGATCAAATCAGGGTGCTGTTGGCCTCCATTAGACCACCTCTGCAGGACCACTGCTGAATCTCTAAGATAATGTAAAGACTACAAGAGAACCTCCATCAAAGTTGGTTTTAAGGCCTCAAATGGAAAAATTATACCCTGTTCTCATTCCCCATTCAGTAAAGCCAGACCCAGATGGGGCCCTGTGAGAGATGATAATAACATCATATACTGCTTACTTTGATTGGCCTCTGGTTCCAAGTCTTCTTGTTGTTAGTTGTGGAAACTGTTGTCTTATTATCTGAAAATAAATAGAACTGATATTAAGACAGATGGAAAAGCACATTTACTAATACTTAATTTAATATGGACTTTGGAGACAGAAAAACAGAAAAACTGTACTGTGATGTCAATAAAATATGTGGTAGGAGAAATCAGAAATAAACTCTTGATTTTTTTCATTACTGAAAGAGGGGGAAGAGACTTTGAACGTCACTCTAATTCCATTAACTACCATTAATTTAAATACTTGCATGAGTTACTGGAGTAGAACATACTTCCTTAAAAATCTAAGATCAGTTCTGCCTCTAAACTAAGGAGGACTGTAATTAGAATTGGCCTACTATTTATTTATGTCACTTTGCAGGATCAACAAAGTTCTCTACAGACCTTCATAAACCTGCCAATAAACACTTCTTTTTCTAAAAGATGATTCTCTGAGAAGATTTTGTTATTTGACAGGGGCATCATTTCTACCGAGGAAAACTCATCATGGCATTTGTAAAGATACCTCATAATCAATTTATCCTCTATGGAAAACAAGTGGATCGCAGAAACAGCAGGATATCATCAAGAATCCAAACTCTAGTGTGTCAGCAGACATTAAAAGAACATTGCTACTGCAACCCAAAACTTCTTCAGTACCAGTTGCACTTACGGAAATGAATCAATGAACGTAGATTGTGCCTTCAGTAATCAGAGCCTCTATCAACCAGGCTAATCCTGATGAAAAAGCTTTGCTGCTCTTGTTGGAAAGGAGATGCTCAGCACCTCGCAGGATTGAACCAGACTCGCAGTGGGGTCTGCAGTAGGAGGAAAATTTTTCTACGAGAACAGTCATGCAACAAAAACTGCAGTAAGCCTTGAAGATTTACTTGTGAAGAAGTTTCTTCCTTTTAAAATTTGTAATCCATTTTAATTGTGGTTTTGTTATATAAATTGCTAAATGCTTCCTCTTTGGGGGTTAACACCAACCAATATTAAAGGAAAACAAGCCTGCAGATGGAATATAACTGTTCAACTAGGAAAAAAGTCAATTTAAGTTGATTAAATAATATAGATTTTTTTTTCTCCATTAGCCATTTTGCCACCATGATAAATATTTAATCCTGATTGATGACTGAAAGCTTTGGAACATGTATTTAGATCAAAAGGTGCTATATAAATAAAGACATTACAATGTCACATATTTGACCATTTCTTCAGGATTTTTTAGGGGGTTTTAGCAAAGGTACACCCATCTTCCCTTAGTATCATGTAAAAATTGACCTGTGCTGGTTTCCAAGAGCTTTGCACAACGTGGCTGATGTCAAAAATGCAGCAAAGACTCAGAGTCGCTAGGTTGTTCAGCTTTAATTTCTGGAGCAAAACTTCAGCAAACAGTAAAACACTTTTGTGGAGCTGTGAAAGTTCAGCCTAGCTGTTTGATAAATGAGCAGACAGGCAAGCAGCCCTTCTTTCTTTTTTTGTATGGATTCAATGAAGCCTGCCTAAAGAACACCACATGCTGTTCCAGCTACTGATCTAACATTCCGCAACATCTCAGCCTTCCAAATTCCCTTTAATTACACATTAATCCCACCCCTCTCTCTTTCATTTTCTGCAGACAGGGTTGGGGGCTCCACAAGGCTGTGGGAAAAAAGGCAGTGTTGAAGAACTGCTTTCTGAGGATGGTTTTTTTGGGCTAGGGGATTTTTTTAGGGTTAGCTGTGTTGGTTTTTTGGTTGGTTTTTCGGGGGTTTTTTTGTGTCAGTTGTCATTCAGAAAATACCATCCCTCTCCAAAAGCTGCTTTTACAGCAGTCAACTTAATATTGGAGATAGTTTTACTCTATTTTTCCTTTTGGAACAGCATCAAACCATATTACTTTCAAGTCTTTCTAGTAGCAGTGAAGTGTTACAATGCACACTGTAAATGCTACTTTATGAACCATATGCTGTGGGAGTTCCTGGGATTTAAATAAATCAGCCAATTTCTACATACCAGGGCAGAGGTGATCAGGAAAAGAGAATAATAATGAAGCAGTTGATCAGATGATCCTTTTTTCTTTTCTTTGTTTCTTTTTCAAATCCAGCACACTTTAAATGAGATACACCTTTCAGAATGTATCTTAAAATTATGCATCACTTAAAACACTATTTCCCAGTAATTTACAAAATTTTAAAAAAGAGAATAATCAAGCAAACCTTTGAAAAAAAAGTCAGGATTTTTTCATCTAATGCTGCATATGTAAAATATAACATGGTATACTTACACCTAGGTGCTTGTACACATATGCATGGTTATTAATGTCTGTGTTTGAAATAAAAGAAGTCAAGTACTAAAAGAACTCTCTGTTCATATAAATGTTTATATTCAGCTATGTTTATGCAAATCTCTGTGCAATGATACTGGTAAAGGCAGGAAGATTTCCCTGAAAGAGGAGAGGAAGTCAGATCAGGCAGGATAAAGTGGAGTTTACTGTGTGCTGAAATCAGTGGAAAAGGCAGAGACCCCAATATGTTTGGGGTTTTTTTAAATTTAAATCACTGTCAACCTGAAAAATCACTGCACAGATATGTCATCGTTGGTTTAATGTTTATTAACTTTTAAAGACGTATACACAAAATGTGTTAATTTTACAGTTGTGTGGGGAGGGAAGTGGGTTCTAATTCTCAGATTTGAAAATCCAGGTTTGGATCCGAAAACCATGTTGGATCATTTTCCTCCCATCACTGCAGTGAGGTTGCACAAGCAATGAATCAAGACCAGACCGCGCAGTCTGAGGTGCTTTCTGAATGGAGCCCAGGCCCTGTTCTAACAGCAGTTCTGGCTTCCCAAAGAAACAGTGGCAAAAAGATCTCATGGGTGGGATCCAAGGGAATTTTGCAGTGAATGGATCTTTTACCATTGTTCTTCACTGGAGCTAAAATTTCATCTCACACTTCTCCAAAGTGACCACAATTCCAGCTACCCTGTAAGATCTGCTGAGTAAAAAGGTACAGGTTTTACATTTTCCAAGTAAAATTTCACCTAAGTTACATGGCAGTTTTGACTGTTAGGCATTATTTTAGGCTACACGTGGCTTTTTGGTTTTGAGACAGATGTAGACCAGGAATTTCACACGGAAATAGCTTCTGTCCCTACTACGTTAGCCTCAGAAAAAAAAAAAGTTCTTGTAATTTCTTTCTCAGTTACTGAACTTCTATGTGTTCCCCCTCTCTTTTCTCTGTACTCAGCTTAAGACATGATCTTGCCTTCTGCCTACAGAAGATCTTCTATGCCTTTCTTGATTAAAAACAATAATATTAAGAACTGCTTTATCTTTTTGTTACCCCACAGTTCTTCTGGTAAATGCCTAGTGCATACCTAAGATGAAGATAGAAGTCATTGCATTTTAAAACAACATATATATAGTTTACACTTTTTCAGGGGACTATTATATCCAGGTCAGCATTTGTTTAACATTTCTACAGCCAGTCCTAACAAATGGTTTTTGGAATGTCTGTGCAGGTAGATCTTATGGGGAGATAACAGGATTTTTATCCCACTTCAGCTTTTTAAACTTAGCAGAGGTGTCTGAATAAACCTGAATTAAATATCTAGTTATTTGTATTTTTGGTCATTCTTAAGGCAATAAAAATAAAATGGGTCACTTGAGCATCCATGTAAAACACAGAAAGCTTTAGGAGCAGCAACAAGAAAAATGCACTTCCTCTGTAAGGGTCTGTATTAGAGTCTGCACAATCTATTAACCTTAGGCACTGCTAGCTGCAGGAGCTGTTCTGTAACCCACAAATGGCTGCAAGGGTGCATTCCCTCAACCTGATTACTGCCAGCTGCCATCTCTGCCACTGCCTCTCTCCCCACATCTCCAGCACTGTAACGTTACAACACAAGCAGATCCAGGCTCAGCTTTAAAGTGACAAATTATAGAATCACAGAATGCCTTGAGTTGGGAGGGACCTTAAAGATCATTTTATTCCAAACACTCTGCCATGGGCATGGACATTCGGCTTTCACCACTATGCTGTGACCCATCACTCCTCATCACATTCACTATCAAACTGTGAACTCTGTGTTTCCCAATTATTCCATCTAAAATCATCTATGATACGTCAAAACAAAACAAGGAAAAGAAATCTTATAAAGCATCTTATGTGTCTGTCTTCATGCAAACAAATAAGGATAGAAGAAACCAGAGATATCTGGAACTTCTGGAGCAATTTTTTTCCTCCCTCCTTTGTCAAAATATTAAATTTTACTCTGGGGCAACAGGAAGAGGATGGCTTTTAGAAGTCTTTTCACTGGAATAATTTAAATTTCTGCTTTTCACAAGGCATGAACATTTTGTCAGTGCACCTGATCTAGAAGGGATGCTTTCTTCATTAGTCTTGTTCCTTTCTATTTGACATAATTCTAGTCTTGTTTCTAGAATTTCACAGAATAGTGAAATAAGATCAAATTAAGTTGCAACCCAGCAATTGCACACTGCCAGAATGAGAAATAAATTCCAGGCTCTGCAATCCCTAGTTCTATGAGGTTCTAGAGAGATTCTACATACCATGGAATAAATTCTGTTTCCTCCCATAGCGATCCTTCATAACAGGGCCTGGTTCTGTTAATCTCAATTCAGGTTTCATGTCCCATATTTAGACACCATGCTTTTCTTTTATGAAGTCAGCTATAGAAGTTGTGTGTTTATTTACCAACTTCTATGGTGGTGTTTCAGTCTTAATATTCTTTGCCATGGCAGCAGCAAAGAAGTCAGTGATACCAAACATAGCTTTATTCTCACAGAGCTATGCTTTCCTTATTCTCATTGCTGTGAAACACAAGCAATACTGATGTCCTCGATCTTATAAGTGTAAGGGTTTTTGGCTCATTCATCTTTGACCCAGTACTTTCCCAGCTGGATCATTCCAGCGTTACCCCATCTGCTTCAGTGCTTTTCAAAATCCTGCTCTGAGGCAGTCTGTTATTATTAACACCTGTGTTAAGAGGTTCCTTTCAGCTCAAAGATGGCTTGAGGCTGATTCAACATCCTATCGTCTTGAGGAAATGGTCAAGAAACTTGCACTGAGAAACATCCACTGATAGGAAAGGGCATAATCAAAGTAGTCCAAAACACCATTCCTGTCTCTCAAATCCACCAAACTGTGTAAACAAACGGAGAAGAGGTGTGACTGTGTCTATGCCTTCTCTACCCCTTTCTTGCTTACTTGCACGGCCAGGAGGGAAGACTGCCATGTACAGGCTCAGTACTCTTGACCGCAGATCTGAGGTCTATTTAGATTTAATAATCTTCTCATTTCCCTCCACTTACTTTCCTAAGTTTCGGAATAGGGCATGGTCTAGCTGTAGGGTAAGAACTTTTTCTAGCACTGATACATCTCAACTGATATTGCAAAGCAAGGTAGAAAAACCTGCTGGCCCTTTCTCCAGTGTCTGTGCCCAACTCCGCCTGCTATGGAGATTAGATTCTGTGAGGAACTCCAATTCAACTGGACTCTTCAGCGAAGCTTGTGAGACCTCTGCTCAAACTGATCTATGTAAAACAATGTCCTCCTTCAGCAGTTCCTCTGGCCAGATGGAATTCAGCCTAAGGCATGATCAAACAGATACTGCGTCCCAACAAAGCTGCAAACACTGAGTGCTCTGCCTCAGATCCTTAGCTGAGCTGCAGCCACTTTTGGTGCTGACTTGCTGAAGCCAAGCAGATCTAAAACCCTGCACAACTCCCCCTGCTCTGTACTGGTGCCAGCACACTGCCTGCCATCACCCAGCCTATCTGTGGGAAAAGGCTGAGCGCCAGGATCCCTGCACTCTGGCAGACCCTGGGCTGTAAGCACAGCCTCTGGGATGTGTTGACAAGGCGTGAGGTAAAGCAGCCCAGGGGCCACTCCATGCTTAAGGCCTAACTGGAAGCCAGATGCTTGAAGTGGTAAAGCCACAAAAAAATCCCCATTGCTATAGGGGATTAATAAAGAAGAAGTCACTCCAGAGAAACTGAGGTGTCCTTGCTGGTTTTCTTCCTCCCCAGGCTCAAGGAGAAAAAGGCAATAGTCAGCCATAATACAAGGGATCAGTGAAGCAGAGCCAAGGGAGCAAAGACATTTCCAGCCACACTGTAGGATCACCGTTCCCCACACCAGCATGACTGCTTGCTTCTGCAATACTTGTGTTATTATGGTCTCATCAGAGGAGCTTGGCCTAGAAGATTCTGAATTGGGAAGAAAACTCATACTGGTGTTAACTGTCCTTCAGTCAGGAATCTTAGTTGTTAAAAAGGGATGAAGGAAAAGCAGGGACTGCTCAGATAGCACTGACAGACTGATCTGATGCAATGAGAGAAACCACATCCTCAGATTTACACTGATTTTTCTCCAGTTCTTCTTTTGTATTCAATGTTGTAGAAGTTGCTAATCATAAAGCAAGTGCTGTTTGAATCTATCAGAAGAGAGCACTAAGAGTAAATTTGGCTTTGCTACACCAGTTACTATTGAGGCTACTTAAGAGCAAATTGAGAGTGAAGAAATAAAAAGCACATCTTCAGGAGAAGTATGTCCTTATGAACAACAGCAGGCAATCTCCTGATATGTGCATTTCAATACAAAGATATACCAGAATGCAATCACATCACAATGTCATTATCAAAGAGGTTTCATCTGCCCTTTTCAAACATCAAAATCATATAGTGTGACAGCAACAAACTGTAAATCCTATTTATCCCAGTCATGCTTGGAGGAGCAGTCCTGCCAGCAAAACTTCTGGGCATAGAGACAGTGCATCGTGATGAAAAAGGAATCTGGCTGGTACAGCTTGTACCTCCCTGGAGCAAAGTAAACTATCGGGAAAAAATGGTTCTTTCCTAACCAATATTACAAGTCTGTTGTGGACTTTGCCCTTTATCTAGTGAAATGCAGTCACTGGAATGTAATTTTCACTTACAGCAAAGCCAGTCACAGAGCAACAAAATTTGTGTGAGTGTGCATCCATGTTAAACCTCTTTAAGATGCCAAAATGATGTAAAAGGACCTCAGACTGGGGGAGAACCACCCTGAGAAGTGTCAGCAACCTTCGTTTTCCTTTTCAAACATTAATTTATTATTGCTTGTCAAAAGACATGGCAGGAAAGCCCCAAAGGAAAAAAAAAACTCCAAACCAGAAGAGGAAAGTATTTATCCTCCAGGGGGCACATGGGAGTTGGGAAGAACTCAGCTTCCTGAGGATGCAAAGCGGTTTCACCAACGAGTCACGCAGTGTTCTGGGGGAGAGCTATGGCAGGGCCCGGCAGGGGAATTAGCACTGCACAGCAAATTTAAAGCAGTGAACTGAGGACACACGGGATGGGAGAGATCGCTGCAGATGAGGAAGATTACATCTTCGAGGGTCCTGACTAAGAAAACAGTGTACATACGGGGTCACAAAAGAAACAAGAACAAAAATCAGTGTTGGAAATAAAAGTGAAAAAGAAGCTCAAAGACCTGCCAACCCAGCTAACAGCTGGGCGGAATGGTAGAGCCAGGAGAGCCTTATGGCATCCACCCCTACACAATAGTTACTGAGGGCTTTGGAAATGCTCAAAACATTCCTGCTTTTTACTTGATTCGGTGAAGGCCTTAATTCAGAATGATTTAGTTTTTGCAATTAAACTCCGTAAGAATGAGAAGTCAGAGTCATCATCCACCATAATTCTTTTCACAGTGTGTTAATTAGCACCAGCATTTTATGTTAACATGTTGCTCAGAAAAAACCCAAAACAAACATACAGCTGTACAACCTTCCCTGCAGCAGGCAGTGGCAGAACTTGCAACTGGAAACACCTTAAACTGCTCTCCAAATCCCCAAGGTCCCAGAGCAGAGCCCAAGGCATTTGCAGCACAGGGCCGAGGGGCACAAGGCTGCCGTCCTTTCTAAGTGACCTCAGCAACAGGGCTTTCACTCTTTCTGCCT
Organism: Oriolus oriolus; assembly: GCA_013400235.1. Taxonomy (NCBI): domain Eukaryota; kingdom Metazoa; phylum Chordata; class Aves; order Passeriformes; family Corvidae; genus Oriolus; species Oriolus oriolus. The sequence goes on from VXBT01010117.1 coordinate 2,709,024, forward strand.
GAAGACTAATTCACAGTCTAAACACGTTCACTGTGAGAGAGCTTGTTCTCATATGCAACATTTAATTGTTAATAACTCTGTGACACACCTGCCCTGCCTCACTGTATGTCCCTGTCTTCTCACTGGTTCCATGGAACATTTTTACTTATTCTGCCGCACTTTTGCACGAAATCAGAATGTGACATGCTTGGCTGTCTACAGTAAGAGCAGGAGTTTAACACTGGACTCTGCAATTGATGCTGATCTGTAACCAGAAAATTCACAGGGCCCTCCCTCATTACTATTTAGTTAAGGTACCTAAATGAATGCTGGGTCCTGTCTTTTGCAGACAATAAAAAGTACTGTAATGACAGACTAGGTAGCATAGCAGATTGGCAAATGCTGGTATAGATAAAACTGCCATTTTTGCATGTTAAATGAGTGAGTAAAACACTAAAATCTTGACTAACAAAGTTACAGCTCCCTTTTTCATATGAGAATATATCACATTAATAACCTTAACATTAGAGTATTCCTAGTTTTATATATACTCTACGTATAGGAACACAGGTTGCTTTTTTAAAGGCGTTGATTTTGTGCAGTATTTCTGTTCTTTGTTCTTCTTGTTCCTTTAATTGCTAGTAGCTTGGTTTCCTCAGAAAACAGTCCGTATTACTGTCTCTCTGTTAATCTCTCTACCCCCCAGACCAATTTTGGTTTCATTAATGCAATACTACCAAGTGTCTGAGGTCCAGTCCATGTCCAGGAAGTTTAACAGGAAGCACTGATACTTATTACAGTTTGTTTTAATGTGCTGAACTCCACATCTCTTTCTAAAAACTACTGGTTTGTTAAAGACAAAGCCTTAATATTTACCATTGCTCACAGAGCTAAAGTTCAGAAATGAATTATAAATTCAGTGTGGTCTACTGAAAGGCAAACTGTCTACGACTTCACAGAACAACTAGCTCCTTTCTCTCAAGGAGATGACAGCTGCAGAGCTCCTGATGTTTCCCAGTGAGGACAAACACATCCAGGGTCTTTGTTTCAGCAGCTAGGTGCAGAATTCCTTAAATAGCACCTATTTCACTGCACTGCTTCAACTGCCTCCAAGACATTTATGCAACTCACCTTGCCAATATGGTATGTAAGTCACATGATAACAAATGTTGGCTAAAACTTCATATGTGTACCTGCTCCAAAGGAGAAGCTGACAAAAAGCTACTGAGAGAATGGAGATGTGCCTTGCAGATCTCCATGCCCGTGCAGTACATTTTGCTAGCAGTAACAGGCTGGAAGGAATCAGTGGGGTCTGCTCAGGTTCTGCAGATGGAGAAGCTGGTTACATATCAATATTTGCCCCCCTGTTGTCTGAAGTTCCTGGACATATCAGCACAGAAGTGCCAGTTTCCAGATGCAAAAGTAATGGCCACCCAAAGTAATAGCGTGAAACAGTACCATGATGACTGTGTAGGGCTTCCTCCCTCTCCACAAAAAGGTAAAAGGTTTCATGCAACACTGCTTCAGCACTCTATTGCAACAAAGAGGAAAACACTTGGACCACAGCACATGAAAAACGTATTGGAATGCCATGATTTTTGGATGGAAGTAGTACCTGTCCTGCTTGGTCAAGAGACTCCTACCAATGAACAGATCTATGTATGAAAGGCAGGAGAGAAGGTGGATGAAGCATTAAACAGTGTAACAAAACTGCCACTTACTGATAAATGGTGGAATCCCTGGTAAATTTACGTTCTGATGGAATAATTCTGGAATATTTACACCCTAAAATTTACTCAAGTTTTTAGCAGCAGCAGAAGTAGCATTGTGTAAATTTGAGCCATATTCCAAATATGTGAGCCTGCATGAAATCTGTTTCTTATTTTCACTGTTCCTAAATTACATGTTGCCACTATGCTTACCACTTGGTAGCAATATATATACAATGAACAACTTCATTCACACTTCTGCAGTTTATTTAAACAGAAACCTGACACAGAACCTACTGAACCACGCAGGTCTTCAAGACACAACAAACATAGTAATGCTACAACATGGCACACTTTCCTTTCCTTGCCAAACTGCCTGCCTAAAGATGCACCATAGAAAATGTCACCTCATTAAATATATTCATCACCTACTCTTTACACAGGCACTTACCCTAGAAGCATTTTTCCTTCTTTGAATACCCAGCACTTCTATAGAACAAATGTTGCAAACACTAAAAGAGAACAGCTTGCGGGACAATTGGCTTCAGATTCATGCTTGCAAACATTTCAAAAACAGTAGCAAACTCTACACTTTGTTTTTTTCACAGCCTACAAGTTTCAAGGCCTGTGACACATTCTATGGTAGAATTTCAGTTTTAAATATCATCCTGTTTTTCACTGAGAGGAAAATATCACCTGACCAGCAAATCCAAAATACTAACTTTGTGTAACCTTCTCGCCAGCTATTGGCATCTGCTACTGGTGTAGAGCATAAGAGCTTTACTGCTTACACCCAGATGATGCACAGCTGTGTCTGTGCTAGGAATACATCTCCACTGTCAGTCTGGGGTTAACCACAGTGGCTCCTACTACAGCAGGATTGGAAGGGGAAGCATGAGGAATCACAGTGAAAAGCTAACTTGGATAACTTGGCAGCCTGTACCTGCAGTGCTCCGAAAAGCAGCTAGATGCTTTCTGGACTTTCATATCTGGAGGCATTGTGCTCCACCACGTGAATTTGCTGCTCATTTGATGTCATTAACTGAGAGATCTCCATATCATGCTTACAAGAACAGCACAGACATGCTCTATAATTCAATTTTACCCTTCTGTTTTTAAAAATTATACATTTGTTTAAGCAGTGCAAGTCATTATGCAGATGTGTTTACGCTGGCTTGTATTCAACTTCCAATTAAACTTTAACTGCCAATTTTTTGTACCATATCACCATCAGCTAGGCTGGGGACTGACGTACTCTGGAGCCTGCCCATGGTTAGAAATTATTCCAACCATCAAAGTACTTACAATCTTAGCCTTTGTCCAATAACTTGAATACACAAGAGATTTCATTCATATACCTTTGTCTCTAACAGTAAAAGAAGATTTAATTCTTTTCAATAACACAAATTCACCTGAACCAGGTGAGATTTTAAGGTGTCATACTGCAGTTCAGCCTTACCTTCCCAAAGCTGGCAGCATTAACAGGTTGTGTGTCATTTTTCTCACAGAAGTCCAAGTAATGCATGTAGAGAGCACTTCGAGGAATGCAAACACCTTCTGCAATCTCATAGTTCTCCTCCAGCCTTAAAAAGCAAATATCAAACAGAGAGAACTGCAAGTATGTTGGATGTCCTGTATGGTAAACAGTATACAAAGCTTCATCTTTTAAGACCAAACATTCTGACTTCTTCTTGTCTACTAAATTTTCTCTGCTCTGTTCCTAAGTGCTCCTTGCAATTCATTCCCATAATACTTACTTGCTTCATTTGTTTCATACTTGCTATCAAAACCATAGGCTCTGAGTTCTCAGCAACCTGTTATACCCTAAAAGCATCCTGCAGTAAGCAAATACATGTACAACTATGAAACAATAAATATTCACTGGGGGGAAGCATTCTCTCGTTCTTTACAGAACACATCACCTTTGGTTCATCACACTCTTCACTCCTGTCCTGCTGCAAAATTGCTTACCTTGAGAAAGCAGCTGTGGCTAAAACAAGTAATTTTCAAATACCCAAGAGTGTCCACAAAATCTTATTGTGCAATATTTTCTCGCTATTGTTTATGGGCAAAGTGAAAAAACAAAAAGAAACCACAATCTGAATACGATGCTGAAAAACCTCCAGTGAAATAACATCCTCTTCTACCTTTTAGAAACTATGATTATTTGCTTATACATGCAAGTATACAACTATAAAATTTAAAATTATATGTCAAATGTATGAGTAGGCATATGCTTCATCATTAAAGCTTGAAACTGGTCTCATTATACATCTACAGATTAGAAGAAACATTCCTTTGAAATGCCATTTTTATGGTTGCTGACCAAAATATGTTCGAGAGATATTTACATACACACTTAATATTAAACCATAATTACTCTTGTCGTTGATGGTGTCAGTCATAGGCATCTACAGTTATATGTGTGCTTGTCTGCCTTGCTGGGTAAGGGATGAAGACAGGCATAACTTCCTCTTAATTGTATTAAAAAATAAATATGTATTCTCAAAAAACTCCAGTTTTACAGCAAATAATCCCCTGCCATTTGACAGCTGTAGAACACCTTCCAAATATCTAGTTTCTCTCCCTCATTGCCTTTTTCAGGACCTACCTACCTTCCATTTCAGTTATCCTGATCATTTGTGACTGCAAACTATTTTAATAAGATATCCGGCTAGATGAATGGAATCAGTTTGTATGGGCAATATCTATTCTTCCCTGGTTTCTACAGAAATATCATCATGGCATCTTTCCTCAATTTCATAGTGCTCTAACAAAACCTCCTTTCAAAACCTGGAGAGTTCGTTTGTATACTATAGCTGCTAATTGGAATGTCAGCTTCCCTGACCAAGACAGGACAGAAAGAAAAGCAGTTAATTATTTCTCTTCATATCTGATGAATTTTTCTCTTTTTCTCCTCTCTTTCACACAGAGTCATTAGTGTGACACTGAACAATGCCCCATTATACCTGAACTTTTTTTTAATGATCAAAAACCCATCTTGCTCCACTTCTTTTATTTTCCTGTCTTTTATTTAACAACTTGATCATATTTTGAATCCAGCTTCATTCTACAATATTGTAGAAAAATAATGAATGCGATCTTCAACCTAACAAATCATTACCAGTCATAAAATATAAATACATATATATATATATATATATGTATAAACATTTTAAATGCTGTAATAAAGTCATGTGAAATCCAGCAGTTCACAATGAGACCTTTTGTACCACTACAGTATAGGAATAAAGCCCCTAATCCTTCCACAGCAGTGACAATTTTATCTGCCCCTGTTACTGCTTCCCTCCATATACACTTACATAGTTCTAGATTAAATGAGATTATTCTATATCAGAGTAATGTCTGTAGTGTTGTTACAGATTTATTTTTATATCTCAATACCACAGAACAGCTGTGATGTTAACCACTGTTAATCATATAGAAGATTCTAGAAGATTAATTTTGATGGAGTATAACATTGTATAAGAAAATACGAATTGGGAGAATCCATTCCCTAGCTATGCTTTACCTTCCTCTTTTTTAATTCTTTTTATAAATGTGGCAGAAAATAGAATAGTTTTGTAATAACAATACTGTTATTATTCAGAGTACCTACACTGTAAGCCACCAAACTGCATGGGATTAGGTTGTCTGTACTTTGAATAATTCTGTGTTTGGGGAAGTAAACACACACACACGAAAATGAAGTAAAATAAAGTTTCACACTTACACCTTGGTCAACCAGTTCACCACTGAAATAAACATGAACATTTTAGAGCCAAGCTATAGCTTTACAGATGATAATGAGCACAGGAACATGGGATAAGCACAGAATACTAGGTATTGTTATATTCATGCCTTAACAGTTAAATTCAAGCTCATGTAGTTTCCCAAATTATGATGTATTTGGCAGTTTCCTCAATTATGATGTATTTGGCAGTAATGCTACATTTACCAGGCCTTTCACTTCATTTTGTGTCATCAATGAAACAAAACAAAAGCATCATTCCTGTTTCCAGGAAAAGGCTATTTAGCCAGGCTGACAGTCATCCAGACATGATTCTTGGCTTCTTCAGCTATTCTTCATCCTCCACATTTAAAACATTCAACATATTTTGCCTTTGGAGAGGCACAAACATTAAGGATAGCTCCCCATGGGATTGATATGATTTGCCCTTTTCAGCAAGATGCCAGAAAAGGAATAACTAATAAAGTAGATGGCAATATGAACCATGCAAAAAAAATGTACATATTTCCCTTATGTCTTTGCTATGCTTTCTTCCCCTTCTTTTTCACTGCAACTGACATTTCCTCAGTTTCTGTTTTCTAACACTCCATCATCTTCACTAGCTCTAAATGGTAGTAGCATCTAACAGTAAAAACATGACCAGTTTTAACTTGGTGGACACCAGATGCTGCAGACAATTGTGAGGTTTCCATTTGCCAGAACAAGGGCAGTTTGGTACTGTATCCTGAAAACTGGTCAACAATTTACCCCACCACTTCCACCTCTTGAACCCAGCCCAGAGATTGTTGTTAGACGACAGGACATAGGCTTGCCCAAGGAACATTCAGATACATTTTTCAGTCTTTCCTGAGCGTGCAAATACTTGTTGTGAGGCCTGATGTTCTGCTTTTGGCTGGGAAAGGGTTATTTCTTTTCCTATTGGCTGGCACTGTGCCGTGTTTTGGGTTTAGTATGAGAATAATGTTGATCACACACTGACGTTTTAGGTGTTGCTAAGCTGTGCTTACCCCAAGTCAAGGACTCTCCAGTCTCCCACGCTGTGCCAGAGAGGAGCTGCACAAGAAGCTGGGGGTGCCCATCAGCAGGACAGCTGACCTGACCAGGCCAGAGGAACACTCCATACCACAGAACATCATACTCAGCGTGTCATCTGGGGGCAGCTGGCTGTGAGGTGCCGATCACTGCTCAGGGATGGGCTGGGCCTTGGTCAGCGGGTGGTGAGCAACTGCATTGTGCATCACTTGTATTTTCTTGGCTTTTATTACTCTTTTCCCTTTTCATTAATACTACTACTATTACTATTATCTTATTTTACTTTAATTATTCATCTGTCCTTATCTCAGCCCGTGGGTTTCACCTTTATCCAACACTCCTCCGCAATCCCCAGAGGGTAGGAAGGGGAAGGAGCGACCGAGCAGCTGTGTGGTACTTACTTGTTGGCTGAGGTTTAACCACCACACCTGAGCAGGCAGAACTGCCCACTGTGTAAAGCTAAATCTTCAGGAAGTACTCTGTGCAGCACTTCTACAGTGCTGATTACAACAGTTTACCAACCCATGGGTTGCTGGGTGCTACTGCAGTACAAATAGCCCGATGCTAATGTGTCTGACTTTCCAGAACAGTGGAAACCCCACATCTTCACACAAAATGAGCTTGCTGCTTTAGCAGTTTAACTCTAACTTTTGAGATTCTCATTTTATTTAGTATATCAATTTCTCCAAGAAATACTAGTTCAAAGCTGCAGTACATATGGTGAAAAGCACATGGAAACTACCAGAAAACCGTTCTGTGGGTATGGCTAGTAAGCTGGGAAACTTTTTACCTACATGCCTATTAATAAATTAGCCAATTGTATAATTCAGTTCGACAGCAGCTAAAGATTTTTAACATGAAAACTTCTTTGTTTTCTGTTATCTCATGGAATTTTGGGTGGAAAATGAATGGAGGAAATTGCAGATGCTCCAGAAGACTCAAACATGTAAGAAATATAATACAACAGACAGGTAGTAAGCCAGTACACTAGCAAGAGAGAAGGGAAGAAGCTGTAAGCAGCCTTTTCAGAACCAAATTCTATGATTCTACTGCAAACGCTGCTGAATGAGCATTAGTGTGCACAGTACATTCCAGCAGGGCTCAATATCCCAGGAGTTTAGGGATTTACTAACCTTTATGACTGACGAAGCTTGAAAGTATTTGGCAAAAGACTGTTTACAGTATTTGCCTGTTTTCTGTTGGGAACAGTATCGCTGGATGTTCTAATTAATGCTGGCTTCTTGGCTACCACATTATTTGCTCCTGTGGAAAAGGCTCTTAACTGACTTCACTGTAAAATAAACACTGCTCTGAATCTGGGACTGGTAAGACCTGCTCGCTATTTTATTTTAGTTAGACAGTTCTTTATTATCCTTTTTGAACGGTGTTGAAGTTGTGGGAGTAAATAATGAAAAATAATAAAATACCACTATGACATTTCATTATAATTTTAATAATTTTCTCTCAGACTGTAGTCACGCCCTTTCTTGAGTGTCTGTTAAAGAAAAGTCATTCACTTTTCTTGAACTTCTGAAAAACAGGACTTTTGTGATACAAATAGGTACAAAGAAACAATAGCTCCAAACTAAACGTCTTTCTTTATATTTGCCCATCTCATTATTTGCATGGAAAGTGTCTGTAAGTTTCTGAATACCAGCAGCAACCTATTCAAAATCAACCCACAGGTCTTGAGGATTTTTAGTCTAAAAATCTCACCGATCAGCTTCAAAAATCAAATATAGAAGAAATAATCCAAACCGTCTTTATGCATATTTCACAGAATCATGTAATTTAGCAGCAGAAAAATAGAGTCAAATACACTGAATGAATTATTCTTTGCTGTTTTTTTCAGTGAAATCTCCCATGAGACTGACAGAAGCAGAGAAAGAAGTCTGCTAACATTTTGCTTTAAAAAACCCACATTTTTTACCAATAATCTTATCTTTTCATCCAGAAAACTACGAGAAGTACTTCAGGTACTTATAGGTAAAGGCCTTTCTTTAAAAAGGCTTAAAACTAGCTGAGTACTATGGGATTTCAGATAAGCATGCTCAGAGGCTTCTCTGTAACAGAGCTCTGTTCTGCCAGATACATGGAACCTCCTGAAAGAGACTTGATCACTTACAGCATTAAGAAATCTAAACAAGAATTAAAAACCTAAATTAAGGCAAAAGTCAACAAAAGTCTAAGAGACAACCTGTAGCAAGGGATATCAGAATTACAGGCACACATTACAGAACATGCAGACTAAAATACATCTGCAAATCACTGGGAACAACACTTGTTTATTTTTTATAGCACTGTAGACTAACTCACAAACTATCCTCTCTCTCTTCCTAATTACCCTTCCTTTTTTTCTCCTCACTAACTTTGCAAGGGGATTTTGACAAATTAATCAAACCTCAAACTCTTTCCTTTTGTTGTCTTCTACGTTAAATTACAGAGATCTCATGTCAGTAAAACGGTTGGTGAGGGTGGGCTTCATCAGACACTGAAACAAAAGTGAGTCTTGAAAAAAATTCTCTGTACTAGTTTCCTTTTTGTAATAAATGTAACAATGATGACAAACCACAAATAATCAGCTGGCAAGGTGGCAAATAAATATGCCAAGCAGACCTTCTAAACTTTATCAGAGGTTTCCTCTGTTCAAACAAATCCCGTAAGACATTTGTTGAGAAATGCTGTACAGGTTACTAAGGGGCACATTAAACACTTACAGTGAAAGTATCTTTAGAACTGTATAAGATGGCCAAGAGCTCTATTCTCTTCATCTGGAAAATGCATAAGAAAAAACACTAACAGATTTTCTTGATTTTTTAAAAGGCATCTTACCATTGCAGTGTAGCTGGAGTTGAATGCGGTTTTGATGCTCTATTATTTTCTTTTTCCTCATCTGTTAAGAAACAAAAAAAAAAAGCTATGTAATTTCATCAGGAATTTCTCAGGAATTCATGAACTGTTTTTTTTTTTAATCGTTTTTGAATGGTAAGAATTTTTTTAATTAATTAAAATAATTTTTAAAAATCTAAAATGTTCTCACATGACAAAACTTTCTCAAAATATTGGCTAAATTTTGAAAATGTAAATAATGATGATCTCTAAACTACCATCTGTAGATACTGCTTAAGGCAATAAACCCTGCAAATATCACTTGGCGCAGGAGCATAGTGGTGCCTAGGAATAATGACATTGAAAAGGATAAATTTATATTGAAAAAAAGCAACTCATAGATCTCTAGCAGCATGTCAGACCATGCAAACAGTTTCACTCGCTCCAAGGGAACCGTTGCATTACCCAAGTTTTGTATTAGATAAGGCATTTAAAATAATAGTGTACACCCATTGTTTGATCCTAACATAAAGTATGTACTAGACGTTTATAAATTTACAGAGATTAATTCTGAATGAGAAGTGTATATTCTTTAATATACTTTATTCCTTTTCATGTGATTTCTCTGATAATATTCCCCATTAACTGTTTCCAAGGCAACTCTGATTTGCTGACTTTCCAAAAATTTGGATAAAAGATGAATAAAGAAAAATATAATTAAAATAAAACTTCAGATATTGGATTCTTTCTAGTTTGCATTTGTTCTTTTGAAACAATTTAGAAAAATGTATAGAATAATTCCGATTAAATTATGTTTTGTTAAACGTATGAAACATTCCTGGGTGAAAGCTGAGTGGAGCACAATCAGCAGCTCCAAAAGGGTATTCTTTGGGAAACACTCTTGTATCAAACACATTTTGAGATTTTAACAGCCTTTTCCTCGATGAAACCATTGGGCATAGATGGCTTTGATACCTAAACAATGAGGTAAACCTGTACACCACGCTGCAAGTTGCCTTTCTTCATGTAATTAACTTTCAGAAGTTATTTAAGCGAGGCTTTAGGATGCTGGATCTCACGGGAGCCGGGCTATCGCCTCTGAACATCAGACTCTCTTGGGAGGCCTTTTGTGCCGTCCCGGGAACCCACGCACACAAATGACACCCCACCTCGGAAGGCTCTGTCTGCAGCCCTGGTGCCCCAGGATTCCTCGCATCACACACGGGAAGCTGTGCTAAGCGAACATCCTTTATCCTGCGGCCGCTCGCAGGATATGGGAGCGTCAGGAACTCCCATTCCGCAGCCCCCCTTGTGAATCTGCATGACAATGGGCCCCTAATTATTGGGCCGCACACTCCCTCCCTGCCTTTCAGGGCCCGCTTTTATTCAGCGCGCAGGACCAACATACACATCTCAAATCACTTTTAAATTGTGGCTTTCGTTTGTTTTTTCCTGAGCAGGCGGTCGGCGCGCAGCAAACCCGGGCACACGGGGCCTGAATGCCGAGTGGCCGTGGCTGCCGCCGCGCACGCCCAAGGACCTGGCGTGGGATGGCTTCCACCTGTGCTAACGTGACTGAATTTCCCTCTGGATACGTGGCAGACATCAGGTCAATATCTAAGTTACAGCACTAGAGTCTCTACACCCGTTCCATTCCTCCCCCAGCTGTTTTTCCCTTGCATTAAGAGTGAGCACCAGCTTTACGGAAGACACACTCCCTTTGCCCTCAGACACCAGCCGTACTCAGCTCTTCCCACGTAAGGATTTGTTTTAACGACACACACTAACAATTAGGTCATAAACTGCAATTTATGTCTCCCTCCTCAGGTATGTTTTACTTCCTGTGGATCCTTCTTCAAGACTCTTCAACATCCTCTACTAACCGTCCCTTAAAACCAAAAAGGAGAAGGATGGACTTCAACCGCAACTCCAAAAATTTCTTTAAGCATTATTTCCCATAGAATATTACCCATTGAACAACTGGATTTTCAACAAAGCTAAATTTTTCACAGTTACTACTTGTCTCCCCAAAATCAATTCTCTGTACACGAAAACAGTGCAACTTTGTTTGCAATGGACCAGCTGTTAGCCAAACTTCCACTTTTCTATTAAAATGTTGGAAAGAATTGCAGATGGTACAGGAATAGATGGGACCTAAAAATACAAACTTTCAGTATTACATATACAAGCACTTAATTCTACCTTGTATAGTTTAACAATATAATCTCATCAGATAACTGACTAGCAGAAAATAATAAATATCCCTATTCTTTATATTTTAGCTGGCAGCAGGGCACCTAATGGCATCCATATGAAGCAGAGAATATTTATCTCTTGACTCAGGTTTGATCCCAGATCACTTTGTCTAGCATGAAAGAGGGAAGGCAAAACAGCATTTCTTACTTTTTGGCCTGTCATTTTATCAATTCACATTAAGACAACACTGTAGATTAAAATGAACTCATACCTTTTAAAATTCAGTACTTTTAACATCCAATCTATTTTGGAGGAGAAGGAAATAAAGTCACTGAAAAGAAGTTTTGCTTCGAGGCACTGTCAGAGAAGAGACATGACAATTCTTCTGTGACATCCAAAAGTGTTTGAAGTCACAAGGAAAAGTCTTGTTCCTAATTCACGGTTGCAGGTGCTCACACACAGCACCTCAGGGAGAAACCTATCTAGTGTGCTCACTCTTCTGCCAGTAGGAGGACTACCAGCATCCCAAGGAAAGGTGTCTTCAAGGTACCTGATTAGGCGGAAAACTTGGTACTCATCCGAAACTGAATGCAGGTAATAGCTTAGACAATTACAAGTAAAACTCTCAGCATAGAAGGGGCCTTAAGACATAATAAAACCAGGGATCACTGGTGTTCTAGAACAACAGTATTTGTTGGCTCCCAGAGATACCAGAGAATCTTTTTCTTCCCAAACACCATGGAAGTTTCTTTGCTAACAGCTCCATATTACTTTCAAAATTCTGTTTCAAAGCCACTCAAATAGAGTCCTGTTTGTGTCTTGTGCCTGTTTGTATCTTTGCAGCTTTCCCAGAGCTCTCAGTGGTATCCTCTAACTTTTGCTGTCTTATTTGAGGTACAGCTCAAGGGATTTCTTGCTTCTTGGTGCAAGACATGGAGACAACAGGAGCTGTGCTCAGCACCTTTGGGCCTGCTGCCTTAAACACAGAGAGTGAACAACCCAAAGCGAAGACACACCTTTTTCTAAAGTGTTATGTTAGTCTGTTTGTCATAACTAAAATGGAGCTAAGTTCTTCTTTCCACTGTGGAGGTAGTTGGAGAGCCCTGTGCTTTCCAGTGCTGCCTGCATGTGTCTCAAAACCACTAAGGAGCTAACATGCTGTTCGTATCTATACGGATAAAACCCTTCCCTTAGTTCAGGTAGCTCAATGCTCTTCAGAGGAATTGACTCTTCCTCTGTAGCCCCTGCAGCCCAGATTCTGACTGTTCTCAGAAGTGATTTGGCCTTAGCTAAAATTAAATTCTATTACGAAGCTGTCTTGTCTTTTACTTACATGTAGCCATAAATGAGATTCAGGCTCATTAGCATATATTCCATGCTTTTAGAACAGTGGGATCTTTTAAAACCCTCTGAGAAACATGGGGGCGTGGTTCTCACTGAGCAGGTATGACTGAAAAAGAGAATTTTCTCCAAGGAAAATGTCAATGAAAACAAGTAGCTCTTTTTTAAACTTTTTTGTTAATGGAAGAATTAGAGGTTTAGTTCAAACAAAAAAATGAAGCTGCTGGATAAGTCCATTACAGCCAGTATGAACATGGGTTTTGAATACCACTTTTGAAGTACAAAAAGTAGTCTAAATATTTTTGTTTATCTCATAGGAACTGTCTACACATTCACATTTCCAAACAGGCAAGAAAATTTGGACAAGCAACCCTTCCACTTCATCAAGTAACATCACGATTCCTTCCCCATGGAACTGAAGTTGAAACTTTCATAAGCCTTTATTTGTATTCTTCCAGACCTCTGGTTCAATGCACAGTACACAGAAAACGTTATGGGGTTGGGTTTTTAAAATTATTGTCTACAAGGTTGTACCATTCCCTTTTCCTGTGAATCTTTTGACTGACGTGGAATGTGGAAGTGGCAGCAGGAAAAATGTTTTAAAAACTGGAAAGTGAAATAAAATCTAGTGATGATTTTTATATTAGAATGTAAAAGCTGTGGTTTGGAAGAGGTCATAAAATGTTCCAAAAGGGTAAGAAGCACTCCAGGAAGCACAGAGATCATGTGAATCCATGGCTGTGAGTCATCGCTTCCTTTCCCAGTGTAATGCAGGTTCAAGAGGCCTGGAGGTCTCTGGGTAAGAATGGGAGATTGCAAAGGACCCCTGTGGCCTGAAGTATGGTTCTATAGCATATTTCAACTGTAGAAAAGGAGACCAGCAAAACTATTAGTCCTGTCCTAAAGCCCTATAAACTCTAGAATCATCCAGGAAAAAGAGTCACAAGAGCAAGCGTTATGCTCTGTAAGAACATTATGGGTTCACAGCACAAGTGCTCATAATCCTCAGTGGAGCCAAGGCCAAAAAAACCCCCCAACTGAAAACCAAACCCACATTTTCTCTGGTAGGCCAGCCAACAGCTACCTCATGTATGTAGAGACAAAAGCTAGTCAAGAGAAAGCTGGATGAGGCTTTCTTTTGGTTGCAGATGAAAACTGGAGCTACACTGCCAACAGCAATTTGACCACCATTCTGAAGAATTCAAGTAGGGTTATGTGGGTTTTCTCAAAACATTTTGCCTCCTGCTTTATTTGTAAATATATGACAGAAGCTGGACAAAGAGTGACACAACAGTTTGGAAATTTCTTGGTTGGTGTGTGGGCACTGTTAGAAAAATCTTGGAAAGAACTCAAGGGCTAGAAAGGAGCATGTGTGACAATGATTTCTATAGTGAAACTTCCAGTTTGTTCTGGATTTCACAGATTATTGGTCTTGCTGCTGTGGCTTATTTTGCTTTCCTACTCCTTCCTCTTCACCTTCTCCCCTCCCTCACCTCCCCCTCAAAACAAGGATGACTTTTCAGGTGGATTAATTCTCTTATCTGCACTGCAGAAACACTGGTAATCAGTGCAAAGGAAGCATCTGGAAGAACTGGCTATTAAGAAGGAAGCTAGATAAAATCAACTCTGCCTCTCATTTGGGTTTCCATTATATGCTGTGACAATGTCTTATGCACACAAATAGTGGAACAAATTCATTGATGTGTTTATCAGTTCCAAACTCACTGCCTTTCATTATTGTTGCTTGCCCCTTAATTCCAGATCCAGAAAACAGAATGAGCCACCATCCCATCTTCTCAATGCCACTGTCTGAAACACCTGCTCTTGATAACCACACAGGTCCTCTTTTGACTGGCCCCAGCTATGTGGGAGTTTCTCATGCTCGCATTTAAAGCACATATAACAATCCTGAATTCTGACCCTATTAAGAGTCTGAAGACACATCTCATTCACTACAGATTTCTTCCATCCCTTTCTCAGTAGCATCAGAGTGAAATGAACTTTGTATATCTCACAGGTTCTCATAAAATTCAAAATAACAAGCTGATGCTTGTATTTTCACTACAATCCACTGTAATTTTTTTAAGATAAATTAATTTCTATTCATTAATTTTTAAAAACAAAAACCCCCAAACATCTCCCAGTTTCACTGTCTGTCTTTAAAGATTCTTGTCCACTGTTCCTAGCTGGGGAGTCATGAATAAATACCATGTTTCCACTATCATCTTCCTTCTCCTTCAGAAATATTGCCTCAAAAGATATCCCTAGACAAATAAGAGTAGGGACCCAATACAGCAAATTTCATGATCCATTACAATATTGTGCTACAGGGCATGTAATTTTACCATGATGTCAAAATAAATAATTCTCTTAAAACGCAAAAAAAATAAAAGGGAATTTCAGCAATTACGTTATTTAAAGTATCCTTTCTAAACTCGTATTTATGAAATGTAAATTACTAGTTACTGAATTAAAGAATTCAATCTGCATTAATATCTTGTAACATGAATATATGAAGTCCTGAGAGGAAAACTAGCATGAAGAGTATTTTGCTTCAGGCAAATTAAGCAGAATAGAAATTGCATAAACAGGGAAAACTAAATGGTAAGCTATAAATTGTCTTGCAATTTTAAAAATAAACAATTTGGTTATTTTAAATTACTTTGAAGTTGTTTTTATTACCTGCTATTGCTAAAAATCAAGATCTAAAATTACTATTACTAGAAAAGAAAATAATAGTTATTTTAAAATCAGCTAGATTGACCACTGTTTTCCCTCTCTGACTAAAAAGAAAGCAATATCATGTTTTAGTATGCGATTTTTAAATCTCATGATTGTTTAATTCTAAAGGCAAGATTTTTTAATTTATGTTTTGATACAGTAGTATTGGAAAACAGCACGTTTTCTTCCTGTATTTTGACCGCATGGTGTTCACCAGTGAAAAGCAAAACAGGTGGTTTTGCTCCTAAGCTGATACTAACAGCACATTTTAGAGATCATCCAACCTTTATTCAGTGGCACAAATTCTTCTGGCTGTTTTAACCAATAGATACTATTATTTCCTTTTAAAAAATGGAAATATTCCACAAAAAAAATTAGGAAAATTGTTGAATATGTCAAGTGAGTTGACTCTTTAAACTACAAAGTACTAAAAATATCATCGACATGTAACAACTTATATAGCAGGAAATGAGCACTTGAACATGTTCACGGTGACTTTAAATAAATGACAAGTTACTTACTTTCATCGTTAGAAACATTCCCCAGAGAGGTGTGACTGGAATAACGTTTGTTTTCACTTTCATTGAGACATCGTTCAATCCAACTCTCTGCAAAAATAACAAAGATGCTCTTTTGTGTGTTTGTCTTTGTATAAAATATAAACTTGCAACAGGTAAATCTCAGTAAAGTGCCAGTGTTCCACAGATGGTGATCTTTAACATTTTTGTTAAAACATGCTTGGTCTGAGGCTATTTAGCAAGAAAATCCTTTCTTGCTTTCAAACTCAGCTGTTGCTTTCTAGTTTCATTTTTTGCTTTTAAACTACAGAGGCTGAAACACTTCTGTGTACAGAACAAAGGTCCTCGGGATATTCTCTCCCCATCACATAATGCATTAAAAAATAAAAATCAACTGAAACACAGAAATTGCATTAGTTTCCAAGTCTTAGTCTGGCAAAGGCTTATATCCTTGAGTATTCCCACTGGTTTTGGAAGAAAATGGGTATAAAAGCAATCATTCACGTGAATTTTGGTTAAATGGAGGATCAAACGGTGCTCTCTGAAGCCCAGTCCTACAACCTCATTCACACTGGTGGAGTCCCATGCACTGCTGAGATCTTTTCCTCCGTGGTACAAGTCCAGTGTAGCAAATCAGCAGCCGCTGAGCTGCTCAAACCTTTGTCATGCCACAGTGCAAATGCAACCACTCCTGTTCCTCCCTGTTTTTCAATTAATTCCCACTAGTCAGATGAGTTACCTACAGCATGACATTGATTTGAATCCACTGCTCTTCCTGGAAGCTATAACTTACATCCCCTGATGACTTTAGAGGATGCACCAGGCTCAGCAGAATATGCTGTTACAGGTCTTCAGGGCAAAAGTTACACCTTCTTATGTGTTTCCTTGGACAAAGTATGAAATACGAGTTCTTGAGTTTGCCTAAACCCCTGGGTATTCCTACAATAAACTGACCCCCCTCGTAAGATTAGTTTTCAAGGGCGTGAATGTGGGCAGAAATGAGTTTATGCTCAGAGAGCTCCCTGTGGTCAAAGCAAGAAAAAGAAGGGATAGGAGGGAAGGCTGCAAGGCAAGCCTTCAAGTTACGACAGGAAGCAGCCCCACTGAGTGAAGAGATGCACAAGACATAAGGGGAAACAGGCCTCGCTGTCAGCAAACTGCCAGAGCCAGAAACACCTTCAAAGACATGGAAATGGCTCCAGATTCCTTTCCATAAGCCCCCCCACCAGACACCAGACTACCTGCACAGCACAGGCAGTAGTCTGCCAGCCAGCAAAAGCCCATCACAGCAGCAGGCCCAAAGGGGAAGCAGGAGCCCAGCGTCTTGGGAAAGCTGCCCATCTGGTTTATAGAAGATAAAAGTTGGTATGACTTCATTTCAGCATTAGATGCCAATAAACAAATAAATGAATAGTCATGGCCAAATACATCCTGCAGGAAAAAATACCTTTTAAACCCAGGCAGTTGCATAAACTTGTGCATATTCCTCTGTACACACCCCCTCCACTGTCAAGTAAACAAAAGGGCAATGGCACCTGTGCAGAACCTCAGAATGGGTCTGCTGAGAACCCTTCAGAGCTGATTTCCAGGCCCTGCTACAAGACTCTGGGTACCGTTGCTTTGTGTCCTTGTGGTTTTCAGGCAGTATTGTGGCAGCTCCAGGCTATTCCCCCGCCTCTGCCTCTTTGCCCATGTATTCACAGCAGGAACATGCTGCAGCGCTGCCTTTATCAGTACAAGCACATCCCTGTGTGCATCTTCCTCGTTCACCATCACACTTATGCCTAAGAAGCCTCAAAGCCACACAGCCTGCTCCCTTGAGGTACTTCTCTGAAAACCGTCCAAAAACCCACTTGTTGTCAAAACATTTTTAAAGGATATTTCTTCTCCCATCAAACTCAACACAGCCTTGTATAAAAATCACTGTAAGGCTGCTGACACTGCGACATAAAACCTGCCAGCAGGGCCTGTGCCGTGTAATCAGCCCCTGCTCAGTCACAAACCCACAAGCCGGCGGCGACTCCAACTCGGAGGCTTTCCCTGCTTGTGCTGCTCAGCTGCATGGGGTGGGGATGTGTCACCTCCTTGTCTAAGGGCCAACACAACGATATGGCTGCTTTCTGCCAGATTTCTTTCGCTGCCCTGAAACTGAGCTCATAGCATCTCTCCAGCCCCGTTTTACTACTGTGAGCTGTCTTACAGGTGAAGAGAAATTTGCTGCTGAGGGCAACATCAGAGAGAGGTGCAAGAAGCCTTGGGAAAGATTACCCTACCTCCTCCTTCTCCTTTCAGCACACAGCCATGGCTGTATATAATTCCCTTGGCTCTGAGCCCAGCTGTAGGGAGTAAAAGCAAAGGCGGCTGCCATTAGCGCCAAGGGGAGACCGATGCCCAGCTCTGCCCTTTCTTTTCCTGCCGGCACCGAGAGCTGGGAAGCTGGGATGCATCCTCTTCCCTCGGCAGCAGGGAACTGGCAGCAGCCATCTTTAGTCAAATTCCCTGCTTAAGTAGTAGGAAAAAAAGAAAACTTTTTCAGTGTCCCTCAATAACCATTTTCATCATCCTCGCTCACGCAGTGTCTCTGATAACTGCACACATTCCCCTTTTCGACAGGAAAAGTTTACAGTGCCACAAATAAAGTCTGGAGCAGGGTGCAGTTACTGTTTAATTATGTGCTGCAGCTCCTTTGGTCCTGAATCACCCTGGTTCAGCCTGCTGCAGCCTGAGTCTGGCTTAAAAAATGTGGCCTTGCATTTAAATAGCTGATAGAAATTCTTCAGGCCTGAAAAGATACATGACCTGTCTGGCAGCAAAGAATGAAGAAAACTAACTCTTTTGAACAAAAATGTCAGGGAGTTTATGGCAAATTTGCCAAAATATTTGGCAGATGACAAAATGTGACAAAACCAACTAACTATTTAAAGGTTGTATTATCTCATAAACCAAATTTTGCAAGAGTAAATAAATGAATATTCTACTATATAATGTCATTTAATAAGTAGCTATTTTTTACTGTTTGTATAAAGAAAAACATTTTTACAAGGCTTTAAACTCCCAATATTAATAACAGTGTCTTCAAGTATTAAAAGAAAATACAACTACAGTTTTGCTAAAATTTTAAATATTCCTATCAGGAGCCTGCAGATCCCAGACATGATAACACCTGCCCAAAGTAAAACAAAAGAAGAAAGAGGCAGATCAAACAAAATCAAAAGTCAAAATTAGGTTTGACTTTTAGAAGCTCTTTCAGAGTTAATCACATTAGCTCTTGTTCCAGCCTAAGGAACCCACTGAGCCCTCTACATGTGAAATGCTCTTGTCCTCGTGACACGTGGATGTGCCTGTCCCAGGCAGTCTGGCTGCAGAGCTGCAGGAAAAGGCCCATGGGGAACCCCTGGTGTCTCCAGGCTGAGGTTCCATCCCAAGGCTGGCACCAATCGAATTACACCACTGTTCTAAACATGCATTTAGTCATGTGGGATGGAAGGTAATTTGTGATTAAAGCTTAATTATTGCACTTGGACCTCACAAAGTTCTCACAGGAAGGATTTCACAGTAGGAAAACACAGAATGATGGAGAGTTCAGGCAGTGACTAAGCAGAAGTGCACATCAGACCCGGTAATGATGATGGATCGTTAATACAACATGACAAACCCCAAATTTCTAATGGGAAGTGCTTGTGAGCGCAAAAGAAAATACATCCTGTCTCACACATAGCTGTGTTTTTAGTGTATCAAGCCTTAAGGCATTTCCTCTCCCCCTCTAGGAGTCTTTCCCACAGGGAGTCCCAGCATACCGTACCCTCAGTTGTACTGGGGCGGTGGTTTGAACAAGGAACAGCACAAGCGAAAAAGCAAAAAAATAGATTAGGAGTCTCTAGTAGTAAAATGTAGTACAGCCACATACTCATAACTGTGACACAGTATGGAAACTATCATAATCTCACTAGCAAAGAAAGAAAATAGTGTTTTTAGTGGCATTTTGAAGATCCATCTTTAAATATCATAGCAACTATTTAATTTCGCACAGGTCAGGAGTGAACTGTTGTGAAACACACAACTGTTTTCCTCAGCCTTAAAATTTTTGTTATATAATTTTGCATACTACTAAATACAAATACCTTGTATCTGCTGTGGGATTCCTACATGAGGGAAAGGAGATCATTATTCAAATTATAATAATTTTCCCAGTGTAAATTTTCTGGCAGAGTATCTTACTATTACACAAACAAAAAAATTTGAATTCTTTTCAAATTAAATGCTGAAAGAGGAATTAAAAATAACTATGGAACTATTTCTGCCTCTAATTTTGCATCTTCTCTTCTTCATCCCAATCTTTCTAAGACTGACACATCCACTGAGACTCAAGCACCAGTGTTTCACTTCCTTTCCATGTGCCCACCACACTTTTAACAACAGAAGTTTAAACTGGACTTGTTTTCAAAAGTGGGCAGAGCAGAAGCCTGTGTAGCTTCACCCTATCCCCACTAAGGCAATTTTTTCCAACAAACAGCATCTTTTTATCTGTATAGTGTTTCAAAGATTGAGCTGGGGAGGCAGGCCTGGGACTCCCCAGACAGAAACACATGAGAGCTGCTCAGGGGCAGGAACTTTCATGAACTATCAGAAATGAGAAGCAGAAATGTTCTTTAAATATATCTTTGACAAATTATTTTGACATGTTATCTCCTTCAGAAGGAAAGGCTTGCTTCTGGAAGACACCTTTGAAAGGCTTCTCCCTACAGAGTCTGAGTTGAGGCGATACAGCAGAGGTGCCTGTGTGCTGCCAGTACATTTAATGAGATAATTACTCGCTCTTGTTTGTGTAATGGTTATTAGCTTAGTATATTTGCAGCCCACATGGGCATGCCATAGCAAGAGCAGGGCAAGAGCCACTCAGGCTCCTCTCTGCAGGGAAGAGGAGGTGGGTGTGATCACAGCCACCATGGCTTCTGCTCCTGCTGTCCCACCAGGAGGGTCAAGAGTTGCTGCAGGAACAGCCCCACGTGTAATCACAGCCTCTTCTGGCCTTTGTGAGCCACTGTGGCCACAGGCACTGGGTGGGGGGCTGAGCCACACAGCTTGGAACTGACTGTACCCAGAGCTGCTGGCTACAGCCCTGTGGGTGTGTGTGGGTGTGTGTGTCCTGAAAGGAGACGAAGAGGTTTTATGGGCAGAGTGAAGCTCTGTGGCCACCTAATCTGAGCTGCATTTTGCTCACCTCATTCCGTGCAGCGCTACAAACAGTACTGATTTTCCACAGCTATGCCATATCCTCTGATCCATCTGACCTGGATGTGGTCGTATCACTGGCATAACTGGGAATCACTATTTTTTTGAAAGTGTGTGAGATGAGAATCCCCGTGTCCTAGAGAAATAGCCAAGGCTTTGGTAATGACAAAATTTGCACAATCATTTATTTTACCAAAGCCATTGCAATTGCATGAAAATCCCTCTCACATGCCTTCAGCTCTAGATTGGCTCTCATACTCCAAATTTTAAACTCATCAACAAGCTTGGCAACTTACTTAGGGAGCTACACACAGACCAGCATTTCTTCCACGTAAGTTTGCTTGTCACTGAAATAGAGTTATCACTGGAATAGGAATTTAAGGTTTGCTAGGAGCTAAACCACTGCCTGAGCTACATACTAACTTGGATGGCACAGCTGCAACAGTCCAGCTCCCTATCTTTTTTCATGATTGCTCTTGTAATTTTTTGCCCTAGTTTCTCAACAAAGAGGCAAATTTAAAAAAAAGTTGTAAGTAACTGAGCAAAGGTATCTAAAGGTAGATAACACAAATATAAAGGGACTACCAAATTTTAGTGGATTTGTAAGAGGACCTGCTGGAAAAATGAATATTTAACAGTGATGACAGACAATTCTACAGTTCCAGTGACAGAAGAGGAACTCCTCTCATGCATATGGAGTCTTAGCACCCCTCTGAGTTATTTGTTCGCTGTTCTCAGAGAGAAGAGCTCCTCATCTCTTCCTGCAGCATCTCTTTGCCAAGTGTCTCAGTACCAAGCTGGCCAGCAACACTGTCTAGCTGCTCATGTGATCTGTCAGGCCAAGAGAGAGTGGTTGCAAACAGCAGATTTAGCAGGTAAAAGCAGTAACTCAAAAGCTCAAGAGGCTGACTGAAGGTCATGGAACCTCCCATTTCCATTCTGATAGCCCACGGTACCAACTGGAGAGTTGATGGGATGATCTTCTGTATCTTTTCTTATTAGGAAACCATCAGTGCCCTGACAGCTTCTTCTGTTGCCTGTCTCAGAGTAAGTGCTGAGGTTTGCAAGATCCATTGAGCTTCTCTCTGCAGAGCTGATCTTGCTGAACATGGCCTGAGACATGCCAGCACTCCAAAAACTGTCTGTTCATGCTTTCCATGTGGCACCATTGCTGTGGACAGAGAACTTCTAACCTCTACAGCTGTTAAATTCATAATGTCTGAGCAGCCTGCCTGCTTTGGCCATCCTTCAGTGTGCTGCAAATCTAATTTCTAAATGCTATATGAATGAAAGTAAGGAACAATGAGCCAGTACACGTAGTATTTTGACAAATGCAAGTGAAGACTACATCTTGTGACACTTCAATGTCTTGGAGCAATTGGTCCTATCAGCCTATAAGACAAATCACTAGTTTAAAACTGTCCCTTAGAGGCAAAAGAGATGACCCCTTTCTCTCAGGAGTAATGATTAGGAGATAAACCTGGAGTCTGACCCTCAAACTACTAACCACATATTTTAGTGCCTGCTGTATACAGCATCTAGTCTGAGGAGAAGCAGGGTTCATGTTCTGTATCTCTCGCACACCTTGCAGCACAGCACTGCTGGTTACAGGCATACCTGCCACCTGAGAAGTGTTATGCTGCTGGAGTGCTGTGCAGGCTGGTTATAACAGCACATTTAAAGCTTTTAAAGGACCATACTGCTTGAAAGAAAGCAAACAAAAATCACTTTATCTACAAATCCCCAGTCTACTGGAAAAGCAAGACCTAAACAAGATCTTGCTTAGCCTCTGCACATTGTTATGAACAACTGTGTCTGTGACATGATGGCTTGGTAGCCAGTGGCTCCTATTGAGGGCACTGAACTTACCAAAATCAACTAAAATCAAGCAGAACAAGCTACTTGGGACAGCCAATCAAACAGTAATTTTCTAAGATCTAGGTTTTCATAGGTGATGTAATCAAAATGTTCCTCCTCTGCACTGTCAAATGAAAGGTTTGTGAGACCATACAAGGGTCACTGTCCAGCTGCTGTTCCCTGTGACTGCTTCAGCACATAGACACTCCTGGTTCACAAACCAGCTCCTCTCTAACCATCGAGGAGGACCTGCTGTGCAGAGCCTGGTTTTGCTCCTTGCTGCCTCATTCAGTGCCATCGGCTGGCAAGGCACACACCCTTCAGTCAGTGTGTGCGAGCTGTCAGGAGCATCTTCAAGCTCCACAGGAAATCATGCCAGTGTCCTCCTTGGTCCTGCATAGCCATCTTCTGTGCTTCCAAGAGACCTGCTCCTCAGGGATGACAGTGACACATGGCCTTGGTGCAGATGGCAGAGCCGCTACTCTGACAAGCTGCCAGATACCTCGGTGTTTTGTTTGCTAATCTAACTTTTTATTTCATTTCCAACAGAGGAAAACATCGGGCACTCTTGTTGCAGTCCTTTCTTTTGTTCTTATTTCTTGGCATACAATTCTACTGGAACTATTTCAGGGTTAATGGACATTGGTCCAGGGCACTTCGTAGATGTTGGCAGGAATGTTTTTGTTCTTTTTCTTTGACTCATGATTCTGGTAAAGCATTGTGAAGAGTCACCATGATATCATAAGAATCCAAACAATAACTCTCTTGAGCGTGAGAAAGATCTTTTGTTTTGTTTAGCCAGGTCTTCACTCCCAGTATTGATTTTCTACTGAACTATTTGATAAAGTATATTAAAAATTGACAAGCCATGTTTAAACTGATAACAAAAAGCACCACAGTTAATATTTTTTTAACTCCTCCAGAATACTTGGGTAGGAAAGCTGGAATTTATGAGATGCTCTACTCTTCTTATGCTGCACTCTGTGCAGAAGTTTATCTAAATGTGATGCTTTCATTTAAGTATTCTGTCAACAATATTCCTTGTTAAGAAGGTGCATTCCAAATGTAGATAAAGCACCCTCAGAAGCCCTATAATACAAGATGCCTCTGCATGTTGATTCTGGCGTTTAGGGCAGCCTCTACCCTGGATTGAACAAGATTTGTGAACTCCTATCTGTTCCCTTCTCTGGAATCACATAACGTGTTGCTATTGCATTTCCAACTCAATATGCATGTTAATTAGGAGTAGCCCTTTCCCTCTCCCAGTCACACAGAGATGTTATCTATTGTTTCACTTTGAAAAGTAAGTTTCACCAGGCCAGTAAAGGGCTGCTTGGTTTTTGCTTCATCAAGGCCATTCCTCATTTAGCGGCAAAGCAAACCTCACTCGGTCCGATTTCAGTGCAGTGACATTTCCTCACATTCCTTCAGCGACACCAGTATCCGACCAATTCATCTCTCCCGGGGCTGAACTTTAACTTAGGTGGCTGTGCAACATGCAGCCAATCTCTTCATCAGTAAGATCATCACACACATAACCTGTGCCTTCCAAGAACCAGCCCTGCACGCAGCAAAGTGTGCCCTCATGCTACCACAACAGGATGTGTTATGGCTTCTCAGTCCTTCAGGGTCTGCTGCATGAATCAGTGCAAAGGCTATCATTGTCCTCAATTTAGCTGCAATGTTTCCTTCCAAGAAAATGCAAACATGCCTCTTGATCATTGCCGGACCTATTCTTACCCAGAATAAAGCTCAGAGTCTATTGATGCTCTTTTTGCCCCAAAGTTCATTAACTTCTTATGCTATAGAATTAGTGTGAGACACACATGTGAGCTCATGGGGCCTTAAATTCTGGGTACCTCTCCCATCTCTTACACCCTGCAGCAGTCTCTGCTCACTAGCTTCTGGGTTAAACATTCCCAGCTGCTGCCGTGGTCCCTCAGTTCACCAGTGTGCATGAGAAGACATAGGGTCCTCAAATCCTTAATTCAGCTTTGCTTCACCATTGCACAGGGCTGGAATCATTTGGCTGAGCAGGAGAGCTGTGGCTCAAGAAAGAGAATTTGCATCAAGTACCCATGAAATGCTTCCCTCTGCCTCAGGAGCTGATGAATCCAGCAGACAGGCCAATTTGGCACAGAGATGGTAGTACATCAGTAAGACAGGCCCACAAAGATGACAAAATGAAAAGATGTGAGATATGGGTGGGGGATACACAAAACACTGGTTGTGGGGCTCAGGGGGGAGAGAGAGGAGGAGCTGGTTTTTGGAAAGGAGGTGAGAAAGAAAGAGAAAGGAAACAAAAGAATGAGTGAGAAAGAAAAGGCCACGGTCAGAAATAAAGGACAGGAGAAAAAAAGTAACTATAAAGGCCTTTTTTTTTTTTAAATCAGGATAAAAGAGGTTAGCTCCCAAAGGAATGAGGCTACAGTAAATATTTATCATTAGAAACAGCATCCAGTCGAGCAGACTGAAAGAACATGAGAAGACAGACACATACTGTGCAAGGAATACATGACTCAGGTGTTAGGACATAATTGTAGTGGTAGGAAAGAGACAATCACTTGACTGAAAAAGAATGTGAACCAAGGGATAGACATACTGCATTTACTCAAATGGTGGCCCCTTTTCCTCCCTTTATGGGTATCTACTCCAAAACTAGCTGTTGCTCACTACTGTCAAAGGATGCAGCCATCACATCATTCACAACCATTTTGCGGGTAAATATGGCACGCCAGACAGAAACAAATGAATGCTGTTTCTCTCAGAATGAACACAGAGAATATCTGCCTACCAGAACCAGCAGAGAGGACATTAATAAATCATCACACCATACCCCCACAAAGATTGGTACCCCTCAGAACTAATCTGTGTATACAGAACTAGCATTTCATGCTATTAGCTTTACAGTCTAAATATGGTTTACAAAAAGTCTTTGCTAAGTCCCGATGTGCCTAGACTTACGGATTTGTAAACCTTGTATGAATTCAGTCCCTTCCAAACTGTGTCTTCCCTTCCTTTAGAAAGTACTATGAAAGTAGACCAGTGCTTTTAAAACTAGGAGCCTGGCTCTTCTGAGAAGACTCGAGTCTCCTCTGAACAATATGCAAAGCAAACTCAGGGAGGGAACATGAGAAAAAAGAGAAGTCTTCTTTCCTCCTTCTTTTTTTGCCCAAGACTCACCAAAACAAGAGTCTAGTATTGAATATTCAGCACTGAATACTAACTGCTCAATAGACGGTCTGTTTGCAGAGCTCAAAGTGGAAATGACCCAGCAAGGAGGAGAGGTGAACACGCTGCTCCATCCATGTGATTAAACTGCTCTGTAAATGCAGCCCTCCCCACTCCTCCCCACCTTGTTACAATGGAGGCCATTTGCTGCCCCTACCACAACTCATTTAAAAAAAAAAAAATGTTTGCATTAGAGGGGCCCCTGCACCAGTATTGTCACCGTGACTCTACATTTAGGATAGGAATGTGAGCTCCAGTTCTGGAAAACCTGTGATAGCCAGGCAGTCCAGCCAGTGGGATGTGTTCTTGCCACTGCTTGGGAAAAGGGAAGCACAGGCATAGTTTACAGAGGAGCAGAGCACCCTGCTGGGAACAATCCCTGCTTTCAGCCTGCACAAGGCACAGAGTAAATCTCACCTGGCAGCTACCATGGACTTAGAGGAGGAGGGCTGAAGAGACCTCCAGAGTTAAGAGATTTTGGTGTCACACAGTGAGCACCCAAGAGACCAAGCTGGGACAGAGGCTGGTGTGCAAACACAACACACCATTTAGCAAATGTGTCAGTTGTACTCTGCCTATCATAAGGCCAAATTTCCCTTGATAACTAAAACAGAGTTCATTCCACCCTCAACCCCAAGAGGCCCAAAAGAAGCAGCCTTTTACTTACACAAGGCACATGTTTCAGACCTGCCATGCTGAGAATTCCTGGTCTGGCTCTTGTACCACGTCTGTCCCCAGTGAGACCTCTGTCTCACACACAGCACTGGGCACAGCTCCTTTCCTGCTGTCACTGGGGTGTCAAGCTTGTTAGCCAGCAAATCTCTGTCCTGCTGCTTAGCCTGGTCTGACAGACAGAGACCTGGAGCTGAAGGGCTGTGCTGAGGGGTGGGTGAGTCCCTCCACCATCACACGAGCCCGTGCACCCAGGAGCACCCACTGCAGGAGCAAGCATCTCTCATCACAGAACTGCTGTGCCCTGACACACAGCAGTCGAGGACCAGGACTTCACTTTCATATTGCCTTGCACCATATTTTGTTTTTTACAGTGTTTATCAGGCCACTATCACCTTAAGGACCAGCCAGGAATATTTGTTTCCCCATGTTGCTGAAGTTTTTTAAGGAGTAAAGGTGCAAGAAGGATTTTACTTTCCTCTGAGCGTCAGAGATGGCAACACCCAGGAGTACGGTACCTAGAAGCTAATGGCATTAAGTACTCATTTTCCTAATGAGAACATCCTGCCACATGCTCATGGTTAAACTGAATATCAGGTGAGGGTGGGAACCACACAAGTCAGATTGCTGAGGATTTTTTTCCCCTTTGAACGATAGGGTTTTGTCTACTTCCCACAACCATCCATGAATTTTAGTCAACAAATGGTCTGTTTTGGCAAGATCCTAGAATATTAGGAAAACATACAGCCTTTCCTGCTTGGCCTCTGACACAGCTTTTGGTCTTCTGCAGCAGATTGCACCTTTGTCATAGGGTGCTGAAAAGTATCCTTAGTTGTAAAAAGGATGTTCTGTGGGATCTTTTGAATCAGGTGTGCATTGCTGTCACCATGGGGAAGCCGGCTGTGAAACACAGGTGATTCCACCCAGCACTGGATGACCACTCATGAGACCTCACTAAGGAACTGGGCTCTCCCTCCGTATTTCCCTTCCTCAGCTGTAGCTGAGGTAGTTTAAACACTTCTGAAATAGTTTACCAATTAAAAAGGTTCTAGAAGGGAGGAGGGAAAGTATGCTAATCCTTCTAACATTGAATTTAGTAGTACCTCTACTTTTCATTTTTTTTCACTACTTTTAAATTTCCCTTGTCACTGCATTTCTGTTATTTTATTGCTTTACAAGTATAGCACAAGCTAGATCTGAACATACAGATCTATACAAGAACAAAAAGCTCATGTCTTTTTGTTGTTGTTGTTGACCTGTAGATCTCATTTGCAAACTTATATTTGTGTATAAGACATTTTTCATATAATGAATTTTACCTGACTTAATATGAGCATCTGTAAGTCTTGCCCCAGGTAGC
The DNA here is from genome assembly GCA_013400235.1 of Oriolus oriolus. Lineage (NCBI taxonomy): Eukaryota > Metazoa > Chordata > Aves > Passeriformes > Corvidae > Oriolus > Oriolus oriolus. Next base: position 2,737,452 of record VXBT01010117.1, read on the forward strand.
CAAACCAGTTGAAGGAAACAAGAGAGTCTGACAGTATAATTCTAAAGAGTGGAAGTTTAAAAAGAGAGGAAAGAGAAGGTGAATGATAACAAGTATTTCTACTTCTTGCAACAGTATTCTTAAAAAAAAAGAAGGCAGTGATTTCTAACACTTGAAACTTGCAGTCCTTTCTTCCAGGCAAATACCTTTTTTTTCCTAGATATTATCTCAGCAAGGAAATCAAAGCTCCTAGAGAAGAGGATTTTGTGTTTTTAAGAGTTTGAGTCCCTGCCATGGGGTTCGTGAGCACCCAAAGCTCCAGCGCGAAGTCTGTCAGAGCGATGATCACAGCATCAGACTGTGACTGCAGCCAGCCTAGAAAACAGATGAAATCCCAGCATATGTCCCGAGCCTCCTACTCTGAAATGAATGCCTCTAATTCCCAGGGCTATAAGTTTCAGGGAATCACTCATTCAGAGAATGTTCCAGCTATCTGAAATACATTGTTTGCTATTACGATAATATTTGGTATCCTGCACAAAAATGCTCAGCATAAGCTGCTAATTAATTGTGAACACATCATTCATAGCTGTGAATCAACTCCTTGGTTCCAGTAACAACTTCCATCTCAGGGAAATTAAGTTCAATTACCAATAAAAGAAAACAAAGTGCTTAACTGTAGCTGAAGTGAAGGAAACAAGACAGTACTGAGCCCCGCATTTCACATCTCAGTCTTGAGGCAAATTAAGCTGCAAATGAGCTTTCTCTTACTGCGTGCAGTGAGAGCCAAGGCTCTATTTAACCCTCTCCACTTTTTCCTGATTTCAAATTTATCAGAAAGGGAAGAATGGTCAAAAGCATTTCATCCAACATGTGTTTATATGCAGAGAACGAAACCGTGGCTCTTGCAGCAAGCAAGAAAGACTCAGATGCCGACTTTACGCACTATTTCCAACAGTGGCTAGTATTTTATAGCTAATAAACTACTCCTGCTGCAAATCTCCTGAGAGGAAATAAATGTAAATGAAGACAGGCCAGTACTGCTAGTTATGCCTGTAAAACAGCTACAATTAAGTTATTACACATTCCCAACTCTGGGGAGGGATCATTACATGCTAACCCTGGGCATCTGCCCTCTCTCAGACTTCAACAGGTGTTTCTCCCTTGTGGAGCCACTGCAGGATCAGTAGCCATCTCCAACAGCAGATCGTGTTAATATTCAAAGTTCACAGAAACTCCCTGGCACATACATACAATCCTACAGGATCTAAAAGATGTGTGTAAACATGCCAGTGGTACAGACATCTTAAAAAACCTACTCAGGCCTCCACTGGCTTAATCATCACCACATACTCTTCCTTCCTACACTTGTTATCTATAGGATCGCTCAGCCATCAAATACCCTTTATGCTATCCATCTTCCTAACCAGTATGTCAGCAGTCAAATCCCCTCGGTCACTGGGATGCTGGGCTCCAGCAGGGTTGGATCATACCGGGTATTCACTTTCACACACAATGAAACAAATAGAAAATCCAGCACAGATGCAGAGAAACAGACAAGTGGGTGAACTCAGGAAATTCACAAACCTCAGCGCTCACAGAATTGTGAGCTAATTATTTGGATTCCAATGTCACATCAAGTATCCACCAAAGGACTGACCTTATATTTGTGTTAGTTACATGACAGCCCACCACTGCTCTCAAGGCATTGGTATGAACCATCAAGCCCCAGCTGTATTTAAGGCCACCTCTTCAAAAGTGGCCAAACATTTCATCACCGTGCAGATTTCAGTGATCCCACAGTTTAATCTTTAGTTTGCTATACTGAAATCCTATGTATGGAAACAGTATTCCAGAGGAATCCTCTTGATGACTGTCCTGACTTGCAAACCAGCCGCAAATTAAGCTACCAAAATGCAAAGGTGTTTACATTCAGAGACACTGCAGATTTTACAGCGACGCTAACCTTCTTCCTTGCCTGCACACTCACTGCATTGCTGGCTGAAAACCAGCCTGATTTTCTAAAGGCAAGCAAGCCAACAACCCTGATGGAAGCAGGATACTCTTCTGATGACTTTCTGTGGGACAGCTGTAGCAGCATCACAAGTATCTTAGCACAAAATGGTCCCTTCTAATTTTGAGAAGATCTTTTGCTTGATATATGTTTACTGTGGTAAAGGAACACCTGAAATAGACCAGTTGAGGCTACAGGTTTCCTTACAGTCCACACTCAAAAGTTTTATCTGTGAGACTCCAGAGTCCCTTTTGTAATGAGGGTTACACTCAAATAAAATCTTGAGGACTGTAAACCATGAACTGCAACTTAAATAAATGAAACTGTTTCCTACAGTTCTATGGCTATTCTTATGCAAAACCTTGTTTTAGTTCTTTTTTCTCTCCATCCTTTTAAAGATCTTTACTGCAGGCAAATATTGCAGAGCATTGAAAAATATCACAATTACCCCTCCCTAAGAATTTCAGAATTAATTTGTTAGCAGACAAATAAATCATAAAATCATTCTTTTTTCTGAGTCAGACTCAGAAGACAAACTAAGGTCAAGGCAATTTTGACCAAATTTCAAACCTCTTAAAAATCCCTACAGATTTTACAAAGTTATTAAAACCCCTCAGGAATGAAGACCTAATCCAGTGATGGGACTTGGGTTTGGATCCCTGTTCTGCTGCTGCTGAAGGCAGAAGATGCTGCCAGGGATTGGGCCCTGCCACACAAACATTGCCCGCACAAACTCTGCAGCTCGCAGGAAAGAAAACATTTTTTATTGGTTTTTTTAGGGGTTTTTTCTTCCTGCTCCGTTTCTTTGATTTGTGAAATTTTATAAGACATAAAATGACATAGGACAAATACTCAGGTTCAACTATATAAAGGACCAGTGGTATTTCTTCTGCATCTTCATATAGTATCAAATTTAGGATTCAAAAGAATCACTGGATCATCTTAACTGCTCAGCAGGTTAGAGCCTTTATAAACACAAATTCTAAAACAATAAAGAGCTTTTTATTTCTGTATTGGAATAAAAAAGTATGAAAAGTACTCCAGGAAAGTCCGGGAAAAAAGCCAATAGCAAGTTTCCTCTTTGCTGTGTTGCAATAAGCAAAGCAAACAGTTTTCAGAAGCAAAATCAACCATTTGTTTGGATGAAACAAATCAGAACCTAGGATCACACACTTTAGCGTCATATATACATTCTGAAATGTCACAGCTCCATTCCCAACTAGCATTCAAGTATTTATTATCAACATTGGTAATTTCATTAATTCAAGCAGGATATGAATGCCATTAATTCTCTTCAATCAATGCCTAATATGCTAGATCCTTTTTAAATGGCAAGCTTGTAGCAAAGGTCACCCACCACTGCCGCAACACCTGTCTATGTTGATAAGAAGATAGACTGAAATCTGGCCACTGCCACAAAGTTTTCAACCCGGGTGGTGGAAGCAGCTTTTCGTGGTTCAAATAAACTGCTTTAAGGGCCTAATCCCAATGTCCTTGACAGCACTGAAAGGCTTCCTGCTCATTTTAATGGGCTTTGGATCAGCTCCTAAGTCTCAGCTTCAAGTCCCAAGGATCTCATCCATCTAGCGCCTGAAAAACCAGTGGAGGTTTTGCCTGGCTCCAGCACTGAAATAACGAGGGATATTTACTGAGTTGTGCAGGAAAACTGCGCTCCAAGAACGCGCCTCTGTTTCCTTGGGCTCCTGCTCCCCGAGCGGCGCGGCGGGGGCTTCCACGGGGGTGCCGCGGGCCAGGAGGGTTGGCAGCCCCCCGGGAAATCCATGCGGCCCCGCGTCCCCGCACGCCGCTCCCGGCCGGGCGGCACCCTCCTGCGTGGGACAGCTCCTGCGGGGCGGCGCGGGGGCAAGGCAGCGGGGCGAGGGCTGTGTCCCGCGGCAGCGCCCCGCACTCACCGTGCCGATGTCACTAGGGGGGGCTGCGACTGAGAAAAGCCGCTATTAGCGCTCGGGGTCGCCCGCAAAGTTTCCCCCGGCCGCCCCAGCCGCCCATCGGGGCGCCCCGGGCACCCAGCCCGCCACCGCCCTGTTGCCAGCCCCGACTCCTCCGGGGTGAGATGGGGCGCGGTGCCGCTGTCCCCGGTCCCCCAGCAGCTTGCGGACACGGAGCTGTCGGGTGCCGGCGGGGCTGCGGGGTGAGGGCAGGGCCGAGCGCAGGGCAGGCGGCGGCGGCCGCGCTCCCGCAAGCCCCCGAAGCCAGATACAGTCCCCCGGGATGACCCCTTAGTGTCCCACGGCGAAGGGGCGGGGGAGCCCGGCGGAGGCCGCACACTTCCCCCGGCGGCTCGACGGCTCCCGGCTCGGGGGAGTTACGAGCTTGAGAAACTACCCCCGGGGGCGGGCGAGCGGGCGCCCGACGGGGTTAAAGGCGGCGGCAAAACGATGCGATGAAAGATACCACAAACCCAGCGAGAAGGGCGTGCGGCTGCGAGAGAGCCCCGAGGGCAGCGGGAGATCCCCGAGGGCAGCTCCTGGCCAAGAGCTGCCGCGCCGTGCCCAGGCTGGGCCGTCGGGGCCGGGCGCTGCTGCGGGCGCGCTGCCGCTGTCCCGCCGGACACCTGGAGTTGGGGGCTCTCCGGGAGTCCAGGCGGCCAGAAAGCCCTTTGGCCTTGGTGACAGCCCCCACGGGTCACTCTGCAGGTTAGAGGAACGGGAGCTAAACTCGATGGAAGCACACGGCACTGCTGGGGGAAGGGGAAGGATCCAAACCGTTCCCCCACCTCAAAATTAGAATCGCTGGTGATTTTTTTTTTTTTTTTT
>VXBT01010117.1:2744295-2798812 GCA_013400235.1 Oriolus oriolus
GCCCTCGCCTCTGCGGCTGCCCCTGCCCCCCCCCGCCGGGGCTTCCCCCCGCTGGCGGCGCCCGCTGGTGGGACTTCGGCCGCCGTTCTCCCTCCCGGTTACAGGACCGGCCAGGGCATCTTTTGGAGGTGCGGGGAGAGAGACCCAACCCTGCCCTTCCCCGAACTTCCTTCCGAATCGGCCCAGCCCCGACTTTGCCCGAGGGACAGGATGACCTCGGTGCTGCGTTTGCCCTAACCCATCAACCATCTTCCCTAGTAAACGTCGTTTTCTCGCCCAAACCGTTTTCTCGCCTCGTTTCTGCTCTAACCTAAGTGAATACCTAAAACTAGAAGCGGAGGGGCAAGTAGTTTGCTGGCCGGCAGCCTATGAAGAAAGCGGAAAAAAAAAAGACAAAAAAAGAAAAAACACCCTCTGCTCCATCGTATCTGCATGTGGAACCGTAGGGCTCCTCCAGCCCGGGAGCGAGAGCTCCCCCTCCGCGGCCCCGCACCCCGCTCCCCCGCGCACGCCCGGGCTCATTTGCCTGCGAGGCCGGTGCGGCGGGCGGCTCCCCCCGCTGCCGCCCGCGCTGCCCCCGCCGCCACGGTCAAGTTGAAAAGTCCTCCCTGAAGGGCGAAAGGAGCCCGCTGCCTGCGGGGGGGGACTTACCTGTGGAGTCCATATCGGGTTCCTCCAGCAACCCGCAATGCATGCTCTTCCCATGGACGGGACGGGAGCCCCAAGGTCCCGGGGTGTGCAGAGCCCCTATCTCAGAGACGCGCGGGGGAGAGGGAGCAGGGTGGCGGCGAGGGGGGTGGGGAGAGAGGGCAGAGGCAGATAGTTGGGGAGGGGGGGGTGTAGAGCGGGAGAGAGGGACACTCCGTAATCCAGCAGGGCAAAGCCAGACCCGTCAAAATGTTTGCGGATGTTTCATGGGAAAAAGCATCATTTTATAGAAGCCCTGATGGGAGAAATGTCATTGATAGGCCAGCCAGCCTGATGAATGGCTGCTACTCAGATGGGGATGTGGCAAGGCTCAATGTGAAGCCCATTGTGATGCTGTTTTGAATAAGAAAAGCTTTCCTCCAAAAAGGGGGGCCTTAGATCTACGCAATCCCAACACTTCGACTTCCCTCTTCTATTAGAGCATTAGAAACGTTTTTCTTATTTAAAGTTCCAGCGGTCTTTCCACTCCTCCCTTCCCTCCCCCAGCCCCCACCCAAGGTCCTTGGCTCATTACAGACCGAGATCAAAATTGGCTTAGATCTTCAAACGGGCAGTAGGTTTGGGGTTGTGCTCTTTGGGGCTGCCGAGTGTGCGTGCAGCGCGGCCGAGCTCCCCTCCTCCTCCTCTTTCTCCTCCTCCCGGTGGGCTCTGGGTTGGGATCCTTCGCGGGCACATGGCATTGGAAGCTGCACAGCTTCCCAAATATCTTGTAAGCTTAGTTTATTGGAGAAAAAAAAAAAAAAAGGGCGATGTGTGTGGGTAGGAAAGGGGGGTGTGAGGGGAAAGAGAAGTTGCCAGTATCTCGGCAAGCGATGCTGGCATTGCAGACCTGCGGCAGGGACTCCCGCGCATCTCCCCGGGCCTCAGGGAGAGAGGGCAAGGCGGGGTGGGGGCCGCTCGCCACCGGCTTGTCTGGCAGCGGAGAGCGGCTGACCCGGAGAGCTTTCCGTGGGACCGGGTGGAAAGCAGGGGGGAGGGAGATCCCGATTGCCAACAGAAATTAAGAACCAAACGGGTGCGTTTTCAAACTGGTGTTGTCTCCCAGCTTCAGTCCGAGGATGCGAGGATCCCTTTTCGGGTTAGAGGATTGCGGGGGGAGAGTGGGGCAGGACAGAGGCTGGAAAAAGTTGCTTATTCTGCATGCGGTTGTATGTGCTGGAAGTGGAAGTAAAAGTGCAAAGCTAGGGCTCTGATAAAAGTGGCTGGTTTAGGGAAGGAAAAGCTGTGATTAGAATATGAATAGAGCTCCAGGAGAGGAAGAGAAAGGGGGATTATAGCTGAATTACTTTGACCATGGACAGAGCCAACGTTTTCCACTCTTCTCCCCCTCTACCCTCCCTACACCCAGACTACCCCCCTTCCCTCTCCCCTTCGGGAAAAAAACAACAAAACTACCAACCCCACACAGCAAAACAAGCGGCGAGGTTGCTAAAGAGGAAGCCCGGCACTCCGCGGTGCCTTCGCATCCCCAGGCGGGCCGGCGGCGAGGGAGCCGGCGGGGCACCTCGGCCCCTGCGGGCAGGGCCGGGCGGGCACCGGGGTGGCCTCTGCGCACCCCCACAGGCCGAGTTTCGGCGTAGGGATCCCAGTGTGCACGAAGAGAATGCCCGTAAAAATAATACCAGAGAGAAACAGTGCAAAAACCGAGTCTGCAGCCGGCGGAGAAGCCCTCGCGGTGGCGGCAGGGACGCCGGCCGGCTCTGCCCGCCGCGGGGACGTGTCCGGCGAGGCGGGAGCAAGGCCCGGGCAGGCTGATGTTTCTCCTCCCTCTGCCCTCTAGCCCACCAAAAAACAACTCCAACCCAACGCAAGGGCTCTGCTCTTTCCTGACGGCCATGGCATTCCCGACGGGGAACTTCAATCTCTCCGTTCCTTCCACCACCAGCGTGCCGCCGGGCTGGCTCTGCTCCAGGCGGCACCGCACCGGGGCCCCGACGGGGCGGGCACGGGCAGCTCTGTGCCGCCGCCTCCCTCGACGGCTCGGCCTGCGGCTTCTGCTACCGCCCCGGCCTTCTCCGGCAGGACCCATCGCCCCCGCCCCGGCCTCCTCGGGGCTGCCCGGCCACCGGCGGCCGCCCCCGCGGGGCTCTGACCCTGCCGCCTCCCCCACTCCGCCCGTATCGGGGAGCGTCCCGCTCCCACAGCGAGGGGACACGCTCAACCCGCTGCTAAACGCTCCTGCGAGCCGTGCGGGTGGGTTTTGATTGTCACCGCCAAAACGGTGACATTTCCCCACCTTTTTATGGTTTTTTCCCCACTTTCTTTTCCCCCAAGGCTTTACCGTGGATGTTACGAGCCCCGAGAGGAGTCCGAGGGAAGGCCGTGGGCCCCTCGGAGCCAGCTGGCCCTTTCCGGGAGAGCACCGGGCCCTGTGCGGGGGCAGAAGCCCCACAAAACCCTCAGGGGTAGTTTTGTCTCTGAGCGGGGCTTGTCTTCAAGCTGTTTTGAAATCCGCGTTAACTTTAAAACCCAGGAGATGCCGCCGGCGCCGCTTGTACGCGGGGAGTTACCTGGTGCCCTCATGGCTTCCCCCGGGTGGTCACAGCCCTCGGCAGCCCCAGGGCTGAGGCGCCCAGCCCTGGGCCGGCACAAGCCCGCGGGCACTCGCCACCCACCGCTCCCTGGCGCGGGAGGTGCCCGCAGGCAGGGGCCTGGCTTCTGGAAGCGAGGAACACCTGCCGTGGCAGCCGCAGGGGCTCCATCACGGGCACCCTCCGCTTGTGGGAATTTGCCCCTCACCGGTGTCAAGTTTCAGAGATGCTCTCGCGTTGTTGATGTTCCAGAGATGAGCAAAATGAAAACACGGATTTGTGAACATAGGGATATGTTCTTTCAGGGGGCGATGGGAAGGACGGGATTTAGCTCAGTCTGGATGTCTAGAGGCTTGGGCTGTTCTTTGACAGGACGCAAAGGCGTACGGTGTCTGTGAAGGATAATGTGTGGGCAGGATCAGCAGCAGCAGCACTTTCGTTAGACCAGAGGTACTTGTTGCAATGTGTTTATTCCCTGCCTCTCCAGGTTAGTTCCTGTCCCCACATTCTTGTGGAATATATCAATGCTGTTGCCTTCCTGCTTACCTAATCCCCCCTCAAATGTTTCAGATCACCCCAGTGTACTTCATAGCTCCATTATTGTTTATTGTTTGCGTTTTGCTTACCTATTTAAAAGGAATCTCATGCTTCTGGATATCCCATGTGACACTTATTAAAGTACTCTATTCTTCTGAAAGCACAGAGCATCTCCTGTGCTGCAGGCTGGTAGTCTTCAGATGGCAGCACTACAAGTCACTAGCTGCAATTTTTGATTTGATGCAATAGGCAGATCTCAGCACGGATGCAAAAAGAATACAACTGGGAATTTTCACTCCAAGTTCTTGCCTATGCAGATCATCTACAAGTCATAAAATATACAGAGATTACTCCTACACTGTATCAGATGATGCATTTTTAGTGGAGAAGGATTCTGCTGCTATTGTGAGAAGAATACCACTTTTATTCAAGAAAGAATACCAACTTGTGTTGGTGCAGGAGGGGAGAGCAGGATCATCAAGAGAACAGAAGACACACTCCAGGCTGCTGAACAACTGGATGCAGAGCTGACATACCATTTTAGGTGACCCACAGAAAATGAGTTTCTTTTGATGGTTTAGCAAAGCAGAGGCAGAGTGGAAGTACTATAGTTTGTATCAACTTATCGTCCAGGTATTTTGAGACCTTTCAGAAAAACACATTTCTACGACTGTCTTCCATTCTGCAGCTGCCTGTGTCAGTAGGGTGTGACCACACCTTTTTTGCCATAAAAAGCTCCTTACGCTGGTACTAGACTCGGAGAATCTGTACTGAACTCTAACAAGTATTTCTGGGGAAAACAGCAAGAACAGCATTTTCAACAAAACTACTGGCACAAGAACAATAAAATATAAACTGTTATCTATTAATTTAGGTAATTCTACTTAAAGGCAACTTTAGGCTGAAGTTCTACAGAAGTTTTCCCATAGACTATCAGGGACACGAGCCCACATTAGTTTTAGCAATGGATGGGAATTGCTTGTGAAAGGAGTTACAGAAGATGGTTCTTTGCAATACCAGGGACCTGAGTTCAGTGACTCAGGGGATCCTTCTGGATCCGATGTATCTCTGTGCAGGCTGTAAGACTGCTGGCAACAGCCAAACACACAGTGACACTTCATTATTTTAGCAGTGGCTTGCAGTCTGTGAGTGGTTCCATATTTTCTTGCCTGAGCCAGCAGCCTCCTCCTCTCAGTATGAACCTATACTTCTGTCAACCCTCCTTCCCAGCTCTATTCCTGTTTCTGCTATCTTCATCTACTGGGCAAATCCCATGGAAGAAGCAGAGAAGGATCTTGTTTCTGTACTGGCTTCTCCTTCCCACTTACTCATCTTTATTACCAGAACAGGAAATGTTAACTTTATTTTACATATATTAACAGCCCCGAGGAAGCTATACGTATAGGTGAAGGACAGGATATGGAGTAAGCTGACAGATGACTTCTGGAATCAACTCTGTGTCTGTGCTTGGGGAACATGATGCTGACAGATGCAGGAACTGGGAGAGGAACATCAAAAGGCTGCCTAGGTAAACACGTGCACCAATTCCTTCAAAAGCCTTTAACTGACACAAGCACCACGAGAAAGTGGCTAGGGCAGACACATATGCAGGTATCTGGGAGGAAACGAGTAGAAGAGCAGAGGCATGCAAATGATAGATTGCACATGCACGGGGCAGGGGGTACCTTCCTTTTAGTTGAAAAGAAAAGTAACATGAATTACAGCTGGCATGCTGTAACTGTAGACATTTCTGAAGCCAAGTTTTGTTGAAGATGAACAGTCAGTCTTCAATGATCTTCTCTTATTAATGTCTGTGAAAGGAATTTTGCTCAGCCCGAGCTCTCTTCTGTTTATACAGTAGTGCAGTGACAGTGCTGCCAGAAGTGATCAGTGGAAGTTACCTGGTTCACATTGGTCACTGGTCAGTCTGCATGGAGGGAGGGAATTCACTCTCCTGGGTAGTACCAGCATCCACAGGAGTTGAGAACCGCTGCCCCCAGGGCTGCTGCCCAGAATGCTCGGCCTGGGAGACACTTGCTGACTTGAGTCTGAGAAAAGGGCAAGCAGTCATCGATTTCTGAGCCTACACCAGATTTAGCTGGCTTTTGTTGTGTGTGGCTGGTACTAGTTACCAGAGGATTTGTACTGTGTGTTGGAAGAAGAGCCAGCCCTAAAAGCTATTATAGACAACAGACACAGAAAAGATCCATTCCAGACTGCATCTCAGCTGCCGAACAACTGGATGTGAAGCTGTCATATCCTTTTAGATGATCGACTGATAATGAGCTTCTTTTGATCTGCCTGGAGCACAGAGAATTACCTTCAGCGCCTGCCTCTGACTGGCAGGGGGAGGCCTGAATGCAGAGTTTAAGTTTCCAATTCACCAGGAATTCAAGGGAAAACTGTTTCCATTATTAGAACATAATTTTAGCAAGAAATTAGAACTTCACTACTTAGCACACTGATTTCTTTCTTAGTTCTTGAGCTCTTTCCCTGTTTTATTGTCAAGTAGACAATAACTACCACGCACCGTCTGGAATGATAAAACATATGCATAGGTCAAGGAGCTCCCCAAAACTCAGGCTAGTGAAAGACAAAGGCTCTGCTGCAGTTAGCAGCAGGGAATTGCTTTTGATTTGGATCTAACATGCTGTTTATATACTGACTGGGAGGAGGGGACACAGACATGCACAACAAAGTTATTGGAAAAAATACATGGTCACTGGAACCACCTCAGGGTTACCTGCCTCAGGAAACAAACAAACAAAGGGTTAACTGCAGTTAGGAGAAATATATAGTTGTTTTTTCCCAGCAGTGAGATGCAAAGAGCAATGGGCAGCTCAGGAGCTTGGAAGGAGTTTTTGGAAGATGGAACAAAGGCCTAAGTCCATTTGCTGAGTAGACAACAAAAATCTTTGCTGTTGATTTTGAGACAGAAACAGAATAAAGCCACACAGACTGCTTTTTTAAAAAATCCAACTTCAAAAATTCTCTGTATTAGCTCTGACCTGGGTTTGGAGAGTTTAACTGAGAGTAATGGTGTTTTGCAATATATGTTCCTATGTAAGGAAGGCAGAGGGGGTGTATTTGCCTCCCGGGTTCATATGGCGAGTTCATAAATGACTGCAGAGAGGCAAAACTGATTCACGCAGTCTTGGGTACCTGAAAGCACAGAGTCTGACTGGGGCCACATATCCAGGGCAGAGTAAGAATGACAAAAGTAGTTGTCCTTATTCCTGCACCTTTCTACCCCTTCCCAGAGAGAGAAGCACCCCCCCCACCCCCCTCCGCACTGAAATTGGTGGGCCCATGCTGAGATGGAAATATTTCCTGACAAGGATGGACTGAAGTCAGAACTTGTGTTCAAACATGTTCAAGTTTCTAGCAGCATTTAGGTCTAAAACATGGATCCATTTTCTGGGCTTCTGAGCCTTAGACACAGAAACTGGAATCCGGATCCTCACCGTGCCTTGCACACGTTAAGCCTCCCAGCACTGGTCCAGATAATAGCAAAGAGTCACCATCTGGCTGGATTTTACGGTTTGATGAAGTGCTCAGTTTTAAGGCAAGCACGTGTCTGGCACCTGGGGACTGTGGAGCCCTGATCCCAGTTCTGGCACGGTCTTTCTGTGGCCCTGGGCAAGTCACGTCCTCTTCAGAGGAGGGAATTCATCAAGTGCCCCATGGCCCTGCTGAAATGGCAAAGGGCTGTAAAACAATCCTCAGCTCCACCAGGAGGAGAGGCCGGCTGGAGGGGGCTCTCAGCAGCGCAAAGCCAGCTCCCTGCCACAGATCCAGAGGTGCTTGTGCTGAGACACGGCTGAGGAGGGCTCCTGTGGGTCACTGTGGGAGGGCTGCAAGCCCTTGTTTCAAGGCTTATGCTCCCTCTCACTAGGGCCATCCTTGTTCTCAAGAGCCTTGGGGCAAAGTACAGACACATTTTCAGCCCCTCTCGTTTTACAGCTGGGTGACACCAGTTACTGTCAGGCTTTACAGGTGTAGTCTGAGCAGGGCTTGCAAATCCTTTGTCAGGTGCACAGAACTTTCCATTAGTTTGCCATTTGTTACCACTAACCAATGAAACATTCTTCAGTCTTTATAGGTTTTTAATTATGACAGACTCCCATTTTGCTATAAACCACAGATACTTTTCTATTTACCATTAGAAAACATGAGAAAAGACATACAGTAATTTCTCATCATCATGAGTCTATGTTTTTCATTGGTTTTCCTCCCTGTTTAAGCAACAAGTAAGAAGTCCAACAAATTTAAAGCTCTCTTTGATGCACACTGAAGCTTCTTTGTAAAGAAAACTCTTGACGAGATATGAGCATTACAAAAAAACCCAATTGTGCTTAGTGGGAGCCCTTTCCTTTACTTTCATCTTAAAATTATTACATCTCAGTACGCCTTTATTTCATAATATATCCTCTTTGAATGCCAAAATTGGCCAGTCTGGTTTCATTTTTCTTTATAGTTTGTTTTTTCTCATTTCTGTGTTTGGATACATTTACCTTAAAAAAACCAGAACAAGTTAAATACCTGTAAGGGTGATGTAAATGATTTGAAGTGAAGCTGTTTTTCCAAACTCTTAAAACTAGTGACCTGCGTTGCTCACAGCTCCAGAACTGGCCAGAAGCCCTGTGCTTTGCTCTCTACCCCATAGCCTTCTGCAGCTCAGCCCTGGCTTCATTGTTTCTCACTACCAAACAGTTGGGGTGGACATGTACAGTACTCAAGAGGATACACAGCATTCAACCCCTTATCTGCAAAGAAAGTGGCAACTTACAACATACGACATGGAGTTAGGTGTCTTTTCCAACAGCAGCCCACACCTCTAGCTCATATCAGAAAATGGATTGCATTTGGCATTTCAGCTGGGACTGATGCTCAAGACCTTCCTGCCAAACAGCATTTCTAGAAAGCTTCTCCTGGACACTGTATACAAGGAATAAAGAAGTTGCAATGGAATGAAAGCCTTATGATAGTTTTCTAGCCAGAGCTCCTTGTACTAGCCTTCAGGTTTTGTCAGGTGTTCTTCAGAATATGGTATCTAATTCAGGAGATGATCTGGGCAAGGCCAGCTCCAGCAGTACAGCCATGAGCTGCCGTAAGATCTCTTTGTGAAGGCATTCACAGTATAAAAAGGGGGGAGGGGAGGTTGTCTGGGAAGATAATTCAAAGGGCTGCAAGGATGAGGCTCACCAGAGGAAAGCAGTGTGACAGCTCTGGGGCTCTTAGAATGTATTTTACCTCATCAGTCCATGCATTATAATTTTTTCCTGACTGCAGTAAGATTCCTTCCTTGAATTGCGACTTTGACCAACCATATTCCAGGAATCCACAGACATTTGTTCTGTTTCTGCTGCTGGTTTTGTAATGCTTATTCCATTGCCAAGAGATTACTTGCAGGTGTCAATTATGATGGAACATAGGCAGCCTCTTACAGAGAGGTAAAAAGTAAGTATCAGAGTTTCAACTCAAATCTGCACTCAAATAAGCCTCCAGTGTAGGCACAGGCTTAGGTCAGGCAGCAGTGATGTCTAAGTGCAACTGATGTAGGTATCACCAGAGCAGCTGATAGTGGGTGACCCTCACTTACTGCCAGACATGTCTAAGTTTCTATGCTCTACTGGATCCATCATTCTTAAGGCTGCCCTTTTCTTCCTAAACCTCAGCTATTACCGAGGATATCCTTCACCCTCACAAACCCATTCATCCCCACGCTTTCATCAGCTTGAGGTGAATGAGCTGCAAGGTTCCTCCTCAGGGCTGCACACAGACCTGTTCTCTCAACCGGGTTACTCATAAGCGCATTCCTTTGTTCCTCCTCCATCCCTGCTGTAACTACTTCAGTTTCCACGGGTGTAATTGCACACATTGCTTAGTCTTTCATGTCTTGCAGCTCTGACCACCCAACCTAGGAGACCACTCAGGAGAGGACTAGGGAGCAAGGACCCTTATCCTCAGCGGGTTTGCATGGTGCCCCCCAGCAGCCACAGCCTTAGAGGCTCACTCCCTCTGCTGGTGCTCCCGAGCCGTAGCTGGGCCATCTCAGGCACCGAAGCAGAGGTTGTTCATTTGGTTGGGGCTTTTGGTTAACCTCTTCCTCCAGTATGAAGCAGCACCTCACTCTCTTAAAACTCTTTTGTAAATAACCCTGAGCTGTTTGGATCCTGGAAGAGGTGCTTCAAGAGCTTTTCCAATCCAGTCGTGCTGTGTTGACATCTGTGTTGTCATCAGTCCAATTGCAAGTAAAAGGGGGGGAAAAAAGGAGAAGAAAAGTAGAATCTATTTCTTCAGGCTTGGTTTTTAAGCCCAAACACAACAGTACTAGTTTAAGCATTTGGTGGAAGGCTAAAAAGAAATCTGCTCAGGCTGATACTCATCTGTGTTCTTTAAGAGCTAAGAGAACAGCGGCAACATGACTGCATGAGCAGTGTCAGGATCAGCAGCATCATCAGGATCATCAGGATCAGCACACAAAGTTCAGCCATATGAGGAACCAAAGAGCATCTCATGACTTCTAGATCATAGGCAGTGTTCTGTATCCTCACTGACCCAGAGTGCTCCTTTTCACTGAAGGACAGATGAAGTCTGTGCATGTTGATGTCCTTTGCTTAAAAAGTTAACTGCATGCTTTGCTGAGTAAGGGCTCGTTAGTTTAGGGTACTAAATGACACTTAGTTCATCCACTGCTTTAGTTCTAGGCCTTAGACCTCATGAAAAAATCCAGCTGTTCCCTTTCTAAATCCTTTCAGGTCATTCAAACCTGCTTCACTGTCAGTGAAGGATTTGTTCTTCTTCATAGGTTTGGTTTTGTTTTATTCTTAAAATGTTTTGGCTATGTCCATATTTTTAAGAAGCTCTAGAGTCCTCTGCAGCACACATCATTACCTAGTGTTTGCAGCCTGTCTTTTCAGGGATTTGAGCCAGTATATTATCAGATCTACTACCCTCAGAAGGAATGGAATGGATACCTGTGTGCTGTTTCATGCACTTGCTACCTATGCAGTCACCTCCTCCCCCGAACTTCATGGAAACTGGGTACATTTAGTTGAGAGCAGATTACCTGCATAAGCACACCACTGCTTGCACACAAATGCGCCCACATGTTGAAATCTCACTCAAAATGTCTGATCTCAAGCTCTTGAGAAAGTAGTTTCATTTCTCTAACACTGACACTACTTTAGAAAATTTTAACGCTTTAACAAACTGCTTTAGGAACAGAAAATGGTTTAGTCATCATAAGGCCTTACTGTCCTCACACAACTATCAACATATTCAGCCAGTATTATTTAAAACATTTATTACATTGGTTTGGAAAACATTTTTAACCTCTCTGGATAAGATGTGTATTTAGCTCTGCTTAAGCCCTAGTCCAGCAAAGACCTTCTCAAACACATGCATGGGATTTTCTGAAGTGATCCAAGTGCTTTGCTGGACCATGGCCTTATTCCACAATTCCCACATGTCCTGTTCATGACTAATCAAGGCTTCAGAACTGCTCCTAGTGTATTTTACTGACAGACTCTTCCATGTCAGCTTAAAAACAAGGAGGATATGTAAGAAAAATTTCCTACTGTCTTGCACCTCCCTTCACTCAGGTTTTAGAATTTATTCCTGTTCACCAAAAAACCTCCCAGTTAGATATGCTGGATTTCAATTTCTTAAGGTACTTTTTTTGGCCTTTTTCATCTTGTTCATTCATTGTACTTAGCTAGTTTTAGCCTAGGTATGATGTTCATGGACTGCAGTTCTTGGAATAAGAGTTTACAGGCATAAGGTATGCGCAGAGAAGACACATGACATGATGATTTGCAGTAGTGGCACCTAGGGAAACAAACAATAAGAAGGTTAGAGTTGGTCCACAATTTCTGCTGAAAAAAAACCCCAATTGCCACTAGCCACTGTTTTTTTGTCCATCAGCATTTAAACACTGAGCACAGTGCTAGAAGCACCAAATACTTGAGACACATTTTAGTGCTTAAGTCATAGCTTTAAGTCTTTAAATAATCTGACTGAAGTCAACAGGAGCTTAATGTTAAAGCTGCACTTTTCTTGGAGGGCAATCACAACGCTCAGGAGCTAACAGGACTGACTTCTGCTTCTTCAGCACTCACATAAATATCAACACAAATTCAGCACTGCATAGTGACAGAAAGGAGGTGAACAAAGCCAAGTGTTTCTGAAAAAAAAGATTAACGGTCCAATTTCTGTGTTATATATATCACAAAAAGAAGAGTCAGGAAGAAAGAAGGTTTTTAATAATGCAATTTCACCCTATAATGTCTCAAATTATTTCACTTTCCAGAAAAGAGGCACTTCTCATCTTACATCTTTAAACTTTAGTCAGGATAGAAACCCAGTAAAACTGCTTTAACACATATTCTTTGTGCTCTTTGCTATAATGATCTTAAAATTCAGGGGGAAAAGGATTTTTTGTCATATAGATATAGCCTTGACTATATAAGGAAGAAATAGGTTAGTCAGCCATCTTTACAGTATTGGGACTCAAATTCAGCGGTGGCAGAAAGTATTTCTTATAAAATCAGTTTCCAACCTCCCTATTTCTTCATTCTCCTGTGTATTCCATCTTCTGTTTTTGGAGAGTTGAGAAAGACACTCCTTTGGGAACACAAAGTGACTCAGCACTTCCTAATGGTCTAACAAAGCTCTTCTTTTGCTCCTGTGTTTCAATTTTATATTTCTGGCATAAAGTCTTAACAGTCTGAAGATCCAATTAGAGAAGAATTAGCAAAACTCCTGCAGGCTTCTGTGGTACAGAATGAGGCTGACAGTAAATGCAGGTTTATAACTACTCCCCTAGTCCACATTTACAGGGATAGGTACATTTTATGGTGGGAGAAGTGACCTAAATGGGAGCCGCTCTCCGATGATGGCAAGCAAGCAGTTGCTCTCAATAGGAGCAGCCTTGCAGGCCCTGGAAGCCTGATGAGACACAACCTTTCTGCTATGAGCACATGTCTGGCATCTGATTACAGCTCCTAGGGACTGAGGAGCAGAGACTACTCACTGCACCCAGGCCCAAAGCTACACCATTCTGGGCCTTCTTTGTACGGGATGGGGACCACCCAGAAAGGGGCGCAAAACTCTGTCAAACAGAGATCACAGGAACAAGGACTTGAAAGACCATTTGGTATTAGAATTAGAACACTAAACTGGTCAGGAAAAGGTAACTGTGCCATTCAAGGCTGAATCTGGACCAGTAATAAAATTTTTCTTCATGTATATTTTAAAATGCACATACTAGAGGGATCAGAAGAACTCCTCAACTCATCATCAAAAAAGGACCAAATTTTGCTCATTGCATTCAGTGGAGTTCTGCTCCTGAGCACCTGTACAGCAGCAAAGTTGGAAAATTTGCATAAACCCAGTAAATCATAGTAAGTTTCAACTGCCTTTTTTACAGGGACAAATTCGCTGTCACTGCCACAGCAGCCCCCTTCCCTGTGAAAATACCAGTTCAGGCCCCAACACTGATCTGCTGTTACTATCTTGCAGAAAAACATACCCAGGGGCTAGTCCTTGTCTGAGAGGAAGGGCTCATCTTCCACAAGTGCCCTTAATGCTAGCCACAAACAACATTTCTAAAAGGTTTCTTGCAGCAGTGTCTTATTAATGCCTGAGTCACTGAAAAGGCCCATTTGGAAGTTTCTCTTAATGACTTGGTCTCTACTGTGATGCTCATTATAGGGCCACTTGCTTCAGCTACTGGTAGACACCATATAAAATTTAGCAGAAACTCTTATTGATTACTCTCACACATCAGACAGCTTTTCACAGAATCAGATTGCAAGAATGTCTGGCTCTGTCTGAAACAGTAGTTTCTTTCATGATAATTTAAGTAGTTACTAAACTTTGCTATGAACTTCAAAAAATGAAATCTATTAGCAACACTTTAAAAATAAAATGTACTATTACTTCTAAACTTCAAACTGCTAATTTTCTTCAAGGTACCTTCACTTCCTGTGGACTCTGAAAATCTTCAAGGACTGCTCTGAAAGTCAAGGCCTTATTGAAAAAATAACTGAGCTACATCTGCATATGAGGATTTTTAAAGGCAATGCTTTATACAATTAGAAGTGGTTGGTTCTTTGACTTAGGGGCATGTCCTTCCTTTCACACTACTTCCTACAATTGTTATTTGCATTGCAGTAGTTTTAAGAGACCTGGATCAGAAAAAAGCCTTCTTTTTACACTTCTTACATACACTGAACACACACTCAAGACAAACAGGACTTTCAAAAAGAGTTATGGCACAAGAGCCAGCTGAAAATTACCAGTCACAACAGGATGCCCAGAGCAGGCCTCATCTCTGCTCTGGATTGCAAGTGTTTACCCACCTCTGTCTGAACCTCTGCTCCACCAGAAGCACAACTGCTGCTGCTGTGAGCAGACAAAGGTGGTGCTTGGTTTCTGGGCAGAAGCCACATGCTTCAGAAGAAAGGTCTGACCAAGGGCAGAAACAGTAGCTGTCACCTTTACACATCTACAAACTGAGAATATACCTTACTTTCCCACCTCATTATATCACGGAAAAATCACTCCTGAGGCACTGAAGTGAATAAAGTCCAATTTCCTGCCTCTCCCAATAGATTGATACTGATATCCAAGATGAGGCAAATTTCCAGCTGTGCTCTTCTGAAGTTTAGAAATTAATCTTTCTCCTCCTCCTTCCAACCCTCCATCTTTCCCCACCATAAATATTAGAGTAACTTGTAACTTGAACTTGCACCATTTAGTTTTTCTTCTCTTAGTGATGGGATTTCAGGTCACCTGTTTTTGCAAAGCTAGCAATAACATTGTGTCTCAAATTCCTATCGGTCTCACAAGTCTGTTTTCTGCTTGGTTAGAATAAAATGAGGTTAAAGCAAAACATTTCCCTTACCTCTGAGACTATAAGCAGAAGTTTTTCTATCTTCTAATAATAGTGGTGTGTTTTCAGCATGCTACAGGGCAACCTTAAATCTAACATCTCAAAATTGCTGAAGAGAAAAGATGGTGAAAGCAAAACCCAGTGTGTTACACGTGGTGAGCTCCACATGGCTTTGACATCCAGTTTTATGCTTCCCCTACATGAAAAACCAGTTTATTTGCAGGAGACCAACTCAGTACTGGGTTAGATCTCAGACTAAGACAGCAAGACTCTTAGCCAGTCTAGAGAGAAGTTTCCTAGGGACAAGGCATTCAGGCAGAAGCCAGCTGAATTTCCAAACAGACAGCTGCTTGTCTCTCAGGCTCCAACATGGGATCAGTGCATTTGTCTGATGCTTTGAGGAGGAACTCCTTGTTTTACAAGAGTACAAAGCAAAAGGCATTTGGGAGGGGCACAGCCAAAGAAAAGTCAAACTCATGGGATTATGAACTCCATAGCCAGAGAACAGGAAAGCAGGGGATGTTGCTTTCTTCTCCTACTCTTCTGTGCCCACTCTCACTCTTCAGCCCTGTGAGGTTCAGCATGGGGTTGCACCAGAAGATGTGTGACTAGCCCAGCCAGTAACTTCATTTCTGATAGCAGAGGCATCAAGTACATTGACACTGCTGTTTTCTCCTTTTCAAAAAATAGATGATGTATGGGATTGGGTGTTTGATAATCCCTTGCAAGGGTGGGATGGGAGGTCAGCAGTGGGATGGAAGGTCAGCAGACAGACTGAAAGGAACAGCCTGGCTGTGGAAGAGAATACCTGTGCCCCCACAACAGGAGAGATCTCTGGCCCATTGACTACACACTGAATTTAGTCCTAACTTCAGTCAGACCACAATAAAGAACCATTCCCTGTCACCGATTTTCCAAATACCAATTTTGAACATTGACACTGCTTTTGATTAAAGTGCTTGGACCTGTTAATTGGTGCCTGTGAGCACTTGAAAACTGAGAGGCACTGCAACCACACTGAGAGGCACTGCAACCAAGGGCAAGGTTCTGTTACACAGAGGCACGACAACTTACCAGCCAGAGTATCCCAGCAAGCCACACTGTCCACAAACATCCACTTCGAAGGCATCACTTGAAATCATCAGTCTCTCCAATAAAAGCATGCTGGCTCCATAACCTATCAAACAATCCCGTTCCATCTCTCCAAGACGTAAACCACCATCACGGGATCGACCTTCAGTGGGTTGCCTTTGAAATAAATATTTGAGAAAACGTAGTAAGTATTCCAAAACATACATTCTACGAGTCTAGGAGTGCCTGTCTTCAAACTGTAGGAAAAGTACAGGGATGATGGACATCAGCACTTTACCAACCAGAGCTGCTGATGTCACAAATGTGTTGGTCCTATACCCACAATATGATGCAGTTCTGTAAGTGGCAACTGCAGCATCAGGCCACAGCTCTTTACATCACAGAATGCAGATGAGTAAGTGAAAACAGTAAGATTTAAAAGAGTATCCAAGACAATCTAGACACAGATTTGGCACTCTTTCTTGATGAGACATTATAGTTTGTAGCTAACAAAATGAAGCAATATTCAGCAGCTAATGAATCAGTCATCAACCTCATGTTTCAGCTGAACTACAGCTAAGACTAATTTCTAAAATAAAGATGGTTTTGGTCTGTGAGAGAATATCAAAATAAGTCATCAAACAAGTAGTACACATATTGCTAACTCACGACTGAAACGCTATTTTTTTTTAAAGTAACATTTATCTAGTTTATTTTTTTCATATATGATGGTTAATAGACTAACTTTTGTGTTCTGTAGGTTCCTCTACACAAGTCAAACCCTTATTTACTCTCTGGGGAGACTCCCTGTCCTTACGGTGCTAGAGGAAATTTTTAATAAAGCAATCAAGTATACACTAAAGATTTTAAGGTAAAAAGATATGGTACCGTATATTATCAAACATTAAGACTGCTTAAACCAATTTTTTTGTTGGACACAGTCAAAACTTTTAACCTCTTGCTTGTCACAGTACAAATTCATAGTATCAGTTCTACTCTCATGTACTTAGATTGCAAGTATTAGAGCGAACTACGAGGCAAAACCAGTCCTGAATTCCTGCAGCACTAACATACTGCATGCATTTTAATAAACATTTCTGTCTTAGTATATTCCCTGAAACATGACAGCAAAGAGAAGGAATTTAAAAGATATTACTGAGCTTCACTGCTCTCTGAAACCTCATGTTTATGTGCTGTTTCTGACACCCGTAGCAGTGTAATCCACCTAAAATATCCAGTGACAGATCTGGCCCATTACTTTTGGAGTATATTTTGTTTCTATTATTTCAAACAACCAAATTTGTTAAGCTTACTAAAGATACTAAAAATAAGATTTTGACAACTTAGTGCAACTCAGAGAAAAGAATTTGTAAAAGCCTTCAACATCGAATAATCTTTTCTAACGCATAAAAAAGAAGCCTAATTACCAGACCAAAATATCTTCTAAACATGCAAGTTGTATTTGTTTTTAGGGAGAAGCAGTTTCTCTTACTCTGACCACACTGGAACCTTACAACTAATCTGCTTGTAATTCAAATTGTCCTTTTCATTCATATAACCCTCTGTTTTTCCCACTGTTGGGAGAATGGATAGAAGTTGTTTACATCCTGATTAAACTCCCCAGGGCCCCCTCCCCAGATGATGGCACCATCACTGTTCTGATGCTGTTTTAAAGGGCTAACCCTGGGGCGAATGCAGTTTCTCTTCTGAAGTGCCAAGAGGCAGATTTTAAAAGCAGTTTGGACCTCCAATGAGTCAGGCATTTGCTACAGTGCTAGAAGTGCCCGAGTTGTTTTTATGAACTGGCTTCTATAGTTATTTAATGCACAAGTCTGCTTTCAGAAGTTTCACCAGGTGCTGTTCTATAGGACAAAAGGACAAAATAGCTTTATATATGTGAGCCCAAATAAAGTCTCAACCCAATTATGGGAGGATAAAATCTCTGGAAAAATTATGGGGTCTCAACTCCATGGGTAGATAAGCCATGGGTCTTCCAACAGACACAGGGTGAAGATTTTTAAGGCAGATGAAATTCCATTTAAAAAAACCCAAAAAGCTCCCCAAACAAAAAAACCCCCAAAAAAAACCAACAAACCAACAACAGAACTTTAACCTTTAGCTGTTAAGTTTCACTCCCACTCTCAGTATGATCTCATTGTAAGAAAACAAAACAAAATCCTGCCTACCTAAAAAGTAGTTTTCTAAAGTACCAAAAATTTCAATATTGAGATTGAGCCTTTGAAATGAGTCTATCTTCTGCTTCCTAAGATTATCAGATTCTTCTTCCAGCTCACATGAGTTTTAAAATTCCTCATACAAAAAGTTGTTTAAAATGTTAAAATAGTACTTATAAAGCATTTGTCCTTCCCCTTTCCCACTATACACATGTACACTGCAGCTGTTGCCCTGGGCAACTAACTTCTTTCTTTATTCTAAATATAACATCAGAAAACAAAGCAGACTCTTGAAAAGAAGATTGGGAATATCATTAAAAAGTGATATTTTTAATATTAAGGAAAGACCCTAAGTTCTTAAAATCCTTAAATGCGAAATAAAATGCAGTGACCCTTTAAATAAAAAAATAAGTGATCTTCATTCTATTTAACTGCTGCCTTTAGAAAAAAAATCATAAAACAATTAACTTCAGTGTTTTTAAGCACATTAAGAATTTATTGGCACTAATTCTGCATTTTCTGCAAGAACAGTGGGTTCAGCTGAATGGTCTTATTCCTTGTTTTACTGGCCAGTGAGGGAAATAAGTCTACCCCCACGATCTCAGCAGATCTCCCTTGTGCCTGCCAGGGACAACTAGTGGCTAGTTTGAAATGGAGTTGTTTGCTGAAACACTCATCTCCAAGAAGTGGAACATTACCTAAAAACACTGCCTGAAGGAGGAGGGCATCCTGCGCTTGCAGAGCCCCAGAGCACAGACAGGAGCCCTGACGGGTGTTTGTCCCATTGCTCCCCTGCAGCGCAACAGGACCTGGCACCTCTGACATGTCCAAAAGACATGCAGGTGGCAGCTCTGACAGAGTCCATCCAGACAATGACACATGCAGAAAGCTTCTATTGCTCTCTTGTAAGAACCATTAACAGCAGCTTATCTATATTAAAAAGATTTACCAAGACTTTGTATCTGGGCAACACCATATATAGAACTGTGTTATAGATTAATTGTCAACTACTCACAGCACTGAAATTAAGGATTGCATTTCATCTCAAGTACCAGTCCAGAGGGCAACATCCTGGTGGGTTTTGACCGTGTTGACAAAGAGGGCTGCTTTGCAATTCTGCAAAGTCTTGTTTTAATCAGAACAATAGCTAGAATCAGTGATGATCAAGAAGCTCAAGTATTCTGCCTTATTCCAGATGGAAATACAACTTTGCTCTGTCACTTAAGGTACATTTGATATATAATAAAGGGCATTTCAAGACAATGACAGCCAAATTCCAAATTGGAAGCTGTTACAGGATTACTTTAAAAATCAAAAAGGAATGTTAGATGCAATCTACTCTTCAGGAAGTGCAGTGGATGATAAAACAATAGCGAATATGAAAGCTGGCAATGCAGACTCTCTCTCAGCAGAGGCAATGGCAATAACAAATGTTTAATTATTTGAGGAGAAAAAAGAAAATTCCTGAAAGACTAGTCAAGAGGCAGCATAAATTGAACATCCACTAGCTTTCCTGAAAGTCAAACAAGGAGGCCTAGTTACACAGTATGATGCCAGTGACTGAACAAAGAATTTGCAGAAAGTAAGGGGTGGGGGAAATCACACAACCTTCATCTTTACATATAAACATTACATTGACTTGTATTTAAGTTTCATTTAAATTCAGTATCTCTAAACAGCTGAGAAGTTGGGAAGGCAATACAAAGGCAGATCAAGGGATTTGGGTAAGCCAGGAGTTCCAGTAAATCCTGTGTACTGTTAGCTAAGACAGGGAGTTTTCATTTTCATGTGAAGGACCAATATAATGCTTAACACACTGAAGAACAGAAAAAGGGGCAGATAGCCTATTATTTGGGAATATCACTTAAGTTCATAAAAGCAAGCAACTGTGGTTGTGCTACACCTGCTTTTCTCAGTGTGGTTGATGAAAAAGTTCAGACAAGAATTACAAAATCTTTTCATGATTTCTTTCCCAGTTCAACTGGTATATACTTCCATGGAAAGCACGAGTTTGTCCTACA
Organism: Oriolus oriolus; assembly: GCA_013400235.1. NCBI lineage: Eukaryota > Metazoa > Chordata > Aves > Passeriformes > Corvidae > Oriolus > Oriolus oriolus. The sequence continues at coordinate 2,764,238 of VXBT01010117.1, forward strand.
GACAGTGTGAAGTTGGAAAGCAAAAAGGCATAGGAAATATGCACTGAAAAGCCAAAGAGGAAGATACCTCTGTATCAAGTAGAGCAGAGACCTGCCCCTCCCTCCTCTAATAGTACATCAACAGGTAGAAGCTGCACTTACTAAGAGCGGTTGTGCAGCCAGGCAAAGCTAAAGAAGTGGATCCTCACATGGTAAAAGGCATAAAAATAAACTGAGAATTAAAGAATATGAATCACGCTTGTTGCAGGGAAGAGTAAGGGTGGGATAGACATGACTGTGCTCGCATCTTAAAAACAGTACAAAGATTTCTATGGTCAGAATCAGTACAAACTTTGATTGGTCAAAAAGAAGAGTACCACCATGCGGCAGGTGAGGTATAAGGGTGTACATAATAGCCCAGAAAGACTGGCAAAGGACATTTGGAATAATCTTTGCAAGAATATTCAAGACTATCTGGAATTTAATTTTCTGTCAAGTTTTAGTAAAAAATCCTATTGTGGAAGAGAGGGGAACTAAATGACCCCCTAGAAGCATCCCCAAAGCAAAGCCTGCAGTGCTAAACTCTTTTTTGTGAGCAAGGAATATCAGAAACTTAGAACATAAGTGCGAGCAGACACAGACCTTGGCTTTAAGGAGAAAAAGTAAGTAGCACCAGTAAAAACAGCAGGCTTCACTTTCCCCAAAGGGTTTATCAAAGTATGTTGAAATACTAGATCATACTTAAAAATTTCTTCCTTCTACTCATAACTGATTTTGTAAAAGTACAAATGTTAAAATACCTCCTAAAATACCTATGATATGAGCAATTTGACAGGAAGGGCCCACAGTGTGTACTGTGAATGAGTAGATGGTGTTTTTACCAGCTGCTACGAGAAGTTTGAGAAGCAAACTCAAGTTTTGGACCACATAGAGCACACCTGGGCCTTCAGAACAACCTCCTGCCACAATCTACTGTGAGAATTTTTCGTCTGCAACAGTGTACTAACAGTTCACAGCATTTTGTGCCAAGTATCACAAGATAAACAAACTTTGTTTTATAGCCATCAGTCAGCTGGGCATACTTCTGAATGTACACAAGAATTTTGTACTTAGCCTATAACAATACCTGGTGAGCACTGCTCTGGGTCCTCGAGCTCTTGCATGCATTTTATCCAACACCATGTGCTTCAGTTTCTGGTAATAGACAGGACCAAAATAGATATATGCTTCCAAAGGTTCCCTGAAAGAATAAAAACCAAACCAAAACTGACATCCACAGTTAGCACACATTTACCTTAGGAGAGGCAAGGGTGTCACGTACAGAAGAAATGTGAAACAATTTGCAAATCATGAGTCCTAGAAAAATGTGTTTGAGCTTTCTGAGCAATCATTCTGAAACCCCTTCCATGGAAATCTTCTGAACACAGGGGCAGTACAATGCCAGCACCACATGCTGCTGTCTCCACTGCAGCAAGGAACAAGCTCCTGAACTCTAGTCTTGTGTTGTGCAGACGTGCTGCTACAGCTGCAGGTACCTGCTTCAGCTGTACCATGGTAAGTCCCTCCTCTGTTGATATCTGTACAGGAGTGTTTCAACAGCGTCATCAGCAGCCAGGAAGGAATTGTAGATGTGTCAGACCCTGAAGAGTGACTTACAGTGTTTCTGTTTACATTCCTTCACAAAGGGAAGCATATATGTAAACAAACACATCCAACATAAATGCTCAAAACATTCTTTTTCTAGGAGCACGCTAAGAAATTTGCATTTGCAAGAATCGCTTAGCACTGGCACACTATGAGCCTTACAGTGCTCTCATCCACTAATTCTCCCTGCACAGCACTCTGAGGCACAACCCAAGACCCAGATGGGTGAAAGCCCTCCCTGAAAGAAGCTGTTGCTTCAGCACAGCTGCCCCGGCAGCACTGCTCAGCAGCTGCATCCAGGGGACAAAGATCGCTGCCCTGGCTGGCACTGGGGGCTCCGATGAGCTGGGTAAAGGGCTCTTGAGAACCGTATTTAGGCACTTCCATCAGCTTGAGAACATCTGTAAGCAATACAGAGGGTGTTACTCCATTCTGTGAGCTGGAGTAATGGCTAAAGATTTCTGTGTTTAAAACACCCCCAACTGTAAGAAGAGTGTAAGTGCCTAGAGATCAGAAAGCAACAGTGAAAAGCACTCAGTCATTTCCCAGCTACCACCTTCACCCAGCTACCACCTTCAGCACTAAGAATGTCCAGATTTAACACAGACAGACAGACTCAGCATGGCCACTGACTTGTTTGATTTAAAAAAAAAGGTATGTGCAATGTAAAAACAAGCAGGACACAACAGTATTGCACTTCCCTTTCGGAGTCATTACTGTCATTATGCAGTGTTATTCCAAAAGCTGACTATTGAAGAAAATAATAAAACTTCATTAAACATTTGAAATCTGCAAACTTTCACATTGTTATGAAATCTGCCTTCAAATTTCATAACAAATAGATTAAGCCTGTGTAATTTGCTTGGAAAAAAGTGTCAGTATCCTTAAGCAAAGTCTCTAAATAGGGTACTACAAAGTTGAAGTTTGGGGACAGGGGATTTTTAGAGCTAGATGATTTTATTCTCCCTAGGGAACATGATTAGTCAGATTTTTTAAAAACTACCATGATATACCAACAGGAAGTGTTTCAAGCACCAGGATACTTGATGTACAATTTATGGAATATGGAGTGAATAAGGAAAATAAAATCGTATCTCTGAAACAAAAAGAGAAGCAACATATGGAATAAGTTGGTAGGAAAGGCAATTAAAATAATAAGTATCTTAAAAAAAAACTTGCAAAAGAGACCTAAACTTGCTCCTTGAGAAGAAGGGGACTGGAAGGATAATAAAAATAGCAGGAAGGTAGGATTAAGATACATTTTGGAAGGGCAGGCATGTGAAGCCATATGGCCTTTTCCTGTTCCTAAACTATCTCATGTTCTTTGAACTCTGTGTCTCAGAAGCCAGTCTGATCAACACAGCAGGAAGTTTGCAGATTAGAGTATTATGCCAGACTGAAACGTTGTGTAATCAAAAGAAAAAAAAAAAGAAAAAAAGAAAAAAGAGCACACAGAGAATATTCCCAAGGAACAGACGCTGGCCTCCAAATCCATATTTACAGCACTATTAAAGTCAACATGAACATGCTTATCTGATTCCAAGCATATGTAAGACTTTCTGCTGACAGAAACCTGAAATTTCTTACTATCTCTCAGAAACAAAGCCTTAATTTTAGCTTTTTTGCTGGGCAGTAAAACTTGGGAAATTTTCATATGTACCACAAGGGCCCATTCCCATTACAGCCACATGTACACTAGCAATTTTTAAAATGTGGAATCACAAAATGCTTCTAAGAAAAAAAAATGCACACTACTCTTCAGCCCCTTCTCTCAATCTCACAGAGCAGTTTGCAAGCAAGAGAAAGTTCCTGAGCTCTGAGACATGAGAAGATTTTTCAGATGTGTCTCAGCAGGGTTCTCCCACTCTCCTGAAACACCTAAATCTAAACAGCAGATTCTTACCCAGTGATCCCAGATGTTACGTAGTCCTTCCCTAGGTAGTTATAACCATGGCGAATAAGATCTTCACACACGTCCTTAACTTTACTGCCGCCAAAAGCCGTTCCATAGTGAAATCTGCCATCGAGCACCCCAGCCTTTCCAGCTAGGAGTTCAATCAACTTTCCTACCTGTGAAAGAAAAGCAGAGTTAACAGCCTGGTCATCAGGACAGGCACATTGCTGGATTGGTAACAGCACAAGTTAGTCAGGGAAAGTGACCCAGAGCAGCCTGGGCTATTGCATGCAACAGGAGGAGTGGAAGAAGCCCAAGAAATGGGAGTACTCCTGTGTGAAGGGGGAACACTGGATTTATCACAGGGTCTGGGAACGTCCTTAAGGTCCCAAGTCAGGCAGTTCCACTTCTTCCAGTTATCTGAAAAATGGGCAGGATCCAGCGTGGCCTTCTGCTGTAGGAAACAGCCTTGGAGACTGACTCGCTGCAGTGCGGCAGGGGGAACAGAAGGGAAGATGCTAACAAAGGAAGAAAGATCAGAGGCTGTATGATGGAAGCACTGAGGTCCCACACAAAGGCCAGGTATTTAGTGTGACCCTGCAGCACACGTGCAAGACTTGCCTCAGTTCCAGGGAGGCGTGTATAATTTAAGAAGTTTTATAGGTCTGGATCTGTAACTGAAGCTCCTTTCTAACCTTCACCTCACAGTCTGCCCCAGCCAGACTAGTGGGCACAGGCAATAGGGAAGGAAGAGGAAGAGCAAGAAATTTTCAAACAGAAAGGGTGTAAGTGAAGTATTCAGTTGTATTCCTCTTAGCTTGACACAGAACAAAACGAGAACGATGCACGAAGAGCCTGCAACCCTACTCCTTTTACAGTAGGATGTTTCAAAACAGTGAAACAGAGGGCTGACTACTCATAGCAGAGCAAGTGCATGGCATGATGACTGGAGAATATTCTCAGTGAAATCATGCTTCAAGCTTTTTCCTCTCTAGTGGCTGCTCCCCTTCTCTTTCCCTCTTGGGGGACGGCGTCTCTTGGATCGAGCAGCACCACTCACCGTCATACGCGATGGGAAGCCATGAGGGTTCATTATGATGTCTGGGCAGATCCCTGTATCACAAAATGGCATGTCCTCCTGAGGAACAATCAGTCCACACACCCCTGCAGAAGAGAAAACATTTCAATTCACAAAACAGCAAACCACCAGCAGGGCTGACGCTCATCACCAGATTTTCTTTAGTGTTTTCCTCCTCCTCTCTTTCTCATGGATCACTTTTTGCCCAGATTCATTACCATGACCAGTACTCCCAAACTGCAGGCTAGAGGAGAGCCCTTGTGACAGGACTGAAAAAATTAGCATACCCTTACATAATGCTCCCAGTGATTTGTGAGTTAGCAAATTAGGGAAGAAAGCTTTGGATCCTATTTTCAGAAGCAACTAGAAACTTCTGTCCAGTCAGACTGGAATATCTCAAGGGGGACCTAGTTTTTAAAGTTGATGCTATAATTTCCTGAAAGAAAAAAATCAAGAAATTTGGCCTCTTAGGTTATATCTTTGGACATACAAAATTATAATTGATTTGGAATTTATTTATCATATGTATCCCTGCTAAATACTGTCAATAAAAACATATCAAATGGGACATTGACAGGGACTGAGAAAAGGTAAGTAGGGGAAAATTAATGAAAAAACAACAAGGAGTTTTTTCTGGTAACATCTGTTTGCTGAGCAAAGACTGCTATCAATGAATTACAAAATACAATCCACTCCACAGACTGCTTTTATTTTGTCAGCCCATGAACACAAACTGTCCCTTTAAAAGTTTTGGAAGCTTTTCAGTCTCTATCAGTATTGGATATAAAACAAAGAAAACCCTCCAAACTCTAAAACTATTGCAGAAAGAATAAACACAAACATGAAAACTCATTTAAAATGGTCTATCACGCATCTCAAAACTTTCCTTCCAACCCTTACAACTTTCTATAGTGAATTCTGCAGATCAACATACTGCAGCTATAAATGATCAAGAGATCTAACATTCAAATTCAGGTGCTAAAATGCAGCTGCTTAAGCCCATACTCCTTTGAATCAAAGCTACTGTTTCAGCTGGACAATTTCTTCCAGAGGCCCTTAGAGCTGAAAAAGTCTGCAAGCTATTTGAGATCAGCCTGCTGCAACTGTGCCAGAGCACGCTTTGGGAACAGTCCTGGAGTGGAGGGGGCTCCTGGAAGACTGAGGGTACTGGTTACATCCCTAAAAAGGCATCCCCCGACCAGCCAGTTCACAGGGGGATATTGGCGTCTGCTCAGGAGGGAGCTCCTCTTCCAGTGTCCAAGCAAGACAGGGATAGGTGTATAGGACAGTAGTTAATAGAATGAGAATGGTAAGTATGGGGGAAGGGAGCAGGAAAAAAAACGGCTGGGGCAAGGGTGTGTGTGCTGTTGTATTTAGTTTTTAAACCTATTGAAACTAATTTTCATTGTTCTACTGTGATAAATCAATAACATCCTTCCAGCCTTCCCTGCCAAGCAGCAATCATTTGCTGAAAATAAAAAAAACCCAACTCAAACCAACCCACTATCTCTTCCTTGCACAGCTTTTTTTTTTGTCCTAAGATTTTACACATAAATACTCTCTTACATGTGTATTATTGTGCATACATTCTGCCTTATTTGCATTTACTTCTAAGAAAGCATTAGGTTGCATCTGGACTTCACGGCACCTGTAAGCCAAAAATTAAATCTTAGCTAACTTAAAATTACTTTAGCCTCTGAAAACCTTTTATATGCCAAGCTGGTTCCCATAGCAGACAGCCACTGTGTTGTTTGTTTTGTGTGAAAGTGAATGATAAAAGATCCATGAAATCGACACAGAAAGGCAGAACAGCAGAAAGAACTGAGGGCTCTCCATCATAGCGGCTTCTACCCTCCGCTGACTTGTGTAACAATAGGACCTACACACCCAACTGCAGATCTAACACAGCTGTGCATTTCATTAGATGAAGAGCACTAGTGACACAAGTAAATAATTAACTTATTCTGGTCCGCTGACTGTGGTTATGAGACCAGTCATAGCTGACAGATTTTAATACAAGTTAACACAAAGACAGCATAATGAGCTTAGAAGTTAAAAACAAAATATTTAGACAGAATCCAGCAATGTGAAGCTCACTAGGCCATTTATAAAGTTTCTATTTTACAGAGGGGAAAAAAAAAGGGAAAAAAGAAAAAAAGGGAAAGCTATAAAGCCTCAGTTCTAAGCTTCTATATTTTAAGAAGCCACTGAGCCTGTAGCAGATCTATAGTATGTCTGTGTGTATTTAGAGGACAGAGAGAAGCTTCTTCCTACCCTATGTTTTAAGAAAGTTCATTCAACTGTTAAAAAAGCTGAAAGATACCTTTCCTATATACAATGCTACTTCTAAAAGCAAGTAACTGCAATTTATTTCAAAATGTAGACCTCAGTTTATTTTGCAATCGCTTGCTTTCAGAAGCTCTTTAGGAGACTAATGCTTGCAGGTCTACACTTTAAGCTCCTGAATTTGCTACTCTTTTTTTTTTTTTTGCAGCAGAGCAGTACCAGGCAAGCCAACAGCTGCAAAAAAGTGATCAAGTGAATTAATCCATGAAAGTGGAATTATCACTTGCAACTGGCTAATAAAACAGTAAAGGAGAGGAGGCTGGATTTAAAACAGCCTCAAGTTCCAAACCTTGTTCAAGTACGAACTGCATTTCACAACTGAGCTGCTCAACTACTCCCCATACAATATTCACAAATAAGGCACACTCAAACTAGGAGGCTGTTTTGCTCTGTGGCTCTTACTAGAGGTTAGTATTTCTTAATTGTTACTGATTTAGACATCACATGAAAATTGATCCCCAGCATTCATAAGAGGACATACAAAATAATTTGGTTTCATGCACTTCCCTCCCTCTCTCTATTTTTATATGCTGCATCTGAAATCAAGCAATACAACCTGAGACTAAATTCTACACTGCAGTGGGCCTGAATGGATCCCACCTATATATTCTGGTGTCTCATCTGGGACCAGAATCAAGTATTAACAACCAGAAAAGGCTGCAGCCAAAACAAAGAAAAAAAGTGGTTTTAAATGTGGATTAACAAGAGGGCTATGTGCTCGAGCAAGAAAGCATCTAGCAACTTGCTACATCTCATTTCTTTTCACTTGAACAACAAATTAAATTTAAGAAAAAAACCTTTTGTGTATAAATTTTGTTATGTCACCTTGGAGGGAAAATCAGTGAAAATGCCAAGAAATTATTTTACAATATCAAAAAGGAAAAAAAAAGTGGATTAATAAGCATAGCAGCTTAATGCAAGGGTAACAGTTTAAATTAGAATAACCTTAAATCAGACATCCACAGCGGTTTAACATGCAAGTTTAAAACAGCCATGGGCAGTGTTTTTCAATGCTATTGTATGGCAGCCAATAAATGAGAGCCCCCTGACCATGCATGATGGCCCCCAGCCCCACGCACGCTATCAGCATCAATGCTGACAGCATCTCAAACCCATGTACCTCCACAAGGCACTGACAGCATAAAGAGCCCCTCTCCCCTGTACTTTTGTCTGAATTTCTGTTCCTAATCAGGAGAAACTCAGGTTTCCAGAGCTGGTACCTTTCGTGTGGTTGCTTTTACAGTTTGCTGACAAACACGAGCACGGCCAGACTTGTAAAACCTCGGCTGGGCGCAGAGGGGGAAGGGGGCGGCTGGGAGGGGATTTTGACAGAACACAACAGTATGGGAAAGTTTTTCACCAGGCTATGATAAGGTGCCTTCTATACACACACATGCCAAATGAAAAAAAAAAAATCATCAAATAAGTCAAAACAACCTAATATAGAAAACTAATTACTACCAGCAGGAGGGACATTAGAAGCAAAGGAGACGACGTGAATAGAAACAGCAGCAATACCACTTTCTATCAGCAAGATAAAAAGAAGCGTATTACTAAACGTGCTTGTTTACTTATTCTAATGATACGGTGATAGAAGAGCTAAAACTGACTTGAAAAGCATCTATTTTAGCTTAGCCAGATTTGCCAGAATTTGGAAATGCTCTTGAGAAATAAGACTACATCACGTCATGAAGGAAAGTTGTAGCTGTAACACAGCGCTGTATGTTAGGGACAAGCGACAGATTTGCAAAAATTAGTAAGGCTGAACAAAAAATGTACAGCTGCTTCAAAACTCTCTAATTACATACTGTGTTGGCTAACTAAGCATAAAAGAAGTCTAGAAGAAAAAAGTGCTGCATCACATAAGCTTTGTTCAGTATTGAATCATTCTCTGATCTATCATATCACTTGCTACATCTCATTTGACATAAGAGGTAAAGAACAGAATTAAAATTAACAGATAAATAATGCATAAGTAAACTTGATTAGTTTTCTTATTAAAAACATCACTCTAAATGAGAGGAGGTGCTAGAAGACAATACAGTTTGTACACTGCTTTCCCATGAGCTGCTGAATGGTCTGATGTGATAAATTTGCATAGTCTGAAGCACACAAAGAGCTGATTAATTGAAACCCTTACAATGCTTCTGGAAGCAGCTATTGTAAAACAATAACCATAGGAACTTTACAAAATACACATGGCTGAATGAGTCAAGAGCTTAATAAAATGTGTGTTCAGGATACACTATTTGGAAACAGAATTAGAGATTTTTATTCTGTGCCATAAAATGCTAAATCACCCTAATTTCAGAGGTTCAGTTGAGGATTTACTGAAAAGGTCAGAAGGTTACCTGTTTGCTGCTTGAGATAAAAAATGCTGTAATTTTCTTCTTAAGACAGAGAGCTAAGCAGCAGCTTTGTTAAAAATAAATAGAAAAAACAGTATGAGAAGTTTTAATGGCATTCTGACATTTTCTCAAATTCAAGTTCTGAAGATAAAAATATGGTTAGAAATCCCTACCTTCCCTGATGCCTAATAACTACTAATCACCGCACATTCCTGCAGTCGATTAAGAGCAAATTCCTTTTAATGCCACTTCAACCATTTAATTACTATAAACCCACTGATGTTCTATTAGAGATAAAGTACTAAGTCTGACTTGTAACATGGGGGGCAATGACACAAGGAGCCATTTAAACCTAACATTTTATTTTAAATGTTCTGCTTATCTGTACTGTACAAGTGCCCATTAAAAGGAAAAAGATAAATTCATCTCCACCATGAAGTTAGGCAAGCAGATGGCAGATGCTCAAACTAATAAAAATTTCAGAAAGTAAGCAAGGTCAGACTTTGGTAGATAAGTGGTGTTGTCATGAAGTTTATGCAGTTGATAATGCTGTGAATGATTTTGGATTTTGTTTTGACACTATACAACGTGGCTCATTTAGGAAAACAAAGACCATCTTTCATGAATTTAAACTTGCTTCCTTGTCTTTAGAGTTGTTTAAGTGCAGATACTTCAGAAAGGTTTAATCCTTTATCTTAGATCTTCAGCTATTAAAAAGCTTCTGTTTGCCAGTTCAAACAATCTCTTGCTTAAATACAGTTTTTCCACTCCTCAGGAATACTGTTCAGTATTGCTGCTTAGTTCTGTGATCTACAGGACCTTTGTTGGAGGTGTTAATCCTTTTTCACATGAGAGACTGAGAAATGTTCTTTCAGAGAAGTGTTATATTGCTTTTTTTCACATCAAAGGAGCCCAACTTTTTCCTCATTGTGACTTGTAGCAAAGCAAGAGGAAATCTGGAAATATAATAATTTACTTTGTATGGAACTCAGATGAAGCTTCTTTAGCTTAACAATCCTTTTGCCTTCTGTGCTTTGACAAGTGACTTTGCTTGAAGAATACAAGATCAAAACAACAAAATAACTAACCAAAAAAGTTTCTTTATCCTTCTGGAAAATATATGATGCAACACAGTGAAAACAAAGTCTTGCAGTTCAGGACAAAAACAGAACTACCAGAGAGGATTTATCTGTGAGACACTAGAAGCTTAATGACTTTACAGACTATAGAGACAGCCCCAGACCCAAAGATCTTACTGCAACATCCAGTTTGAAGATTAATATTAAAATAAAGCAAAATATTTGCATTTCAGAACACAACACGGTGCCCTCATTTGCTCAGGCTTTTTTCCTTCTCCCCATATACTTCTTTCTTGAGAGGCGCTGAAGGACAGGCAACCTTTTACAGGCATCTTGGAAGGAGTGTACTTAAAATATGGACTCGTGCGAAAAGAGGGTGTGGTGGGCAGGCCAGAAGTGGTGACCCTTGCCAAAACCATGTTGACATGTGAGAGGACACAAAGAAGGCAGCAAATGCAGAGGCAGTGACATAGAGCTGTATTATTACAGAGGCCTACAAAATCTACCTACGTATTTAACGAAAGGCTTTTCTGTAACAAAAGGCTAAAGCTGGTTTGTGAGATTTAATCTGTTGTATCCCAGACACTTTCTAATTCCCTTACTCTGCTTCCTTCTGCTCCAGTGACAAAGCACAGCTTTGAAATACAAATCAATTTGGAATACAGGAAAAAGCCCATCAAAAAGTTTGAGACGTGGTTTGTGCAATCTCTTATTTTGCACATATTTAATGATTTAAAACCCACTACTACTATGATTCCATGAAATCAATCTCATCTTCATGCATTCCTTCTAGAAAATAAAAATATTTCACAAAAAAGACTGCAATGCAGATAGACATATGCTTTTTCTCCTTCTCACTGAACCAAGGTACTTGCTAGTTTAAGCTCATTATATGTTTAAATGGCCCTATGACAGTCTCAAAGCTAACAGTCTCAAATTAAACTTGAAGTGGTAATCGCCTGCATTCAGACCAAGATGAGAGCACAAATTCAGGGCTAATTAAAAATTCTCTCAATAGAAGAAGTTAAACTATTGGTATTATGATTTCTATTTCATGATTATCTATATTTTTCTGGTATGATTGATCCTTCCCCAATTTGATGTCGGAGGATGGCACTAGATGCAATTGTTAAAAGGCTCTCAGAGGAGATTTTCCCTTTCCTTTTCATGCCTTTTCTCCAGTTCTGCTATTGTCAGTATTGGTTTCCTCATTGTATATTTAAGCTGCAAAACAGTGAACTCCACCATTCTTGTCGGTACCTTTTTCTTAGTATCGATCAAATGTTATCTTCTCCATATTTCTTCTTTCTCCCGTTTACTGTTACATCTTTTTTTCATAATGCACTACAAGCCAGTGAACTGAGAAGTTTATTGCCAGGAAGGCTAGTAAATGAGTCCTAGTAAAATGTAATAATTTGGAATATGATCACTCCCCTGATCACAAGGGATTACTACAGATTGATGTACAGGACAGCTACAGGCCCATGCCTGCAAACTCTGTAACACAACTGTTGCAGTGCTCTCACTCATGTCTCCATAACCAAGCTGAAAGGGACATTCTAAATAATTGATGGGTTTGGCTTATTATTATTATAGGTCCCAAGCACAGATACAGGGTGATCAACGCTGTTAACCTGATGAAATGCCAGGCATAATTATGGTGTTAACCTGATGAAATGCCAGGCTTAATTATAGGTGCCCTCAAAGTTTCCTACAGCTTTTAGGATACTGCTTTTCATCACCCTGGGATTTCCACAGGTAGTTGATTGCTCTACACTGTTTAGATGTCTTATGTTCATTCTGTCATATGGAAGGTCCTTAGCACCCTAAAGCCATACTGCAGCCTACCTGACCCAGTTCTGTTTTGTCCTGTCATTCTTCCACTTCCACTCACGGCTCTACATTTGTGGAGCACTCTTTTTATTACTTTTTGGAGGGATATGAAAATCAGTTCCATTTACATTCTGTTCAACTATTTCAACAGGTGCACTTTAATAGCCTAAACTAGAAGAAAAACCTAACCTGCTTAAATTGTTCATGTAAATCCCTTATAAACATTTATCATCATTAACCAAGAAGCTTCTTTAATACAGTTCATAGGCTTTTTAAAAAAAATCCTAATAAGGAAATTTGTCCTGCGCAATACTGATTGTACTGTTATATAATAGCTTGCTGCTAAAACGCTGCACGCCGCTTATAAGGAGAAGGATCCAATTAGACAAAGCTACATCAAGAAATAGGTGCTGCTCCAACAGGAGTCATAGGCTTTTAAGCACTGCACAACTTCACTGTGTATGAGACTAAATAAGAATTTGAAAGAGAATCTATACAAAATCTTCTTGAAGGAGGATCTTCCTTGAGAAAAGGAAAGAATGGGGCAGTTGAACCATTCCAATTGCTCAGCTCTTTCTGTTTGCCTCTGAAGCCATTGATCTTCCTCCCCTCACTTAACAAAGCTATCCTATAAGGCTGTAGGAACTAGACTCAATTTTATAAGAAAGTCAAGTATGTACTGCTGCTTCTTTACTTTTTTAAAACCTCCAAAAGTACTGGTTTCCAAATCACTTCATGACTCTATGGGAACAGCTTCATATTTTTAGATCAAAAATCATCTTGAATATACAATCAGGAAAAATGTTTCAAAGCTCATCAGAAGAGTTTCTCTTTCTTAATAACAGCAGAAACAAGGGAAGTATTTCCTGAGAATACAGAGTTTCAAAAACCAGTTTTTTTGGAAAGACGCTGTAGAATTACGGTGATTTTGGAGAGGGCTGGAAGTACTGAGAAAGTATTAGCAAGGATTAGGTACTCTTACAGGTAACACACTAACTTGAGGTAACATCTGGTAACAGCTGTCATTGTGAACAACTACTCCCTTTTGCACCCATGTTACCTCTTCTGATTGACAGGTTTGCTCTAAGTAGATGTCCTGATTACCTAACCTGGATGCTACAGAAATGTGGATTACTGTGGTTAGCTCTGCACCTCACGACAGGGATGCAGCCTTTCACTTCAGTTACACCTGGTCAGTAGTTATTAAGACAGGATCACAAGGGGTGTATGGGCTGCAAGGGAAAGGATTTGGTAATATTGACCTCTGTGCCTCTCCATAACATCTGACAAGAGACCAAGCAATGCTCTCAAGCCAAAGTAAGACCTAAAAATGTAACAAGGTTACAACACTCAGGTAATAGCACGGCACATACACTAAGGCAGAAGGTCATGCTGCAAATACTACAAATCTCAGTTTTCCAAGTGTTACAGAATGATTAGAACATCTCAAAAATCTGTCCCACACTGACACCAATGGGAACAAAACATGCTTTTAAGTTGGTTACAGTCAGACTGTTTTCCTGTTTTTGGTCACTTCTTTCTTAACACCCTTTCCACACCTTCCAACTCTTTGAGATTCAGAGGATGATCTGAGACTCGTATTTTTTTCATTCAGGTCAAAGGGAGTTCACTGCTTTTTTTCAGCAGATATGGAAGCAGGTTCCTGATTTTCATTTTCCTAGTAACAATAGAACTTGAGAACCACATGCCACCAAGCAGCTTCCTAGTAGGTACTCATTTTCAGGCTTTGGTTTGAAGATCCAGAGGTGCTCCAGATCATGTCCCAGGTATATTTTTAAAAAACATTCTCCTTGTCTTTCTGCTCTCCGCTGGTGCACTCCTAGTTGTGTTCCTGGTCTGCTTCTCTTTTACACCATGGTTGTGAGCTATCTACCTGTAGTCTTGTCTTTAGAGCAGAATGTTTGCACCAACCTGCAAACATCTCATTTCATCTCTCATCTTTTCTGTCCATTCAGAATCTCTCCAGTCTCTCACCTGATAACCCACTGATAAATCTATCACCTAAACCCATATTCTCACTTAGGAAAAAAGCCCTACCAAACCTCAAAACCCTGTTGTTGTTTAAAATGGGCAACTACCATATTTTCCAGATTCATAGATCAACTGAGAGTTGTTTTTGCCAATACTTCTCTGTTTCAGAAACATCATTGCTAAATTAGGTGAACTTAATAAAAAAAAGGGATATGGCCTTCTATCACTGCATTCATAAAAGATCTGAACCAATCAATGGAACCATACATTATGTATGTACAGTAGGCATATACAACATGAATTTATTTTTATTAAATGTGCCCTTTACCTTTCTGCCCATGACGACTGCTAAATTTATCTCCAATTTCTGGACGTCTGGTTTGCCTCAGCAACATTTTGATCAAGAAAGCATCTTCTGCATTTGATGAAATCATTACTTTTTCAATGTAAGAATCAGTGGCACCTTTGTAGCTAGTAAAAGAAGCCAAAACATTAGTTTTACTTCTATGAACCAAACACAAGTTACAGACAACTATCTGTAATATATTATCTTGGTAAGCTCCTGACCAAACTGTAATCTTTATGGAACTTATATATGGGAGAAAAGATTTTATATATATATATATACACATGTAAGTTCCAGAGTATAGCATATTTCTGGAAAAGACAAGTTTTAAGAGCTACAATAGAAACTAAGGGAGAATTAAGATGAACTTGTAAAGAACAAGGTATATTTTTTTTTTCACATGGGCTTTTCTTGACAGCAAAAGCTTCCTCATATATTGCAAATTTATTGATCTTCAATTAAACAAACAAAAGCCAAATATAGTAATAGTTGAAGAAGGGAGTTTTCTAGAATTGAGTATTTTCTCAGACACCTTTCCTTCATGTAATTTGCCCAGCTCTAAAGTTATTTTGCAACATACGTTACTGGCACATCTTTGTACTGTGGCTGCTGAGGCACACTGCTTCCTTCCAGAGGTGTCTGGGTCACAGTTGGCATAGATTTGTTCACAAGGACTTGCTTGTTTTCCACTTTTTCACCTACAGAGAACAAGAAGAAAAAGCACCATGAAAATGTATCCGACTCTGTTAGAAAGATATTTTAAGCTTTTTAAAAAAAAAATGTAAGGTGGAAGACAAACCGGGAGGAACATGCCCAAGAAATATGCCCTATTATTTTATTAAATATTGAATGGTAAGAGAATCACTAAACCAGCTTTCTTCGGTAAACCAAAGCAGAACAGCTTGCATGCTGGGTACACTATGAGAACAGCTATTCAACATACCCTGGGTCAAAAGAGTGCACAAAAACATCTGAAGTCATCTGCTCTAAGTATGGAGAAAATTAACAGGGAACGCTTTAAATGACAAATTTTAGAAATTCACACCTAAATTTGGGACAGCCCATCATTCCACAATGAGCTGTGCAAGACTACTCTCAGTCTCCCCTTGTATTTACATATTTCTATTGATACTAGTGCCATACATAGCTTTTCCCTGCTCCATTCCCTTATCCTGCCCTTTACATTGAAAACCAGATCAGTAAGATGCCCAGTAATACAACTGCACACCAAGTACCTACCTCCCACCTCCTCCACTAAATTATATTGAACTTCAGCCTGTTTCTCTTCTGTCCACATGAACTATCTCAAATAGGTTTTTACCTACATGCTGAGAACAGTCTCAGTCTGGAGTCCAGCCCAGTCCTATCTATCCAATACTTCAGAAGATTCTTGCCTTTTTTCTTAATTAACTTTGAAAGCTCCATTGTGATGTGTTGAAGAGCAAAACTGACCCAATTGTGTTACTATAATGGAATTAAGTTTAGTGCCCTTTAAAACACATTTCTTACTAGATCTTAGCAGATCTATTAAGCCATTTTTTAACTAAAGGATGACAGTATGGGAGGATTCTTTCTCAAATCTATTACCATTGGAAAGTTATACACCTATCTTTGTATTTCTATTCATTTATTTTCTTATCTCTCTCAAAACATTTTTCTAAAGGGTTAAAACCATAAGGTTTTACTTCCTCAAACAACTGCATTAACTGATATCTTTCTAGGAGATTTTGATGCATGAAATCAAAATAATAAGGAATCTATCTCCATCCTTAAGAAAACAACAGTACATGACAGACAAACAGGATAAAGCTACAGTATTAAAAGCTTGCCAGTTTGGGAATATAAGAATACAAATTCTAATGCTTCAGTAGATTCACGCTATTAAAGATTCACTCTTCTACTTAAATATAAAGCTACTTTTTTTCATGCATACCGCTCCCCCGGTCCACCCCTCTAATGACTGGTAACATACTGCTTTCAGCAACTAACTTTTTAAAATTTTCCATTACAATACTGTCATCTTCAAGACAAAAACAACCTCCCAAGACACTACGTATAAAACAAGGTGCACAGGAAATACTGACAAAACATTAATTTCCGCTTACATCATGAACATGCCATGAGTGAACATGCAGTCTGACCTACCTGGAGAGCAGATACCATCAGCATCTAAAATCTCATGGCGCCAGATCGGTTTTCGGGTAGCTGCATCCAGCATAGGCCCCATCACTTTATCAAATGTCTGGTTTGTGTAACGCTTCAGCGTACACTTGGCATTCTTGTACACGAGACACCTTCCAAAACCTAAAATGGAACACAAACTCATCTGCCTAGGAGTTCAAAGATCCTTTATATGATCATAATAAAACAAGAAGGCTGATTCACCTGCTGAGCTACAGAATATGAAATATTTTTCATCAGTTAGATTATTCATTAGCTCGAATATGCGTAACGTTGTACATGGATACCTAGTGGTGCACAATTTAAAACATCAGATCATGTATGCTATTTCTTTTTAGACACTGGACTACAGTCTAATTCTGAACTGTGCTAATCTGCTTCTGTATCTCTGGACACACACCCACACATCATTTCTCTTGAAATCACTGACTCTCCTGAATCATTTTGGTGGTCTCCAGGAAGATGTAACATGGGAGAGGAGACTGTAATAGGGTGAGAGCAGCACCTCTTCCTTTCATGAGGTCTAAGAAACCTGAACTTTTGCTCGTGTTTGTGGCTGGCATAAGCTAGCCTACCAGGAAAGTACTAATCGAGTGTTTAGTATAATCATCCCATTCCTCTTTTTAACTCAGCTGAAAGACTTCTGAATTACATATACTGTTATAAAATAAGTGGGTTTTGGGCTTTAGATGGGAAAAGTAGCATCTCTGGAATTTCTCTCCAAGTACAGCAACTAACCACGACACTAAAGACTTTATTCACACTTAGAATTACAGAGAGCCAAGAGCAAGGCTTGCTAATAATCCTGCATTATTTTAGCTCATTTGAAAGATGGCTGTGGCCACATACAGTACATCTATATCTTTAGATTATGTCAAGTAATTCCTGACAAGCACCACAGCTCTCCCTGTAAATGTTACCAGTCTACCAGAAAAGAAAACATTCAGTTTTAAATCATGCCTGTTGTTGTTTTAGAAAAGGAGGCATAAATTAAATGCAGCAGACATTATTGCCAAAGATACATGTCTAGGAATACTATTATTGCTGCCTAGCAACTAGGAGGAAGGGAGTTGGGGAGCGGGGGGAATAAAGTGATGGAAGAATCTGATTTTGGCCACCTGAAACTAAAACCAATTCTATCACTGCACTATGCCTACTCTCCAAGGAATTTATTTAGAAAAGGGAGAGAAGAGAGACTAAGTTTTCAGGCAACTCTCCTCCAGCCCTCAGCAGCATTAACACGAAGTGCTGAAAAAGTGTAGAGAGAGTGAGACAGGCTAGACCCACACAAACATGGGCCTCTGTTAGTTAACCTTCCCTTTGGTGCTAATGTACTTTTAGTTAAAACTCTGCACCACAGATTTGGTATTTTTTTTAAGGAAGCAGATTAATTAATTTAGCTCTGAATAAACACTAAATTATTTTGCTTTAGACAATACTCTTGTTTTCTCTCAGAAAGTAGGCAATACTGCTATTGCCCCCTCAGAACACCAAGCTCCCAAAGACAAACTGCCTTGGGTTCTATTCCTTTCCTAAATACATTCACAAGTCTAATTTCATCTACTGCTTTTGTTACTGGTGGAAATAATGAGACCTCTCTGTTAGGAATGGACAAAGGTCCAGGTAACCATCTGAAAAGCAAGCCAAACAGAACAGATTAACTCATGCCTTACGGTTTTTATAAACTAAGTATTTACACTTTTTTATTTGAGGTCAGAAGTTAGCCTTTTTGTTTTATAATATCCAGACTCAGAAGTAAATATGCATGTTGGCAACTGCACCACACTACTGTATGCATGGAGTTACAATACAGAAAACAAACAAAAGCATTCAAAGCCATTTGGGAATTCAATTTCTTAACTGGAGATCCAATGCTCACAACTGCAATAAAAGTTATTACAGGATAACACTACGAGAAAACAAGTTTATTAGAATATATATTGGAACACACACTGGAGAAGTGGGAAGAGCTGATGGATCTCACCTCTGTCCAAAGAGGCCTTATTTAAGACAAGAGCATCTTCAATATCATAGCCACTGTAGCTCATCACGGCGACTGTGGCATTCTGTCCAGCAGGGAGTTTCTCAAAATCTATCAGTTCTATTGTTTTTGTTTTTACCATTGGCTTTTGTGGATAGGCCAGGAGATACATCAGAGTATCTATCCTGTTTCTTTGATTGTATCCAATAGTACCTGCATGTAAAAGAAAAACCAAAGCAGTGAACATTAGTGAGTTTTCTAGAAATGTTTTGGCTAAAAAATGACTAAAATGCAAATTAATAAAATCACATAGAAATTCTTCAAGAAAAAAAGGGGGGGAAATAATAAAAGAACCCAAACCAAAACAACTTTATATCATTATATTTAAATAAATATATAAGTAGTTTCTTAATTTAAGCTTCCAGAAGAATTATTTTTCTCTTGAAGAGGGAAAACCTAAGCATCAATATAAAAAGAACAACAACAAAACAAATAAAAGCTATTTGAGTAAATGCAAATAAGATGGGTTTTTTTAATCACAACACTGAATCCTGCAAGTATGAAGTTTGCTTTTATTGTTCTCATAGCCACCGGGTTTGGGAGTTTTTGTGGAGTTCAACTTGTGTTTCAGAGACCTGATCCAAAATTTCATGAGAATCAACAGAAAGACTATCACTGAGTTGAAGAGAAACTGTGGATCAAGCTCTTCATCTTCAACATCGTATTTCCTTCCTTTTTTGGGCAATAATTAGTTCAACAGCAGCCTGTGTTAGAATGTGACAAACTATTAACAAAGCATACCACTAGCAGCAGCCAAGATTGATTTATTTTCTGAAATTAGAAGCATCATTGATAGAAAGACTACAGTAGAAGTCCACTCATAATATATTTGTCTTTTTACATGAAATTAATTTTAAATTTACAGTTCAGAATTCAACCCTTTGTATAGACCTCCCAGCTTGAGACTGAAATTTTTGGCCCTGTCCCATCAGAATGCCAAAGTGTCTCCTGAAATCTGAGGAAAAAATAATTAACACCCAGCAGGGAAACATAAACCGTTGTGTAGCAGAACAAAAGTTAAGGCAATCATATGTTATTGGAGTTTGCTGTACCAGGACTATGCTATGTCTCCAAGCAGTTAAGAAATTACAGTCTGAAAAGTTAACATTTTAAAGTTGTAAGTGCTAAATATTCTGCAGTACTTGTGCTTAGGATGTAAGTCTTTCAAAACCCTTCCATTTTCTTCTGCAATTTCAGAGTCCGGCTGCTTTCTTGGAAAGGTCAAGGCAGTCAGTGTATAAGGAAGACTTCACATGGCCAGGAAGCACATCTGAACACAAATCTGCTCACTGGGGAGGTCAGCTTCACATTTTACATGCATCTACTTGCAATTCCCATTTACATAAAATGTCTAGAAAATCAAATTCTAAAACCGTTTCCAAAGACCGATCCTGTCCTTGGCACTAAGCTCTCTCTCCTAAACCACAACAGGTCTAAGGACAAGAATGGAGAGAGAGCTCAACAGCTACTGGCTGAAAATGAACTGCTACAGCTGGCCTGGACTTTCCATGGTTCCAGAAAGTAGATTCAATGACATGGGAACAGCATTTTCAAATGAAAAGAAAATCTGGTAGAGTTGACAGGCTTTACTTGTCTCTTGCTTTACAGCAGTTGCTTTTCTGTCTTTTTCTTGGATAATCATCCTTGAAAAGTAATTTTTTCTCTCCAGTAAGACACCACCTGGCAGGGCCTGGATTCCTCAACACTGAAGACCTTTGCAGTCCCACCCTGCAAGGCCCACCACCTGAAGGCCCTGCTGTTTCTCATATTCTAATTCATTGTTCCCATTGTACTTTCGACTCAAAACCCCTGGTTTCCCTAGTATACAGATAGGAGAATATACTTCCAAATTAAAAACTTAAGAGGTTTAGACCATTTTCCTCCTCTGCATCTAGAATAAATAATTTGTGTGCTTTCAGGATAGGTTGCAGTGAAGCTCATCCTAAATGTTTCACAGATAGGTACATTTTCCTGATGTTCACAGAAATCTTTCCAAGAGTAAGTCAGGCCAAACTTAACTTTCAAAATGCTTGCAATTTTTTTCTTCTCTGAGATGCTTAGATGCTGTACCTGCTTTGGTTCACTGGTTAGGGATGCTAAGACAGGATGAGGTCTGGAGCACCAGTTTTACCTATCTTTTACACTTTAAGGGTGTCCTTTACACCCCAGTAACATCTGTGGAAGTCCCCTAGGTATCAAGGATTTCAGATGACACTTTTACATATTTCAGGTAACACAAATGATTTCTTTTCAGATGTTTCATATATTTCAAGACTGGCATTTTTATCAGTGGTTCAGATAAGCCTAACAGAACTGCTACTGTCTGGGAGCCAGGAGCAACTGACATTACTGAAATTTTGAGCCTCAATAACAAACTGTATTCAGGTTATTCTTCAGGAGGTGAATGCTGTACCAAATGGAAAACATATATATCAATGACAGATATCCTAGCAGGAAAGAAACTGGTTAGAGAGTGATCCTACAGCACAAATGAAATAAATAAGCCAAAAAGCATGCCATAGATCAGCAATATTATTCCTACTTGCTAGGATTTAATGGTTATACAAATAATGCTTTCTCCAAACTGGGCTAAGAAACCACAGCCTCAAACCACAATCTGCTTATTTAAAATAAAGCAGCAGCTCTCTTCAGAGGACTGGTGTGTCAGGACGAGCCCTCTGTGTGGGCGCTGAAATGAAGGAAGTCACTAGCTTTATTTCTGTTTTCTCTCTGAAAGAACAGAGCCCTTGTTTGCTCCAGCCAAACAACCAAGCAAAAGTAAAGTATAATTAAAGTTCACCATAACAAACCCTGCTCACAATGACTCGCATTTATAATTATCCCAACAGCAAGAACCAATTTTTTCATTAGTAATTAGCCCTGGTTAAAGGAAAACACACAAGGTTGACCTGGATACAACAAAGATAATTTTCTTGCTTTTCTCAGTACTTGATATATTGCGAATGCACGTGTGCATTCTTTCCTATTTTCCCGTTTCCTGACAGGCTTTTTTTTTTCTTTTTAAGTATCATTTGAGTATCCTTTAGTGTGAAATAATCACTATAAAAACACTATCTACTGATATTTAGCATAAATGAGGCATTGTTATTCTGATGCTGGAAGTTTTGAGAATTCACCAGAACAAACAGCCAGCTAAAATAAGCATTAATCCAATTCTCTGGTGTGTTACTTACAACAACATTAAACTGTACAATCAAAATTAACAAGGATACAGAAATCAATCTCCTTGAGCCAAAAGGGCTATTACTGCACATGCCAAGAAAAGAATTGCTGTAATTCTGTATTTCCTCTGTTTTCACCATGGATTTTCTATGATCCTGTCCTTTTATATGAGCACAAAGCAAGAGAGGAAGAAGTACAGTTTTTAAATGCTGCAATAAACCTTCTGGACGGGACTCCAACTCAGGTCAGACAGATTGTTACAGTGCATGCATTAAGTGATCCGGATGTTAAGTATTAGAAATACCCCTTTCACAGCAGAAAGATTAAGTGGTGGGTTAAAAAGATTACGGGTAAACTGGCGGGGGAAAGTAGATTGGCTCATTTCTGCCTCAGCACTTCTGTGCCCACTACCAAGGAGAGGTGTCAAAAGGAGATCGTGTCGCAGAGCACAAACACTGCTCAAAGAGCACTGGGAACAGAGCTGTGGCCACAGCGCACCCAGATCCAGCTGTGATGACCAGCAACAGCTGGTTTTGCTTTGAGGTTCGTTTAGATTCTCTGCCTCTAGGCTAGCTGTACAAAATTTGGGAGGACTCTGGCTCTCAGTCCACCAAAGAGCTTTCACAATTGTCAAAAACCCCCAGCACTCGGTTCCTTGAAGCATATTTACCTTCTCAATTTTAACACATTCAGCTGGCTACAGCACAAGGCAGAGCAGTATATAAAGGGCTTTCCTACTTCACAGAAGCAAAGCAGAATGTACATGATACAGTAAGAGGCTTTTTCGTTGCAGTATCAAAGTTTTCATGATAAGCTTCTGCAACAAAGCTCTCATCCACTTACATGAGTCACCTCAGACACTTCCTTTTCTTTTGGAGGTTAAAGTAACAATCAACACCCAAACCTTCCTTTCCTTAGTCAAGCCTCGTGTTATGTCATTTGGGTTGAAGCTGCAGTGCACAGTTGGGCTGTGAGTGTACAGCTTGCTTTGTGTACCCACACCAGCACTTCCACAGCAGCGTATGTGCAATATGGGGGATTACTGGCAGGAAAACTGTATGTTTTCATTCCTCCTATTAGGCTTTTACACAGTCACAGATGTACAATGTGTAAAACTGACTGGTTTTTTACGTCGTAATGGAACTTAAAAGCTTAATTTAGAACTATTTCTGTAACTGTAGAAGCCTTTGATCCTCTTAAGCATTATTTTACCAACACATGAAATGCAAACAGTACAGACTCTTGTATTTTCATCTTAAATATTTCTGAGATTTTAAGCTACAGCTGTTAACCTTGCAACTGAAATGTGAACGTTCAACTGAGGTCCTTGAAGCTGCTGTTGCATTCACTAGCTAACTTCCTCTCAGTCTTACAATTCAACCTGTAACATATGGTAAATTATCTATGCCAAAAGTGAGAGATTTAATTTCAATTTAATTTTACTGAAATCCAGTTTGGTCACTCAGCACAGCCCTAGTCCTGCAACAAGATGACTTATCTACCCATGAAAGGGAGGTATTTTCCATGCTATGTAATGCTATTCTGAAGAAACATTATTATTTTAGGACCTAACACTTGTCAGGGACATTGGATTACAGACCTCATTGCAATCTCTGCTGTCCACTCTCCATTTACTTGTGCTTTCACACCTTTTCCTAGCTTGATGTTGCTTAAAAAAGAGACTTAAAAGACTGTCCAAAGATGCTGGCAGAGCCCTGTGATGTGGTCAGAGGGGATGGGTTAGAGTTGACAAGCACAAGGCTCTCCTTTCTCAGCCAGCCTGAACCCCGGGGGCTCCCTCCACTGCCCCAGGTTTTGGCAGTCAAGGGAGTGACACAGAGGACTTGGACATGAGACTTTCCACATGGCACTGTTGGACGAATTGCTCTGCAATTTCAGTATGCGGAAAGAAAGCACAAAAAGTGGATGGTTACTTAAAGGTTGGGGTTTGAAGCACTATATCACATATCTTCACAAAAATAAACAGAAAAAAAGTATGTGCAGTGTTTCAGGAATACCCTCTAGGTTGCATCTGATCAGTAAGTGTATAGAAAAATCTTCCCTGCCCCTACATATTGCCACTCACAGTGGCTTTTTTTTTTTTTAAGCAGTTGTTACAAAAAGCTTCAGGTGTTTGCAGATACTTCAGACAGAGCAAAATATAGCGCAAGTCATGTGCCAACTTTTAAAATTTACTTTTATCTAGCTGCTTATTCTTTGAGTCAGGTGTTTTGTCATAACAAACTGAAACAAAGGCTTTTTTTATTGCTCAAGATATTCAATGGCTTTTGTGTTCCTAGCGTCAGCAGGAACGTCAGAGGATTGTATCCAAGGAGCTAAATGTGCAAGACCTAGGGTCAAAGCAGCTGAATACACCAACCTCAGAAAACACAGACAATGAATTGCAAATGACACTCAAAACAAAACGGGAAAAAAACCTTCACACAGAAAACTACAAAAGAACTCCGCAGATACTGAATTGGCTTTCTGTACACACTGATCCTGCTTAACTGTGTGTGGTAACTAACCAAACCTTCTGAGACTAATAGTCATAAAATAGAGACTCAGGGGTGGGGGAAAGATAATGGGATGGGGGAGAACTGTAAGGAAAAAGATTGCGTTGCTCCTCTTTCCACCCACCCACCCTTTTTAAAAGAAAATTTAAATAGAGGACGTGCATCTTGCTACTTTCTGCTGTTTTCATGCGCTCAACATGACAGTTCAGCATAAGGCAGCTACTTTGCTATTAATTCCGCTGGAGAAGTCTCACAAAAGGTGCAGTGTTTCAGCTTTGAACACCACAGCACAAAATAAATGGTTTAGCAAACCTAACTGAAGTGGCAGTTTCTTCATGACACAGAGTTGTGCTACTGTAGCTCCCAACTTGCAAGCAAGCCATCAATTCAAGGCATGAAACTGGCATGTAGAGCACCCGTCTGAATGCAGCTGTCTGAATTGATGTACGACTGCTCAGGCTCCTCTGCCTTGATCACAGGCCATAGACTTGGACACTTTAATGCTGGTTTAGCTGAGTATTAAAGAAAGGATTAGAACTTAACTGCTGTCAATTACCCCCAACAGCAAATTTACAAAATGGTTGGGTTTTAATGACCAGATATGGCACTGTCAAATGAAATAATAAGTGATCAGAAAATTAATTTTGTTTCAGTCACTTTGCTGAGGCATTACTCAACCTCTTCATGCAAAACAGCAAAAGCCCAAAATCTAAACTATGGCTGGAGAAAGTGTTCAAATAACTAACCACTCTCCTTCACACTTGATTCTTCTTATTCTCTGATGTCAGTGTTAACTACTGATATATTTATTTTTAGGACACTTACTCAACCAGTCAAGGAAATGCTCCTCAATCTGTGCTCTGCCTCTCTTTGTGAGAACACTTTTTAACTCTTTTTTGTCTGGAAACACACAGCACGTTGCAGCATAAAGGGAAAAAACACCCCACTCTGCCAAACCTGCAGATATGCTGAAAACTTCAGTCACAATGATTTCCAATAAAATCCAACAGAAAAAGCCAAAGTGTCCCAGTTTATTAAAATTTTCTTTTAAGTGTTAAGACCTGGAGATACGGTCTTCATTAAGTAAAACTGACTGGTACTTTTTTCACATTAATTCTTTCAACTTTCAGAGGTAAATCCTTTCTTTCTCAAAGCTAAAGAAGTGCTCTTTTACTTTTCCTAGCAAAGCTCTTCTGTGAACCAGGAAAGAAAGATTTTCTCTGTCACTTTTGCTACATAGTTTTAAAAACTACATAACACTTCAAAGAGGAATAAAAATGAAGTCTTACCCATGGCTTGTTTCCCCATGGCACACTGGTACGTGTTTCTTGGGGACTGGTTGTGGTGAGGATACGGAATCAGCCCAGCACAGACACCTAGAAGCGTGAAAGGCTCAATCTCCAAATGGGTTGTATCTCTTAAAAGAAAGAGTACCAATTATGGCAGGCTTGTGAACAAACAACTTCAGCAGAATTTATTTAATTTAGCAGTATCTCATAACACTTCAAATTCAGTTCTGTTCAGGAGAATGTAAGTCAATAGGACCTCAAAACATGGATTCACTACAGGATTTTTATTTTTATTACAAAAACCCAACAACTTTCTTTTGACTTTAAGTGTTTCCACATGAAAAGAAATGAAGGAGGAATAAACCAGGATTTATGAAATTCCATAATGGAGGAAAAGCCTCCAGATAACAACAACCTGAGGGAGCTCAGTAAGACAATAAAACATCAGTTTATACAGTAAGACCCAAAATGCCTTAAGGAATGTCTTCTCATGTAATGAGAGCACTCCGCATCAAATTACTAATCTCAGAGATCCAGAAATCCACTGGGGAGATGGAAGAAGGAAGAGCACAACAGATTCAGGTATTAAAAAAACTATTTCAGTTTTCCAAGGTCAGCTATACCAGTTAAAGAGAAAACATCTGTCTCCAAACCAAATCCAGTGCCATAGGTACATGACATAACACAACAGTATTTGAAAAGCTCTGCAAATATTTTGGAAGTGGTTATGTTATTAGAAGACAGTATTGATGAGAAGCAAAAAGACAGGGAAAAGGAGTAAAGACAGAGAGACAATTTGTTCTACCTGGCATGAGCTTCAGAAGAGAAAGTCCTGCTCAATAAAGACAAATCATAGCATGCACTGGGATGCAAGTGGAGAGATTAATAACTAAGGATGAAGTGTACGATAAAGGTTTGCTGGAGCAGATACAAATTAGATAAGTAATAGATAAGTAATAGGATAAGTAATTAGGAAGTGGGGAATTATGAAATACAGATGATTATAACTAAACCTATTCAAAGCCTGTCTTTTATGTCCTGGAGTTACTACAGAGAGCTTGGGTTTATGCATACATTGCTTCTCCCAGACATCTAAACCCAATGCGTTCTGAAAATCCCATCTTTAATGTTTGGCTTCTCTTGGAAGTCTTTCGGAAGACTTTCTTTTAATTATTTAAATAAATTAATTTGATTACTAAACTTTAGGACCTTGCCAAAGAAGTGACTCAAAAATCTTTATTATGGCAACAGTCAAAAGACAGCCAAGCACCGTAAGCTCACAGAGGCTAAGGAATTACCCACAAGCACATACAGACTGAAGACAAGTGCCAGCAGGAACTTGGATAAACAATATATGTACTACTGGAAGAATAATGAAATCTGAAAGCTGAAGAAAAATAGATCCGGAAATCCTGAGGAGTAAGCCAACAAAGCTATCTATCAGTCCTAGAAATCTTTATAAATCACAAATACGCCTGAGCAACCTAAAAATCACCTGCTGGCCAGAGGACAGCCACTATTTGTCTCAACTTGATAAAAAGCAGCTATGTTAACTAAAGCCTGTCTTAAGAAAATGCTAATGGGAGAATCCAAACTGCAGTCAAGTAATTGCAAAATGGTTCCAAAAGCCTGTAGCAAACTTAAAGCAGAGACTGCTCCCCCATTCTGCAGACCTTCACAGAACTGCTGACACTTTTCAAACAACAAAACCAGAGGCTCGAGACTTACTGATAGTGAAGTTTGCAAATTTCTTCAGAGGGTACAAGTGCATGGAACTACACATACATTTGCATATAGGGTATTCAACTCAACTTTTCTTCCAGTGAGACCAATCCTACTTCAACCAAAGATGATGCAACCTACACAGATCCTACTGCCTTATGAAGTATTCCACAGTGCTAATGGGACACCTTCAAACTTTACAGGGAGGTTCAGTTTCTGCAGGTGAAAAATGCCACTGCCGGAACCAGGCCCAAGAAAGGAGGGCAACCTCGTAAGTTTGAAAAGCAGAGTTACAAATGTGTAAAGAAGAAACTGAACGCATGAGAGTTAAATACTCCAAAGAAAACCCTTCTAATTGGATTGCAAAAATAAAGAGAGGATACTGTAGCTAGAAGAAGCCTATATTACAAAAGCAGGAATGTTAGTGGGATGCTTTACAGTAGTGGGTTGTATCAGTTGCATTACCAGAACAAGTTGTACCAACACAGTCACACCATTTAAAATGCAAGACGATCATCTGGGGAAAGGGGGTACACAGCTCAACTACTCAGGATGTAGGGAATGTCATTAGCAAAGACAAGGAACAATGTGCTCATACGATGCAAGCTCAGATACTTATGGCACTGTTAGCAGTGAAGCTAAACTCAAAACAGTTGATGGACAATACAAGAATCTTCTGAGCTTCCTGGAAGTTGTTGCGGAGGCGTTTCCTCACACTGGCCCATTGGAAGTTCACTGTCTCCTCCTCTTTTGGACTAAACAGTGATTTCATATGATACACTCCCATTAACCTTCCTAGCTGAGCCAGTTGTCCTGTAACTTAAATTTTCAGCTCCGGTGCTTTGGGGAAGTTATTTAATTTTGGCACCAATGACAGCAATTGTGTGTGCTCTTCTTTGCTCATGTATACAGAACTCAGTCAAGAGCATGCAAGAGTAATTTCTCAAAGTGATGAAGTCTTCAAAAGCCTGGGTAGGAGCAATGCAATTTAATTAGCAGAGTTAATGCATTACATTTAGCAAAGGTTAAAGATAACTGAAGGTCTCATCTAGCTCCACTGAAATCAATGACGTATTTCTATTAGCTTCCAGGTGTACTTAACCAGGACAGATTATTTAGAAAAAGAATTCTCTGCATAAATCTACTGATCAAACATTTCATGGAGATAACTTCTAGCATTTCATATGCAGCCTGCAGTTTACAGCATATTATCAGAGAAACATTAAAAACCAGTAAAAAGATAGGAGGGCTTAAAAATTTAAAAGAATCCTTCCTTTAATGCAGGTTCTTTAATCACCGTCAGAAGACAAGAGTGAAAAAAAAAAGCAGCAGGTCCTTCAGATAAGTGGAAAACATAACAGATCTGGAAACCCTTCTGAATTAAAATCACACAGCAAAAATGGTCTTAAGACATGTGGTAAAGAATACACAGAATGATGTAGGTATTTTTATCAGGGCCTACTATATACCCAAAAATCAAAGGGAAGGTCTCATTCCAGCACTTCACTTATTGTAAGGTGGGTATCTAGGGTCCCTTTACAGCCAGAAGAGAAATTTCCAAACAACAACCTTGATATGCTAAGACAATCAAATAACATGTGGAACCATTTGCCTTCTGCATACCTATTGGATAAAATTACTTATGATGAGCAGCCCAATGATCAGAACAAAAAAAAGAGCCACATCCAGAGAAAGAAATAATATAGCTTTAAGTATTTCATATTTTTGACAGTTAGTAGCAGGAACAGATCTCCCAAAACCTAAACTATTTTTTGTAACTTCCCCTGGATAATTTAGGATGTGTGCAGACAGATTGCTTTCTTTAGCTTTCATCTGGAGTAGTTTCAACCATTAGCAAGGGAGCTAATGTACACATGTGTACATGTGAAAACAGTAACATTATTTATGTTTGCATTTCAGAGAGTCACCCTATGAAAGTTTTTCCTGTACCAGTTACTGAATGCATACTTACTTATTGATTGTATTTTCATAGAGTGCAATGTTACAGTCATTTTCTTCATTCACATCCAAATATTCGACGAGGCCTTCATGCAAGAAGTCTTCAAAATTCCTACAGATAAATTAAAAATTACACTAGAAGTACGGTCTTACATTTCTGCAAACATAAAATACTTAGTACATATATTAAAGGAATATAACATGTAAAGTTAAACTAGATAAATACTTCTCCATGTAAAGTTCTATGCATATTATATATTGAAGAAAAATGTGTTTTTTAATTAATCCTGCTGCCCCATTCCCTGCTTCACAGTCTGACAGATGAATGTTAACTTATTCGAACAACTCGCACTCATCATCACTGTAAATGCAGGCAAATACAGGGATAATCAGGTATGTTTTTATGATGGTTTTGTGTCATCTAGTTAGGCTAAATTTAAATGCCTTTCTCTAAGTGTGGTTTTCTTAAAATACACTATCTAAGAATTTGCAAGGACTTCCAAAAACTCTGAATGTGCCTGATCAAGGCAGTCAAGTTGATACTCCTGTGAGGTGTTTGATTTTTCAGTCAGGAGAAGGGTGATACTGCCTCAAACTTTCCACTCGCAGAAAGATGAGGCTGTGAGATGTCTTTATTCTGTGTACTTAGCAAACCTCACAGCAGTAACAAAATAAGACCACTGGCCTTAATTTGACTTGAAACAGAAAACCTCCAGTACAGAGATTATGAATTTATATAGGGGGGCAGGTTTCTCTAATTAGCTAACCCCAAGACTGTGAAATACTGACTGACTGACATATCTCCACACAGCATCTACTTAGTGAAGTTAAATATGGTCTGCTGGAATTGTGTACCTGTATCCCTGAGCCAGTTCTTCCATATGCTTGTTTGTAACTGCAGGTTTTTGCTTCTTGACGATTATGTAAGGCCTGAAATTTCAAAAAAAAAAATAAAGAGGATTGTCATAGCAAATACTTAGGCAGGTAACTTAATTTATACTTGCAGTAAGAGCCCTGCTATGCTCAACCTATTCTATAAGCTATTTTAAAAATTTATTGACCTTATCCACATAAATACAATCAGTATTTATAGTTTGATATAACTTAAAAAGGGTATCAGAAAAATCAAGACTTAAATTTTGAGGTGAAAGCCATTTTTTTCCCCTTTAAATCTTCAAACTAAAATTTTCTAAGTTTTACCCACAGATTTTGATGATGGCTTTAAAAGATTTGGGATTTCCCAACCTACAAAGCTAAGAACGGCACTTAGTACCGTGGTTACTGCAGGGATTTTACAGAACACTAAGTGAACAGTTTGTGCTCAAGTGTACACATGCAAGGTTGCATTTTGCAACTGCCTACATGATGGAAAGTACAGGCATTTACTATGGGTGATCCCCGATGAATCCATAAATTTCAGTAGCAAATGGATCTCTGAAGGCTTCCCTACCACACAAAAACACTGACACAAAGGATGGCATGCAAGAAGGCAACGTCAAGGGCTGTTGCTATTTGGACAAGTTGCTTTTATAAAGAGTGGCAAATAGCTACAAGATACTTGTGGAATCCCCTCTGAAGTCTAAATAACTGTTAGAAGACTAATAAGCACTTTTAAATGGTTAATAGGGATATCTGAACAATTGCAGGGTGAGGGGTGCCACAAAGCAAACTTGGCAAAGCCTTGCAAATCCACATGATTTCCCTTGCTTGTACTTTAAAAATTGGAAGCTTTACTGTCATCTCCCAAACTACAGATATTAGCCCTGACTGGAAAAGTGATTTCTGTGCCACTGAATATGCCCCTACTCTGGATCTCTTGACCAGGTATGATTAATTGATGGTTTCTACATTTACTGTTTTGGAGCCTCTGACACGCCCCAAACTGCATTCAACATGCTCTGAGATTCATCTAATGAATGAAATGGAATGCCACCAGCAGCTGTGACTGCTGCTTTGTTGAAGTACACACAGAATATGCACACAGCCAGTCGATGCTAAAATATGTATATATTCATTAACCTGTTCTGATTCTTCCAACCTCTGTCTGTTTTGAATCAGGGCAATTCAAGGACGAGATGCTCAAGTCTTACTGAATTTGCTTAAATCTGTTCTCGTGAAAGTCTTAGCCCAGTGTATTTACAGTGCACAGAACAGTGCTTATAACCAGTTCAGTAGTGAGGTAATTCTGATGAGAAGTTTACCTGCACAATCTCCCTCCATCAGAGGAAATGTAGACACATCTGTCAGACAGATTTGTGGAGATGGAAACGAATTCGTTGATATAACCCGCTCGACGCATTATCCGAAAGGTGTTCACTAATTTCTGGTGATCACGTATGACACCAAGGATGTTACCTGTTCAGAGAGACAATAAATACCTGGCGCATCCTTTGCACATCCAAAACCCTATTTACAAATTCTGATCACGTGTAGCATGCACAGAAGTACTTCCTACTTCTTGCAAATAATGAGTTGCTGGAAAATTTCCCTTCTCTAACATGAATAAGAATTGGCTCTTTTTTCCTTTCAATTCAAAATTGTGAGAATTTCACAAGTCATCTGCCTGCATGCTTCTAAACAGCCTGAGAAACCAAATGATGTGCATCTTCCAGCTTTCTTCAAGTACGTTTCTGCTCAGGTGCCCATTCATCAGCTGGTGCACAAGTTAACAACTCTGAAGTCTGCAACTTCACCTGTACTGAAATGGATTCAAGGTTTCCAAGAACAGACCAAGGAACTGCCCTGCTGCCTTGTCAGAAATTTTAGAAAGTCCTGATATTTTGATATATGTGATCACTCACAACAGCTCTGGAATTTCTCTTTCAGGTACGTAGCTCAACTCAGCTATCTTAGCAGGGCACTTTAGCTCATATATAAGTATTCTGATGCATGATGAACAAACAAAAGAGTAAAGTTCATATAAAGAGTCATCTGACTAAAGTAATCTTAATATATAAAATGAGTAACTGTGGTCACATTTTAAAAACTTTAAAGAAGACAAAGGGTGATAGTTTAGGGAGTTTTATAAGACAACAGAAAGTTCTTTACAGCTTAAAGAATTTGTACTTAACAGATTATCTGCCTTCTTAAGTTGTAAGTTTAAATTAGGATCAAGTCAGCCATCCACAAGTTTGAACTTTTTATCGATTAAACCCACAAACCAGTGGATTGAACAGTAACTTGGCTTGCCTCACTTAATACTGCTTCATCTACATTTGAGAACATACTATCTTGTTCCGTACTGCAAACTGAGCTTGTGAAGGAAGAGTCCAACATTTTGGCTCTGCACTCCCCCTTAGACCATAAAACAAGACAGAAGAGAGTGCATGTGGTTTCACTGAACCTTATCTTTAACATACTGCTACAGAAAAGCAGAGCAAAGGAATGCAGTTTGGTCAAGTGTTGCTTTTATGTTACTGGGAAAAGGCAAGGTTGAAGAACAACTCCTGTTTAATTCAAGGGTAAATGGAGAACTTATTCATGGTGACAGACGTTACACACTAGTCCCTGGAAGTGGATGCTGCTGACAAGAGGCTATTTCGAAATCACAATCGTAGTTATAAAAATGTCAGTGTTTTGAAATCTGATGCCATAGTACCTGTTGTTTTAGTAACACTGAAAGATCAGTTGTAAAAGGAACACGAATGTGCAGATGCAAAGCACGTGTGCCAAATCATCCCTTTAACAAAGAAGAAAGGCCTGTTTTCCCAGGTCTAATTTTTCTAATCATGCACAAAGCAAGATGCCCCTTTAAAGGAAATTTTAAAGAGAATAGCACCGCTAACTTCGCAAACAACTGATGTTTTGATGTTTCCTTTCTGTTTTTAAAGGCACTTTAAAATGCACGAATATATACAAAAACATATAAAGATTACAGAAGACTAAATACTTCCTGTAAATGAAGATCTGAATTCGTAAATTTATTATAAATCTAACAGTTATATTCTTTTAAAAGTACTTTATGAATGGCACCTCCTTTGGCCAATATCTGAAAAACCAAAAAAAAAAACCCCTGTAGTTCAATGTTCATATTTTTGTGCATATTTATGCAAGTGGGCTTAAAAACAGGGCTGAAATTTGAGAAAGCTTCGATTTCCCAGCTACACACATCTGCAGCCAGAGTTCTGAAGACACAACTTCACGCAACTAAGTGTCATCATCTGGCCTGTCTACTTTGCCCAACCCTATCAAAATATTTACAGAGGAAATTATTTGCACGTGGAAAGCAGCATCTGTGGTTGACTGTGCTCCAAGAACTGTTGGAGAGTTTCCGAAGCCTTACTCTCCATCAGCAAAAAATCAGAGCCAGGACTGCTGAAAAGTAACATACCATTCAGAAAAACCAGGAACACGTTTGGGTACGAAAGTTCTTCACCACAGAGCAAGTTGACATCTTCAACTCCAAGATTACTGGCTAATTTAATAATTGGGCCATCTTCCATATCTGTAGTAATATGAGTCATGAGGGCAAGGTTTTTAACCAAACCACAGGCCTAGGAAAAAACAAATACAAAACCCACATATTTTATCCCTTCTCTTCCTATATATTAATACCATACTTACATTTTCCTCCCCAAACTGTACTTATGACTGAAAAAAACAAAAACATGACAGAGTGAAAGAAATTTAACTAATTAATTACCCTGAAAGCCTGGAGGGGGAAAAAAGTAGAATTTTCTATATCACATTGAAATGTAATGTTTTAGCACTTACAAACTAATTAAAAATACAGGCACTAAAGTAGATTTTAAGGTAACCAACCATGTATAACCCTATATTTCTCTCTTCAGCTACTCAGCAACATAATGAAAATACAGAGTCAGTCTATTTACCGATTTGCCAGGTATCCTATGTATGTGTAGAACAGGTATGTTCTAACACAAACATTAACATTTTTCAACGAAAAAGTATCTTATACAGTGTAATTTTATTTCAGTTGCTTAAAGAGACTAGCTCATATTGATTTATCCAGAAAAAATTATTCAGAGTTCCCCCTCAAGTATCTTTTATTCAGAAAAGAATGAGAATAAAAAGGAAAGCAAAACAAACCACTGTCAGAATCAGTACATTGGTTGAAATACCTATAAAGATGGTTTTCTTCCTCAAGCTAATGGCTAAAGAAATACTAGTACACGTTTCCAGGAA
>VXBT01010118.1:0-48404 GCA_013400235.1 Oriolus oriolus
ATCCCATCCCATCCCATCCCAGTTATCATCTCAAAGCATTCACCTTTTAAGACTTAACGTTGGGCCTCAAGAAAGGCATTGAAATCTAAGAATAATTTCAAAGCGTTTTGGATTACTAACACCTAACACATCCAGAATGCTCTGTGGGAGGAGACCCCATCAGATGCTCCAAGACCAGCTCTGGGGTCCTCTCACTGCCCCGAGGAAGAGCAGATCTTTTAAACAACTTCCCTGCCTGCTTCTGCCATTGCCGGCACTGACTGGCAGTGAGCTTCCTTCTCCCCGAGCCTTCTCCTTCGGCAGCATCCCCTCCCTGAGCATCCCCCTCCCTCCCCGCACATCCTCCTCCCGCGGCGGGACCCCTCGGCCGCCCCTCGATACCTGTCTGTCACCGGGAGAGCAGCATTTACTCTGCGCCCCTCGGGGAGCGAAGCGCTTGCAATCTACGGGGCTGGAATGGTCTTTATGGATTTTCCCTTTCCTTTGGCGGAGATTACCCGCTCGGTGCTCGGGAGCTGCACACAAAAGCCTTAACAACGCCTATTGTCGGGGAGAAAAACATCCAGCTCCCATCGGCTTCATCCAAGCCCTTTGAAACTGTGATTGTGCTCCAGCACAATGAGAGAACATGATGATGTGACGACTTCAGGGAGGAATCGAGGTGAGCATTTCATTAGGATGGAAATAGAGGATTATTTGCCTGACAAAGCAGCAAGATGCTCTCGCTCTGCGGGCAGTTTCCAGGGTGCAAATACCTAGGTCCAGAAGCAATTTCTCCTCCGGCCAGTTCCCTTTCACTCGAGTTATGGTTTCAGCCAGGACAAAGATAACCTATCCAGGAGTGTGTCTGAAATCACCAAACGTTGGCTTTTGGGGCTCTGGGAAACACCTTTGCACCGAACTTCTCTCAATTGCTCTGGAGGATTTCCCTGTTTCAAATGCATCGATATCCAGCCGTTTCCTTTCAGTACAGCCTCTACACCCATCTCTCATTCTTTATTTAGTGACTTACTTCTTACTTCTCTACCCGCAGTAATAGCACACCGCATTCCCATTAATGCCGAGTTAATTCCTCACTATCGGTATCCAGAGATTTAATGATTGGTTCCTTGCTTTAAAATAATTATTTTTATTGTCAATCATGCAAATGGATAACGAGAGACTCAATGACATTATTTCTGTACCTCGCAGGTTGGCTGTGAGATGATCACCGCTTCAGCACCTCCCTGTGAACTCAGCTGTGCTGAGGCATTGGAGCTTTTCCAAGGGGAAACTCGAGCAGAGCCACATCTGCCTCCTCTGCCTCAAAAGGTTCGTGGTTTCTTTTAAAAATATCCATGGTCTTGGTAAATGTCAGGAAAATTAATCCACAAACACCAGAGGTTTATATCCAAAAAGGAGACAGAGGAGTCCTGTTACTTTATTTGAATAAAGGGAGAGGCCAGGGGGCATCCCCTGGGGGCTCTCAAATTTTTGGAGGACGCAGCCTCCTTTTTATCCTGATTTCCCAGCTGCATTTCCCTCTCTCTTTCCCCACTGGCTGAGGTACTTGAGAGGTACAGACTTCCCCGAACACCTAAGACTCCCTTCTAATGTATAACCCCCCTTTATTTTTCTTTTATTAATCCTTCTAGAATTTATGGTTCTTCCCATTGTTTCTTTCATCTCTCAATATCCAATTTCATTTATCAGCGGACCTACAGTTTGTTTGTAAAGACAAATCTCTTTCTTTCCATTCATCAATCAGCGGAACCCTTCCCATTGTTTGTTTTATCTCTCAGTGCTCGTTTTATCCACCAGCAGGCCCACAGCCTGTCTGTAAATACAAGTCCCTTATTCCTTTCAGTAAATGACCAGACAACATGAAGTGCCCACAAAAGCAAACCAGCCTGCAGGTCCATGTGTTCCCAAACACCCACTCCAGTCCCTCGGGCTCCTGTGCTGGGCCCCCAAGGCTGAAGTTTTCTGCAGCTGGAACACAGCAAGAGCAAAGCAACTGAAGCTGGAGCTTGATGAACACCCGGGCGCTGCGTTGGGATCGTTCACTGACTGTTCAGCTGAACCTGCGCTCTGGGAAATTAGCCACAGAATTCATTTTCTCAGGGAATGTCAGTTCAGATCTTGTGCCTGTTTCTGAGGAACAGTTTTATCTCCCACAATGCCACTTAGAAGAAGCAAGAGAACATTATTCCTTGAAAGCAGATGACAGGTCTCTGTGTGGCTCATGTTAACAGCACCCGCTGTTAACTGAACTGCTTGGGGGATCCATGCCAGCCTCGTGGGGAGCTGTGAACAGCTGCTGCCGCGGCCCTGCACGACCCATCCTGCCCCCTTTGCACCTCTCAGCATGGCCAGGCACCCCCTGTGCCCTTCACCCCTCTGTGCCCCCCAGCACCATCCCGCACATCCCCAGCTCCTCACTGCTGAACTGTTCCAACCTGTCCGAACCCTGACACCCTTCAACGCCCCCTCTTTCGTTTAACGAGATTTCGCTGCCAGGAGCCTGACAGCCCCTTCATCCCAGCCCGAAGGGGTGAGGAATTGCTGACCCCGAGAGTAAAATGCTTAAAATCATTAGTGACTGCCCTGGCGGCAGCTGATTACACACAAATTTCTGCTCGGTGATTAATTTAATCGCAGTAAATGGTTCCGCTGTTCACTTCGGGGGAGCCGATGAAATAAGGAAATTCAGTTCTTTTCTGGGTTACATTCTTGAAAAGCAAATTTTTGGCTCAAAGTGAAAGTTTAATTTAATTACAAGATTAAACTCCCTTGTACTGGAAGAAGCAGGGTTTCCTTAAAAGTGTCAGGAGAGCAGCCACGGCAGAGAAACAGCCCCGTGGGTCCCAGGCTGCCAGTCCCAGAACCCAGCCGGGAATGGCAAGAGCCGAATAAAATGAAAGCCCTGCAGTCTGCTCTGGCTCTTTACTCATCAGCTTAATATGACTGAACAAAGGAGTAAATTACCCGTTCCTTCATAGAAATCTCTGTGGAGGAAAACTTTAATTTGCTGGATAAACTACACCTTACAAATTGCTGATCTTTTAAATACTGGTTCAGATGCTCCTTCAGCATTTCCGAGGATGGAGAGCACACCTCAGCACAGAGCCCTGGTAGAAACTGGGTGAGGACACCAGAATCAGCAGGTCATGGGGTCCAGCCTTTGCCTGTGGGTCCCATCACTCCTGTCCTCTGTGGCTGGTTAGAGATTTGATTTTCCTTAAGGCACCCAGGCTCCTCCTTTTCACATTAACCAGCCAGATAATGTGATGGATTTCACTGCTCCACAGGCCAAGAAAGCTGCGCTCCTTCCAAAAATGTCTCAGAGCTACATAAAACCGTCATCAGAAAAGGTAAAAAAAGTCACAAACAATTATTTATCGACTTACAGTTTAAGAAAATGTTGTTTCCTCTCACTATCAGAATAAAATGAGATCCAGGCTCTAATGCTATTGCTCCCACTCTTCAATCAATAACTTCCACAATAACTCAGCCTCACTCACCCCAGCCCACATTGCTAGCCTCATTTCTCAGCGCTTTTGACGAGCCCTGCAGAACAAAAGGATGCGGAATTACACTGACCATATTATACACAAGTGATGTGAAAAACGCCTCAGTCCCTGGCACCCAGCTGCTCGCTCAGTCGATAAATTCAGCAGTGGTTTCTGCTTCTGGCGAGGGCCGTATCACACCTGGAAAGCACCATTTCCTCCCTCAGAGCAGGTGTCTGGTGGAAGGTGATGGCTGGAGCACAGGGTGCTGGGCACTGTCCCCTCCCCACGATGGCTTCAGCCACCCAGGTCCCAGCAGTGCCCAGAGCTGGTGCCGCTCCTGGGCACGGCCTGGGCACAGTTCTGCCACACAGAATCCTCAGCCAGGTGAAACAGCAATTTCTGACTCACCTGGCTTCAAACCAGGGGTGTCAGGAGAGCCTGGCCCCCACATGGCTGGGCTGGTGATGAGGGTCATCATCACTAAATGCCAGCCGTGCTCCTGATTTCCTTCTCAGTTTTGTTGTCAAGCTCTTCACATTACAGCAGGTCTTTGACTCACAGTGACATTTACAGTTCTGCAGTGTCCCATCCCATCACACCTTCATTTGTTTTGGTAGTCTGAGGTGATCAGTGCTGGGATTCACCATTTTCTCTGAGAACCAAGAGGCTGGCAGGGAGAAATTCCCCTCCTGCCCCACTGCTCATCTTTGGAGTTCTGTCAGGGAGCTCACCAGGGAAAGTGTGGAAGCCAGTAATTAATAAGTCATTCCGATAATTTAGATTTTCTAAAGCACTTAACTCTGATTCTGGGAGGTCTCAACCATCTCCCAGGCCATGTCAGAGTCAGACCTCACTGTACCCTCTGATCAAAGTCCACCATCACCTGACCATCACTGCCCTGGATTTGGCTTACCAAAAGCTACATCCTCTCCTCTATTAATGTCATTAACAATTATGGAAAAAAATGCACCTCGGCTTGGGATAAAATAAATATGTGAATAAAAGACAGATCTAATAAACCTGGACAGAATTTATGATTTTCTCAGCCATCGCTTTGCCAGAGATAACGTTGCGCAGTAAAGCTGATTTGCTGGATGAGAACCATATAATTTATCCTGTCAGGGAACATAAGAAATCTTGTCTATGCAGGGGATGACTGATGGGCTCATAGAAACTGGCAGGGAAGCAAATAAAATAATTTTGTCTGTTAAAAATATCTAATTATCATGTCCTTGTTTATGACAACGCACGCGGGTGAGGCCTGTGTCAATATCTACAACAGAGATTTCCACTTTATGCTGAAACTTTCTTTTCATTTCAAAGTTTGAGAATTTTTAAAGCTAATAATTACAGCTGTTAGCTCTTTGCTCTGATGTAAGAGAAAAAGCTCTGGTACCTGAGCTGACACTGCTTCCCTGTGCCAGGTCTGCTGGGAATTTACTGTGTGAAAAGCACAAGTTCAGGTCAGCTCAAAACCATCAACCCCTCTTGAAACAGCCTGTGGCTGCGCTGGGTCCTGTACGAGCGCTTGCACAGACAGACACGGGTGCTTGGCCTTTCCCATCACAGATCTCAGCGGCTCCCAAAAGGCTTTGCCATTCCAGCTGCCTGTTTTGCCACATCTGTCTGTCTGCTTGTCCCGCTCCCCTGGCAGGAGCCACAGCACTGCCAAGAATCAAAGCTCCCTTGGGCAGGTGAGGATGTGACCTCTCCCCAAGGACACACAGTCCCTGAGCTTCAGGGTGTCCATTCTCCCTGTTCCTCTACCCGCTGCTCTCTCCTCAGCTCACATGGTCCCCAGGCTGGTGCCAGAAGAGCTGTGAACGAGAGGGAGAGGAGAAGCAAACAGAAACAGAGAAGTGGAAAAATGATCACCTGAGGAGAAAGCTGTAAAAATCAGTTTTCTGGGATTCTGGGAAGAGAAATAAAATATACGTCTTAAAAGCCTCTGCAGCTGAGAGCTGGAAAGGTCACAGGTTTGCATTTCCCTGTGCTGGAAGCTCTGCTAATCGCTGTTTAACAGGGTTCACTGGTGAGGAATGGTTTCAGTGGCAGGGCTCTTTCCTCACTGGGAAGTGCAGACCTGGGTTAATAACACCTTATTCTGCACAAAATTCCACTTCACTGGAGCATGTGTGAAAGGGACTTTGATTTGAATGAGGATTGATGCCAGTCCTGCAAAGCAGGGCACCTAACCAGCCACAAACTGAGGCGTTTGTACCCAAACTGTCCCTGGCTGTGTGCCGAACGGCAGCGTCTCACCAGGCTGATTATTCTGCACTCATGTGAGGGAAAGGGCTGAGCTCCTCTGCCCAGCAGAGATTCACTGCCAGGTCGTAAAGCCTGCCTGAAGCTGGAGCCTCATGTGGGGGCTAATTGGCATAATATGACACCCTTTCCTGGTCTTAAAATTAAGAGAGCTGAACACGGTTAAGAGGGAAAAAGGGTTTTACCTCGGTGTTTATTGAAGGACCCTCAGGGGCGCCGAAATGCACATCGAAATGCACCCCGAAATGCCCCCTGAAGAAATGGCCCCCCACGATGGGATGTGTGTGCAATTATAGGCCTTGCTAATTAGCACATCTATCAAAGATTGCCCAGGGAGGGACTCCAGCGAGACCCCTCAGCGAGGAACCTTCCCCTGGCTGGGCCTGGCTTTGTTTACAGAATGTGTTCTGGAGAGGCCCTCGGGGTCTGGGGTTTCCAGGGTGTTTGGGCTCTTGGCTTAACGGGATATTGGGTGTGAGGGAAGTGATCAAACTTAAAGAATTATAACTGTGTGGGCTAAAAGCACTGAGAATATATAAAAGCTATATAAAGGAGCATATAAAAAGGGTATAAAAGAAAAAGCAAAAAATCATCATGGCATCAATGTGCCCGATAAACTGCCAACAGCCACTGCTGCTGAGCGCAGAGCTGCGGCCCAGGGGGAGAATCCTGAACATTATCCTCCCGGGAGAAAGGGTGGCTGGATGAGTCCCTGTTATGAATGGATGATGTAGGTTCAAATCAGCTCCTGCCTTTTGCCCAGGCCTCTGGCAGTGGGCAGTCGTGTTATTGAGGCGTCCAGCACCCAAAAACCCACTTCCATTCGCAAGTTCTTTAATAATGGCTGATTCAGTCTATTATAAAATGGATTATTTATTTATAGACACAAAACTGACAGACATAGGACTTAGGACAGACTATCTACTACACAGGAAGAAGACAAAAAGGAGAATATTAGTAAATATACGCGGAGTTAAAGGTACCATTAAAATTACAGCTAGCTAAGAAATAGCATAACTTAGGATTCAATGTTTCTTACCATCCGATTCTTGATGGAACACACATCGAAATACACCCTCTCTCTCAGTCCCCTGGGAAGTGACCTGGAGTTGCACAAGCTCCAGGGAGAAATCTCCTCACAGGTTCCCAAAGGAGTGTGTAAGAGACTTCTGCCTCTGTGATAACGGTGTGGGCTTTTATAGACATAAGAACCGTGTCCTTTTGTCAAGACTATCTCTTTCATCTCTCTCCACATTTGCTTTCCAGACTAAGATGTTGATTCTTAGCTGGGGGCTTGAGCCCTTTGGCGCCAGAGATACCTCATGCTGGGCTTGTGACCCACCCAAGTTATCTCCTGCATATGCACCAACTATCTGTGGCAGAGAGAGGGGGTAGACATGTCCTGCCGCAGTCCCCCGGTCTCTCTGAGGCCAGAACTCCTGGCTGGCTCAGCCTGGGGCTGTGCTGGGACACCCTGGACAGCCTCTGGCAAGCGCCACGTGTCCCCCAGCCAAGCTCTTTACCCCCCCACTGCACTGTGCTGCTGGTGCTGGACCAGACTGGGACCACCCTGGGGGAAGCGAGGTCTGTCGCAGGCAGGGCTGGGGGGGAGATGCTGCTGGCACAGCCCTGGCGTGGGACCATGGGCACACACAGGCGGCGAGAGGCAGCCCACGGTGGCACCGACCCAGTGTAGGTGCTCTGCTCTGTGTGGGGCAGAAACACCGGGCAGGGCAGGGCTGGTGGCTGCCCCCAGAGTCCTCACTGCCAGCGCTGTGAGGAGCTGTGGCACTGTTTTTAGAATGTACAGTCATTTTGGCATCTATTTTCTCTGTATTCCCTCTCGTACTTTCACATCAAAGCAGAGAATGACACAGAGGTGCTGTGCTGTCCTCACCCAGAGGCCCTGATGCAGGATAAAACACTGCAGGTGCTGCGAGGTAAAATGCCAAAAGAGAACCTGAAAATAATAAACAGGTACAACATTGCAATAAGCAAAGGGGATTAAATCCCAGCAAAATCAGGTGGCATTTATGTAGAGCATCTTCTTTGCTCATGCAGATTACTCATGTAGAAAACGTGTCCACATCAGCACAGACCTCAGTTCAGCTCCAAGATTAGATAATACCCAGGCAAACGACTCTCATAATTCTGTGTTATGTGCTCCAGAGTGAGTCCTGTTGGCTTCCAGAGACACTTCTGCACACAACTCCACGCAAGGACACAGAAATAACAGTGTCCCTGCAGGTGGCCAGGGCCAGCAGGAGTCTGGGGTGGGCATGAGCGGAGCACGCACAGCACAGGCGTGGGTGTGGCCCAGAGCCACCTCCCCAGCCCCAGAAGGGCAGGTGACCTCACCCCAGGTTATTTTATTCTGGTGAACACTCATTAGGGTTCAGCTCGTGCTAATTACTGAAGCATCAATTTCTAGTTTGGTAATGTCACCTCCCATGGCACCGGCACCCATCCCATCAGTGCTGCTCACTCACATCCTGGGCGTGGAGCCAACCTGCTCACCTCCAGGTCAGGGTATGGACTTTCCCAGGAGACCAGCCTTTCATTACATGGTTGCAGAGTTTAACGAGGCCGGAGCCTCATCGATGTCTTCAAGCCCCACCATGATGCTGAAAATCTGGACACTGTATGAGCACTAACATCACCACATCATCGCTGTCTGGCTCACAGCAAGACACTCCAGGCTGTTCCTCTTGGGAATCTCTTTGGAAAGTGTACTTTGTGGTGATAAGGGCCATAAGTGCTTTATTTCCCCCCATCTTCCCTGCTGTTTTTGGCTCACGCCCTGTGTGGTTCTTTGTGTCATTTTTATAGTGACTTCTAACAGCCTTAGTGGAGGGAGTGTGATTTACTGCGAGAGACAGGCCGGCTTCTGTCAGAGCTGAAGTGGAAATGTTCCCATTGTTGAGACTTGATGGCACTTAGCTAAATAAAATCATGTGGAAAATGAGGAAAACACAGATATTCACTTTGTATTAAATAATTATTGCTTCCTTAGAACACTGTTGCTACGCAGCATTTATATCCTCCCGCGGTGGCTGCTGCGTGAGGGCTTCAAACGCTGCTGCACGTTCAGAGCCTCTGCTGAGGACACACTACCCTTGCTGAACGACAGACACGCTCTGGCTGGACATCCCTGCGTGCTTCCCTTCCACACAAATACTGGTGACCAGCAGCTGCTCCAGCCCCCACCTGCTGCGGGGGTCCCACCCTGCCTGGGGCCCCCCAGAGCTCAGCCCTGTGGCAGGACCACGGCCAAGCTCCAAGCTGCCCTTTGCCTCGGCAGTGTCAGAGCAGGAGGAGCTGTGTGGTAATTCTCCAATTACAGTTTCAGGTGATGATGTAATTACCCCAAATTTGTTCCCCCTCCCCAGAGGCTTAGTTTACATATTTGGGGGCCTGGGACAACAAGATGTCCTTGAGTCCAGGCCCAGAGAGGGGTTGTTATGTCTAACAGTAGCTAACAGGCTATGTGATGTTTTGGAGGTACACACTAAACCAGTACAGGATCTGAAAATACAAAAGCCAGTGCTTGTGCTGTGCTCCTGCACAGCCTGAGATGCTCCAGCTGGGCCAGGCACCCACCCAGGACCCACCACCCCATCCCCTCCAGAACACAGCACTAGCGTGGCTGGAGTTGGGTGCCCAGTGATGCCTCAGGATTTGGCTTCTGTATTTTCAGATCCTGTACTGGTTTAGTGTGTACCTCCAAAACATCACATAGCCTGTTAGCTACCGTTAGACATAAAAACCCCTCTGTGGGCCTGGACTCAAGGACATCTTGTTGTCCCAGGCCCCCAAATATGTAAACTAAGCCTCTGGGGAGGGGAAACAAATTTGGGGTAATTACATCATCACCTAAAACTGTAATTGGAGAATTAATCCTGATATGCAAATAGACCAAACTTATAAAGGAGTGAAAAACCCATGACCCAGCATCCATCTTGGG
The DNA here is from genome assembly GCA_013400235.1 of Oriolus oriolus. NCBI lineage: Eukaryota > Metazoa > Chordata > Aves > Passeriformes > Corvidae > Oriolus > Oriolus oriolus. Next base: position 9,727 of record VXBT01010118.1, read on the forward strand.
TGTAGCCCCTCGGAAGCTTTTTGACTCCCAAGGTGTTCCTACTGAAGGCCCTCAATAAATACCCGCTTTTATTCTCTTAATCTTGCCTAGCCTCTGTTTTCAGGTAGCCACTTCAAGGCATCACCAGGACAAGAAGAAAGAAAATCCAATTAAAAGACCCACTTGCAGATGGACACTGAATCAGAGTTTCATAAATGAAAGCTCCATTTCCTCCTCCTGACCTGGCCACGGGCCCCAGCTTAGCCATGACCCCTGAGGCAGAGGCAAAGGCGCATCTTCCTTTTACCTGCTCGGGGCTGTCAATCTCCTCCTCATTAAAGCTGGAGCTGTATGTCAAAGGTGGCAGCTCCCTGCTACTAAATTCCACCCCTCGGAGCACAGCTTCCCCACTCTGGCACTTCATGTTCATTAAGGCTCGTTTTCAAAGTCGCTGCAGCCCGTGCTCTCAGCGAGTGCAAATGCCAAGCTTTGCGAGAGACGAGGGGAAGGTGGGGAAGATACCACCACTGTACCCTCTTTAAAAATTGATAAAAATAAGATTAACAGATGCCTCTGGCTGTGAGACTCCATCGCTGGAGCATCGTGCCCGCGCTCAGCACATCTCCATGGCAACTCGTGTATGTGGCCTGAATAGATGCGTCAGGAAATTCGGGGTTCTCCTGGACTTCTAGGGGGTTTTGGTTTGCTCAGACCCTGCCCCCACTGCTGTGGCAGTAGGGAGGTGGGCAGGGGAGCCGTGGTGGGGCCTGTGGGTTTCAAACACCACTATTTCTGCTGGAATTACCCAAGTGAATCAGATTCACAGGCTCGGAAGCAGGGAGGTGTGTCAGGAAGAAGACTGGCTTCATGGGTGGGATGGGGCAGGGACAAGCGGCATTGTGTCAAATCCCAAAGAGAGACTGCAATTCAGGGCTGGATAAACAGGAAGATGGTCCAAAGGAGCCAGGGAGTCCAGTCCCTTCAGACTCTGCTGTAGTGCCAGGAGCCTGCAGGGGTGTGGGTGCACCAAGAGCCCTCCTTCCTCCCACCTTCATCCTCCAACACACCCCACCAGAGCCTGGCGGACTGCTGCTCTCCCCGGCACATAGCACAGCATGGATCCACCTGCGTGGAAATGTTCCATCCGATGCTCCACATCCCCCTTTCGGCATTTCATCTCCCTTGGCCTCGTCCCTGCACAGCCCTTGCTTTGAGCTGCCTTTACCCCACAGCAGAAGCCCGTGGCAGCACCACACACGCGGTGTGTTCCCTGCCGCGAGCCCTCTGCCCTGCCTCTGTCCACGGCAGTGATTCCTTTCCACCTCCTTTTCCTGACGATGCTGTAACTCTGCACCTGGAGCACAAGTGCAACAGCTCCTCTTTGGAGAGATATTTAGGATCCAGCTATTGAAGCAGGAATACCGGAAATCAGAGGAGCCATGTAATCCTCATGAAATTTCAAGTGCAAGACCAAAAAAATCCCAAGCGACAGAGCAAAGCCATGGGAAAGCTTCCAAAATTACCCTCCCAGTTCAAACCAAGATTATTTACTTCATCCCAGCCTTGGCCAGCACTATTTCCTCTGTTTAACGTTCATGTCCATCCAAACTGCCCTTTCCTCTGGAGGCTTTACCTTCCTTCTGCTGATGACTCACGTTCAGTTCAGCACGTGCTAACGAGCTCAGATCCCTCCTTCCGCCCAGGAGAGCTCAGACATTGACAGTGACCAAAGAGCGGAGCCAGAGCTGAGCAAGTCAAGCTAATTCTGTTACAGGGAACAACATTGATTTGTTGTCGCAAAACATTTGTTACCTGAACTGAGTTTCCAGCTGAAAGGCAAGGACGGAAAAACCCTGCTGAAGTTTGAAGTTCTTGCAAATTAGCCAAACTTTGGTTTACAACTGAGAGCATGTTCTCCAGCTGGGAGAGGTGGAATCTGCTGATGTTGGTGCATATTCCCCCTGTAATGATGTGGCTTTTGGTGAGGATGAGCACAGCAAACCCAGTGTTCTCACAGTGTTTTCTCTCCCCGCTTTGCCAAGCCCATCACCAGTGGCTGCCTGTCCATCCAGGCTCTGCCCTGATGCCACTGAGATGGCCCTGGCCATCCCAGCAGCACTGCCCATCCACTGGGAAGGATTCCCTGAATGCCTTCTCCCCTTCTCAGCAGTGTGCATAGGGACTGACAGCGGACCAAGCTGCTTCTTTCCAGCTAAGGACTGAGGAGATGGCCCCAGGGGCTGGGGAGGGGTGCAGAGCCCACTACAGGGCACGGACTGGGAGGTCCTCCTCAGGAGAGGGGGGAAGTGCTTCTCCCCTCCTGGCCCTGTGGTCCCTTGTGCTCTGCAGAGAAATTACTTTTGCTTTTAAGTTACATTTATTTGAATGTAAAATCCTCAGCTTAAATTGCAGCAGGTTTTGTGATATTTAATATCCAAAGCTAGGAAAGGTCATGTCTGTCTGAAAATAAAATGAGGTTTAATCTGGAGATTGTGTGTGGCAGGTTTTTTATGAAAATTTGGTTTAGAAATAGATCTTAAATCCATAAGGTCACTGAGAGGAAGGTTTTTCTTTCTCAAAGACTTATCACTCCCGTATCTCAGAGGAGCAAAGGATAATTCAAAGAGGAAAACAAAATCCTGTGACTTCCCTTCTCTTTATTTCTGCACCTGCAGCCAGAACGCTTCCTTCTACATCCATTCGTCATACTCCTCCTCTTCTGTTTATTTGAATATCTGTGTTTAGGGTGTACCAAATATGATACTTTGCTTGCATTCCTCCAGGATTTTAATATTATTTGTCAGTGCCTTCATGTTGAGTTCACGACAGCACATACCACAAAGCAACCTTAAGAGGACCCAAAGAGATTTTTTTCTAAAACCCCAAATGCTAAACTTCATTTTTTGTCCTCAGTAGTACCCTCAATCCTTCTGCCTCCTGTCCCTCTCCAGAGGATCCATGTCCAGCAATCCCATACTCTGGCCATGGCTATGGCATGGACTTCCTGCCACAGCTCTGCTGCCAGGTCCAGGCTCCTCTGCCTGTACACGAGTTGAATTCTCCTCAAACTCTTCCTGCCTCACAGACTAACGGAAGGGTCCCTGCATTTAATCACTGATGTTCTCAACAGTAGAACCAGAGGATCACACAGAACACGAGGCTACATCACAGGGCAGCGCGAGGGCTCCCTGCACGCGGCCCTTGAGCCATGGTGCAGTGTGGGATCAGAAACCAGCCCTGGCCACGTCGGGTGAGCTGTGCTGTGCCCTAACACCATCACCCTGTTATCCCCATGGTCCTGCTGAGCACACACAGAGCTGTCACGTCCTGACCCACACACAGACACGCTGAGTGAGGACACGACCGAGTGCCGTGGGCCGCTGGCCGGGGTTGATCACGCACCGGCTGGCTTCTTCGACAAACCGATGGCAAGGAGAGGGGAAGGGTCCCCACACAGGGTCCCCACACAGGGTCCCACAGAGTGGGTTTATTCAAACCACCCGTGAAAGGTTCTAGAGGTGAAAGACCAAGAACAGTGGGGAGTCCAGGTTTTATACGGGGTGGGGAGAACATCAGGGACCAATGGTCTGGGGGCACAGGGGCGGTGCATAGGCAGGGCTGGGGTAAGGGAACAATAGGGAAACTGAGGCAGGGACAAAGGGATAGGGCCAATGGGAGAATGGAGAGGGAGGTGTTGCAGGCTTAGGAGGAATTCAGAGATGCAGCAGCACGCGAGTCCAGTGAGAGAATGAATTATTTATTAATTTTACAATATCATTTCTATATCCTAGTTCCAAAAGACAATTGGACAGTGCCCACACCTGTCCTGAGGTGATAGGCTGAAACACCAGACACCCATTTAAAAATATTATGTTACGTAACAAAAATATAAGCAAAAAACAGCAGGTGTGAGAATTATTTACAAAACCCTATCTTACTGTTTACACAGCTTGCACAGCAAAGGAAAGTTCCCACAGAATCAGTGTGAGGAGATGGAAAATTTCTCTGCTTAGCAGCTTTTCAGTATCCACAGAGGAGCTTTCTGGACCAGAGTCAGGAAAGGGGCAGGGGACCCCCCAGACCGATCATGGGAACAGAACTGGGGTACATGCTCACTGGCTCCCACAACCCAGGAGAGGCACAGAGAGGAGCGTGTGGCTCTTGCTCCCTCAGACTCATCCCAGCAGCCCGAGGGGCTGCCCTGTGCCTCCAGGCACCCAGAGCACTGGGCAGAGCACGGCTGGGTGGTGGGAGCACGGCTGGTGCCAGCGTCCACCATGGCTCACCAGTCCCAGCCTGGGGGCCCCGAGAGCTGGGCTGTCTCCAGGCCGCCCCTGGGATCATCTCCCTGGGCTCTGCTGAGCCATCGGTTGTCCCAGCTTTTCTGTGCATGTGCAGTCTCTGACCCATCAAAAGCACTTGGGAAAGAAACCCTGTTCTGACCAAAGTCGTGTATGAGCAGCAGTTCCTGGGGCTGCAGCCTCTCTTTTCCAACAGAGCATCCCCCAAGGTCCCCGAGCCCTTCAGCTGCGAGAGACCTGTACACATCTGTTCCCATGGCTGAGCACTTTACCAAACCCTCTACTGGTATTTCTGTCATTCTGTTTGATCTTGTTAAGAACCAAAGAAAGCAATTACATCCTTAATCTTGTTCTGTAAAACTGTAGCTAGAGATAAAAACCACCACGAGTAACACATACCAGAGCACAAACACAAACAAGAGAGTAAAAATGACAACTGATCTTTGATGCTTGACTCAAGACACCTAGAAAGGAGCTTCAGAACCCCCAGGAACCTCAGATCCCTCTAAGACAGCTTGAGTGCAAGCTGGAAACTCGTGAGCTTTTTTCTGGCACTTGTGTACCAAGAACAGAAAGTATCAGCAAGGCCTGAAGATAAGGTTTTCTTCTAATTCTGGATACACTTACTGATACAAGTAGAGATCTGTGAGATTTCAGGGCCCAAAGGGAAAGGAAAACAGAAGAAAAGCAAAAGCTAGGAAAGGAATTCCAGCTTCATAAGTACAGGGAAGAGATAAAGCTCAAGGAGTTATGTGCACAGCATTTGGTTTGCTGAAAAAACATTGTTCTCACCTTGGGAGAAATCCAGCACACTGGAAGCACTGTCGGGGATTTGAAAATCTCACTTTAGCATTACAAGGCCTATTCCAATCCCATAGAGGAACTTGTTCTGTATCTATGTTTTTTTCTGGGGCTTGTGTGAAGTCACTCCTGCCACAGCCCCAGTGGGAAGCCAGGTGAGCAGCACCGATGATATTTACTTTTCACTAAGCACCTGAATCCTTGCAAAAATATCTGCTCTAAAACCAGAATTACTGCAGAATAGGAATTCGTTGTTCCAGGTGATTCGGGACACCGGGTGTCCTGGAGCTCTGATGGGAAGGGCAGCACTGCACAGGGAGACACCAAGCCCAGCCCACGCAGCCCTCTGGGTGGCCTCAGCTGCCACGGGATGTAGCAGCAGCTCCCAAAAATTTGTCTCTATGCTTTATGGGCTGCAATAATACCCAGCTGTATTTCACAGGGTCTTTGCTATAAAATTTTGTTTATGAACATTATAGAGAATTGTTTTCTTAACTTTGTGGAAGAGTTAATATTAATTACCTGTTGTGGAAAAAGACAAGCAATGCTACGTTTCCTTAAGAAAGTTTTAAGAGCTTAAGACCTTTTTAAAATTTTACTCTTTTTTTACATTTCAACAGTTCCCATTCCACTGAAAAATTTCAGGTATCATTAGTTGGCTTTTGGTGTGTGTCCTTTCCTGAAAAAATTGCAGTGTTTTCTCTTGAGATGCTTCCAGTACATGGCATTTGGCTTGAATACTGAAGCACCTCACAGCAGAAGTCACCTATAATAAAATGTTTCACCAGTATATCTGGATCTTCCAAGTACCCAATCATTTATTTTTTATTAAATCTCAATAACTGGTAACAGTTACATGATTTTCATAATTAGCACTTTTAGTTGGGTAGCAAACTAAACTACTAGCAGAAGACAAGACAGTGTGGTAAATATGTGGTTAGTAAGGGGGAAGAAAGTTTGAGAGATGGTTAAATGTCCCTGCTGGGTTGACAGAGCGGGCAGAAAGCCACAGCTTGACTGTTACAGTGGAGGGAAGGTGGGGACAGGTGTCCTGTTAAAAAAAACAAACACAGACAGCTGAAACCGATTCCTGCTCCCAAAGAAATCACGCACAATTCAGTGATCTTCTAAAACTCCAAATGCTAAACTTTGTTTTTAAAGGGAGCTATGTGGAGACATTAAAACCAAATGTGCCCTCAAATGTCAGAAATCACCGAGGGGCTGCTCCCTTCCGAGAGCCAGCGGCTGGAAAGCCTTTGCCATGGGGAGCTGAGGCCATGGGCACGGGGACCAGGTCCAGGGAAAGCCTTGGAAACCTGAGAGACTTCAGAACAGCCCCCATCAGCTCCGTGTCCCTGGCACTGTGGGGACTCGGGTCTGGCAGCATCACACCCAGCGCAGCTACTGCACCTCCATCCCCATCTCTGGAGCACCTGCCCCAGCACCCCCTTTCCCACTGTGACCCATGCAGCCCTCCTGGATCCTGCGGGGCAGGAGAAGGACAGCCCTGTCACACGGCTGAGCCCAGCAGGCCAGGAGAGCATTAAAATCGGCATTTGGAGAGGAAATGTGACACCTGGTTATTACACGACGTAATGGAATCAGCCAAGTGGTAAATGTAGCTTTTAAATAGGTTTTGTGTTCCCCATTAGCTCATCTGATGCTGATTAGTTCTGACAGGGAAAGGGCTGGTCTGCAGCTTTCCCAGTGAGGCTGGTGCTGTGCCTGGTGCCGGGGAAGCTGTGGGACCACCCAGGAGGGGAGCAGGACTCACCTCCAGCATCCTGCACCCATCCATGGAACCCTGGCGGCTCCAGCACCCGCCTGCCCCAGCTGCTGACCATGGGGGGGCTGGCTCCAGCACCCCACATTTAGCCAGAGGTTACGGTGCCCTCAGGACAGCAGGCACTAAAAGGGAGCAGCAGCAAACAGCAGCCACAGCTCAGGGGAAACTTCTGGGATTGTGTCATTTCAGTCAAGGGAAGGCACATGCCAGTGCTGGGGAGCAGCACACACTCAGCACCAGCTCTGGAGGCTCCAGCCACCCACTGCTAGTGATTAGTCTCAAATCAGGAGTCTGTTTGATTTAAACAACTAAATGTTATTTCTCAGTATTTACAAAACACAGACAGGTGGGAAGGAACACACGGCAGCAAGCGCTGGGCAGCCTCGTGGAGCCTGTCCATTCCCACAGCCCTGCTGGGCAGTCCTGCTCCTCACTCCATCCCGGGAGGACTCGGCCGTGGTGCCTGTCCGGAGCTGTGGCTCGTGGCAGGAGCTGGTGGGCAAAGCAGGCAGTGCCAGGGCCTGGCGAGGGGCACCCACAGGGGCTCACCCCTCACCACGGCTCCTGGGCTCCAGCCCAGCGATCCCCACAGAGGCACCGCCAGGTGGGAAGGGGATGGGTGGGCTCAGCCCCCCTGACAGCCTCCTCTGCTCCGCTCCCAGGGATCCCTGCCACGCTCCCAGCAGCCCCCAAACACAGACTGGAGACAAACCCGTCTGCTGGGCACCCCGGGCCCATCTGTTTTCCTTAAAGGCAAACAGAAATGTAAATGATACATTCTGGAAGCATCATCTGTATCACTGCTTCCTCCTTAAAGATCTGGGTTTGGGAGGGATTTCTCCTCTGTGTGTTTCACACTGATCTGGAGCATCCTCCCCTTCTCCTCCTCGTGGAGGGATCAGCCAGTCCCAAACTCAGAGCTCTGAGATTTAGGGAGAGAAAAAGGACACTGAGGTCTTCTGCTGTTGATTCTGCCATCGGCGCACGTGTGAGCCCTGTCACAGGTTTATCTACTGCTGTTACTCTGCTTCTTTTTTTTTTTGGCTAAACAGGGTTTGTGAAAGGTTTTATCTTCATTCACAGTTTCTAATAAAACCAGGGCTCAGATTTCCTCATTGCTTCGCTTCACCCTCCAAGCTTGCCAGCACTCCTCAGATTTTCAGAGTGACCCAGCAAATGCTTTTATTCTTTTCACTTGCAGTCAGCGCTCTCATGTTTTCCCAGGATAAAGCTTATTAAAAATGCATAAAGAATAGAGGCTTATGGAGAAAAAATGCAAAGAAAAATATTCCAGTTAACTGGAATTTGGAAAGTGTTGTACTATCACAGGTTTAAAATCCAAACCAGATTTCCAAACCCAAGCTGGTTCCATTTGCTTTGGCCCAAATCCTGTTTTTAAGAGAAGTGTTTAATGAAAATGTTAAAGGAAACATCAAGTCTGCGTTTCTTAAAATTCTGCAGTAAGGCTGCTCAAAATGAAAAAGCCATTTTGATTCAATCTGTCTGACTTCCAGGCTCAGTGGTCTCAGGATAAATCTTTACTTTCCATTTCCAGTGCAGGGGCAGGCTTGCTCCTTCCCTGGAAAAGAGGATCCTCCAATGCAACAACAACAAGCTTGTTGTTTCCTTTACTCCATAAACTGTCCATCGTTTCCCAGTAAGACTACACAAAAGCCAGTATTTTAATTGTGCTATAATTCAAAAGTAATCATAAAAATGCATGGATTTATTTCCTTTTAAAATGAGAACATTTATTCAGCGTAAGTAAAAGCCCCCTTTGCCTAGCAGGGGGCTGAGCAGAGAAATTGCTTTTTTAGGAGAGTAACTCCTGCTCTTTATGCAAACACTGATGTATGGCGGAGGCACTGGGTACTTCCATTGTCTGTTTATGAATTTACAAGCCTAAAATCTTCCCCTTCAATCCAGTACAAGGTATTGCCCTACAGGTGGGAACTGGATTCCTAACTGGTTACTAACCCAGAAGCTCAGAGAAGCAATTCCAGCTGTCACTGGGCAGCCAGTGCTACTGCACGGCTCAACCAGCATCGGCCTGTGCCCAGAGAGAGCCCAGCCCTCAGTGCCAGCTGTGCACACCCCCCTCGGTGCCAGCTGTGCACACTCCTCAGTGCCAGCTGTGCACACCCCCCTCGGAGCCAGCTGTGCACACCCCTCAGTGCCAGCTGTGCACACTCCTCAGTGCCAGCTGTGCACACCCCTCGGTGCCAGCAGTGCACACCCATCAGTGCCAGCTGTGCACACCCCTCAGTGCCAGATGTGCACACCCCTCAGTGCCAGCTGTGCACACCCCCCTCAGTGCCAGCTGTGCACACCCCTCAGTGCCAGCTGTGCACACTCCTCAGTGCCAGCTGTGCACACTCCTCAGTGCCAGCTGTGCACACACCCCTCGGTGCCAGCTGTGCACACCCCTCGGTGCCAGCTGTGCACACCCCTCGGTGCCAGCTGTGCACACACCCCTCGGTGCCAGCTGTGCACACCCCTCAGTGCCAGCTGTGCACACACCCCTCAGTGCCAGCTGTGCACACCCCTCAGTGCCAGCTGTGCACACTCCTCAGTGCCAGCTGTGCACACCCCTTAGTGCCAGCTGTGCACACACCCCTCGGTGCCAGCTGTGCACACCCCTCGGTGCCAGGGGTGCACACTCCTCGGTGCCAGCTGTGCACACACCGGGCACCCCAACCAGCAGCCCCACTTTCCCTGGGAAAGAGTGGCCAGAGTGATTTGCCAGCGCGTGCACTTGAGAGATGTGAATAGAAGAAAATATCAAATCGTCCATTGGTTTTAGTTTCATTGTCTCTACAAACCATCCCCAGCAAAGCTCTGCAAGCAATAAACCCCAAATTTAACAGATGCCATGCACTTTTTAACCCTTGCTTACACAGAACAGAAAATAACACAGGGTATTTACTACTTCCAAATTTATTCCTGAGCATCAAGACTCACTCTGTGCTGACACAGGACCCTCTTCACTTCTACTTTAAATGTCACTTGTCTTCTGTGTTGGAGTTTCAAGTGTTCCCTCTAATTTATCCTATTTGTGCACAGTAATTGCTATTCCTACCACACTTAGCAACACTCTTTGAGAATGAAGAAGCACAAGCCACCATGTACTCGCCAGAATAAGTTTTTACACAGGCATATTTGAGGTCTCCTGGAGTGGCAGTTGCTAAAACCCAGCCTAAATGTGCCAACACAGCAAACCCTGAGCGGTGCTTATAGGAGCTGGAAATGCAGGGCTGCTGCAAGGAGCACTGGGTTTAGCTGAACGGCTCCATTCCTTCTAGCTGCTTCTAGAAACACGAATTTTAAAGTGATTATTCCAGCAGCTTGTAGCACTGCACAAAAGAAATCAGAAGGACTATTCCAGGCAGCGTGGCAGCCAGGAAACAATGGCATCCCAGGGAATGAACCCAAATCCTCCTTCACAGGCGCAAGCAGAATTGCCTGAAGGCTGCTACGCAATCAATAAAATTTCACTGCAGATAGATCCGAGCTGGAGCCTCCTTTCCTTCGCTCTGAGTTCAGGTGATGTTTCCTGTCGAGGCTCTCACCAGGGCCTCGTTTCCGGGGATTCCGGCTGCTGCCCAGCCTCCCCTGGTCCGCTCCTCCTGCCTTCGCTCTGCCTTGGTGCGGTTTTTAAACTGGCTCTTAAAAGTGTGCCTTGAAACCAAACGCTGCCAGGGCGGTGACACTGGAGGCAGAGGCGTATTTTTGATGGCTCTGGGCCGTGTCCCCAGGGCATCAGGAAGGACTGATGGAAATCTGTCAGCGCCGGTGGCACTGCCCAGCTCGGCACCAGCACCTGCAGCCAGCGCGATCCCGGCTGTGCCACGGTGCCGAGCCCCAGCAATCATCACACACGTGGAAAACCACCAGGTGCCAAGCCTGAACTGTTAAGCAGGGAGCCCTTTTATCCTGGTTACATTCTTCCAGTCAAATAACAAATAAAATCCTTCCTGGTCCCACGTGCGCTTCAGAAGCCGAGAAGCCTCGCTCTGCCCCGGAGCCCTGAGTCCGAGCTGCACCGGGCAGTCTCTGTGAGCACCCCAGAGGGGTCCGTGGGGCTGGGCTGTGGGATGGTTCTGCTCCTCTGGAGGGATCTGCTCCTCCACTGTGTTGCCCCTGGCTCCTCTCCCTCCTTCCAGGACAGAAAAGGCAATTTGGGGTCAAACAGCTCTGCCTTTGAACAAAGCCTGTGGCTCCATCAAGCTGCCAAACCCCAGGCTTTCTTCAAGATAAAAAACACCAGCCAAGTCTCTGGTCTGACAAAATCCTCCTTTCCCAACGTGTTTGTGTTAACCACAAACTGCCCGATTTCCTTTAACGTGGCAGCAGTCACACTGACATGGCACATTTGGCTGAGAGTTGATGCTCTTAGAATCTGGAATCAAAAAGTTCTGGTTCCCACAGCAACCACAGGTAGCAATTATCCTGGTTCTGGAAATTTCTAGAATAGAAGGAATATTTGCTTTCTGCAGTCCTCTGCTAAGTGCACAGCAAAGGGTATGTCTGTGCATCAAAATGATTTTATTTTTCTTTTGCTGTGTTTGTAGCTCTGTTTACACTTTAGAAATCTTTTCTATATCAACATTTTTGGACAGTTTTTCATACCTGCTACAGAACACAGAACCTCCTAAAACACATCACGCTTAATTTATTTCCACTTAGCTCTAGTCATTGCAACAAATGCAATTCATTGCACTTTCTGCATCACGTTTTCCCTCTGTACATCACATATAATGAATATCACCACAATAAAATTCATAGTTTGTGACACTCCTGATTAATACCAGCTTTTCACGGAGAAGAAAGATTACTGCAGCCATTATGAATTTATACAGATCTTGCTTTTTCTATTAGAAGACACACAGTGATGCAGGCTGCTTCCAGAAAGGGAAAACCCTTTCCTGCCTGCTGATGGAACAAAGACAGAAACCCAGAGCACAAGGCCACATTTTCCCCTTCCCACGCAGTTGGACAAGTGGCCATTGGTATTTTCAGAAGATTAACACACTTTAAATGCCATGATCTCAACAAAGAAGGGAAAGAAGAGCAGTGTAGTGTTTCTGTTTCGATTTTTAAGGACTTGCACAGCTCCCTAAATTCCCCCCAGAATATGACTGTGATTAGCAGGCCACTGGCTTATTAGGGGTTTAGTGGTTTATTTTTTCTTTAATTAGCCAACCCCTCCTAATTAGCCAGTCATTCTTTATCTCCAGCACCTGATCTCCTGAATGCAGAGCAAGAAGTGCTGAGCAGACAGCATGCTGCTCCCTGGCTCCTTTTGGGAGATGCTCTTGCACTCGGAGAAGTTCAGTGATGCTGAAACTGCCCAGAAAAATCCCTGTTGCCTCCACTTCTCGCAGTTACACTCTCGCTCGGGGCTGCAAATTGCTTTTGGTTCCTCGCTGCCTGGCCGGCAGCACTGTTCAAATTACAAAGAAAATGACAAAGATTGAAGCCTGATTCCTAATCTACTTTTGCTTTATGTTTGCTGCCAGGACTCTGTCACCAGCCCCTGCCGCAGCTGCTGCGTCCATCGGGGTCTGGGCACGGCGTCTGAGCCCTAAACGGCCCCGGTTGTGCCTCCCCAGCCGGAGAGCTCGGCACAGCTGCTCCTCCCTGAAGCCTGGTGGGAGAGAAGGGATAATTTCTGCCTCCCACACAGCAGGCAGCCCACATCTAGTGAGTATCAGTGTCGCAAACCGTCCCGATCGCTTTAGTGCGTTCACGATGTACTCGGCCCTCTCAGAGCCAAGATGCAGCGCTTGATTTAAATTTTTGCTGTCAGATCTGATTAAAAATTAAGCTGAACACAGTTGTAGGAAAATGAAATTAACATTCTTTTTGAGTAGCACCATGTAATTTAATGCAACAACTCATACAATTGAGTCATGCAACTACGAATATATGTCTAAAGGATCCGAAGGCTGGGAGCAGGCAGGGACACGGTGCTGGTTTTGCTCCCTGAAGGAGCTCAGGCAGAGGTACAGGCACGACCAAAGGAGCATTTCATTACTCCAAACAGAGGAAAATAAACAGAATATTGAAGTTCCACAGGGTGGAGTTTCAAGAAGGCAGTTCTAACTGGGCACTCCTTCCTTGCAAGATGGATGGAAATTTCCATCCTTACTTTCAGTTTAGGATTTTTGGAGTACGCTTCCAGAATCTGCACTGGAAAGGAGCACTGGACTTCACTGTTTGTGTTTAGCACAGCTCAGCCCTGTGGTGCCAGCCAGCCCCCAGCCCCGTGACCCCTGCCAGAGTCAGGAGAACATGCTTCACACACCTCATTTAACAACTCATTCCCTAGGTGGTGCTTGAATCTCAGCTCCCATATCCAAGAAACAGCCAAGAGGATCCATGATTCAAGTGAAGAAAGAGGAGAAACAGCCCATTTCCTGTCCAGGGCCATCCAGCTGCAGGGGCTGCACTTACCCACCCACGAGCAGGTCCCCACTCTGCATCCCCAAGGCAGCACCCAGGACCCTGCCAGGGGAGTGGACACCGATCCCACAGGTTTTATAGGTTACACAGACAGTGCCCAAAGCCACACAGGGCAGTGATGGAGCCAGAGGACGAGCTCAATACCCTTTGTCCCAACGTCATAAACGTAAAATCATCGCAGTTTCACAGAAAGACACAGTTACAGACATCTACTGAGAAACACACCCCCTCTCCAGAGGCTGAGCAGTTCGGGACGGTTTCCATTTCTTTGCAGCTTTCACACTGAATGGAGACAGCTCTGACACTGGGATTTCAATTCAAGGGCCATTTAGGATTGAAAAATAGAGACAGGTTTATATACAAAATGGGAGCATTTCACAAAAACTCTGTCTCCCGCTCACTCTCTGAGAATTATTGTCCCTTATTATCCGGCAACAAAGGGAGGATTCGCTGCCTCGCCAAGGTGAGCACAATCAGTCCTCCTGTCATTCTGCAAAATGGAAAAGGAAAATAACATTGACCTGAAACCTGAGCCACAGGGCTGAGGATGCCATGAAACTCCAGAACCCTTTTGTGTGCTGATCCCTGCCACCTCTGACAGAGCTGTGCAGGGAGCAGGGAATGCACAGTGCAGAGCCAGGGCCCAGCACTGAACTCGGGGTGTGAGGCTCGCGTGGCCAGGACAGGATGAGTCACTCTGTGACAGGGACTCTGCTCGCCGTGGCAGCAATTTTTTGCCATTAGCGGCGTTCTGCAAATGTCATTGGAACTGCCCATCATTTCTGCAGGTATTTTTGGCTCTGAGAGTGCTGAGGTTCATTGTACAACCCACTCATCCCCTCAGCTCCACGGCTATTTATACCCAAGTCCTCGCAGCCAGCCGAGGGCTCGGCAGCTGCTGGTCAGCAGGATGCCCCTTCTTGCTGCCTTCTACTTCCTTTCACAGACTTGCTATAAAGTAGCTTAACATCAGAAACCCAGAGCCATGGTCTGGGCCAGGCAGCACTGCTTTGATCCAGCTGGATGAGACAGAGAAGCAGGAATGGATCTGGGAGTGATTGATCTTGCTGTCCCATTCCCCTCCCGCAGTGCAGCTCCAGGGGCAGCCAGGCAGGAGCTGTCAGTCCGGCCAGCCCGTCTCCTTTCTCCTGCCAGATGGAGAAGGGAAGGAGACGCTTCCCTTTGGGAAGTTTCAGGTCGTGCCCTGCCACTCCAGCCATTTCTGTCCCCCCAGAAGGAGCCAGGTCCTGCCCCAGCAGGCACAGCCTCCTGGGGCTGCGAGAGCGTGTCCGAAATGCTCCTGGGCACGGACACACCTTGCAGGAGGTGAATACAGGAGTTACACCTGCACAGCTGGAGACTCTGCTCCGGGCACTGGGGAGTGCCACCAGTTTCTCTACAGCCACGGAGCTGAACGAGGATCACTCTGGTGGGACTGAGGGCTGTGCCCGGCCCCTCTCCCTCCGTGTGCGCCCTGAGCAGCCTGTGCGCAGCGCGCAGAGCTCCAGGGAGGAAACCACGCCACAGGCAGTGCCTGGGAGCAGCTGTTTGGCACCCAAGCACCCGTCCCACACGTTAGAGATGGTGATTTCTGTACAGGTGAGTTATTATGGGTGCCAGCAACGTCCTCCTGCCTCTACTGAAGGGCACTGTGAGATCCTACGGCACTAAACGCACCAGAGATGAAGCAGAAGCGAACCAGGTTTGGAATAATGACCCAAAGCCTCAGCAAAACATTTGGCGCCGTCTCAGGACCACTTGACAGGAGAACGGGCACAGAGATGGTAAAACTGCAAACTTCTCCCCATGCAGCAGCCACGCAGGGCTTTTAGGTCTGTTTTCCATCTGACTGGTGGCACCTGTATTACCAAATGCACCTGGAGCTCAGTAGCAAACACTGCCGTGGGCCACCCCTGCGCCACCTGCTCCCAGAGCAGCTCCAGAAGTGCCACGGCCAGAGGAGCAGCTCAGATTTGGAAGTGCCCCCAGCTGCTGGGAGCGCTCGGAGGAGCAGACGCTCGATGTGCTGCTGCATCACCCCTCAGCGTGCAGGCAGCCAGCGGAGCTGCGAGACTCTCTAAGTGCCTTATTAGGTTTTATTAATTCTTCTCTAGAAGGTGCTGCCAAGATAGGTGTTGGGCAATTATCTGCAGACAGAGCTGCCACCAGGAATCAGCATCTGCAGAGAGCCCTATCGAAGGAGCCCTCTTCCTTCTGGAAACGTTCAGTCAGGAGAATTTACAGTGAATGAAGGAAAACTGGTGAGGATTGCAGCACGGAGCAGCCAGGGCTCTGTGCTCACAGCAAATTGATGTGTTTGAAGCAGGGGGGGATAACACGACCCTCACTCCACCAACAGCCTCCAGCCCCAGTGACTGCACCCCTGGGCACTGGAGGGGAGCACAAGGTGGGAATTACAGTGCTTCAGCCCTAAGCCTGTAAAAGCAAAGAAATTCTGTCTCTTCATACTCTACAACTGGGGTTTCAATGGGCATTTCTGCAAAACGAGGCTGAGGTGGGACACAGACCTGCTGGCTGGTCACCTGCTAAAGAAAACACCTCATTCTGAATGCCTTCTACCTGTCAGCTCCAATTCTGACCCAGCTCCTCCTCTAATCCACAGGCTGCAAGGTTTTAGGATGAGGGGTGGCAGATTCTGTCTCCAGAAGCCTGGAGGATAATTTGGCTGGACTGGCCCCTCAAGACCTGTCTGTGTCTGGTCCCAAAAAGCAGCACCTGAACAGGACTCCAGCCCTTGGATGCTGCACTCACAGCCAGCAGCTCCCTCCCAACCTCTGCGATACTGGAAATCGCCTCTGATGGCTCACAGGCTGTGAGAAGCTGGGATGCTCAGGGGTCATGAGCTGGAGGAACCTTGTGCCGGGGGCTGCAGCCCAGCCCAGCCCCAGCAGCAGCCTCACCTTACCCAGCCTCACCTCCCTTTGTGCAAACGCGAGGAGCAGAACAGCTCATCCTGCTGTAACAGGCATTATTCATTCATTGCTTAGCAGAGATACTCAGATTCTTCATCCCTAAAATTAAAGCCTGGCTCTTTGAATCCTGCTCAAGGTGTCTTACCCTGTCTCCCTCTGCTCCCTGTGGTTCCCAGCTCCAGAATTCACACAAGCTGCACAGTTTTGCCTTAGGTCTTTAATAAGAGGAGTTTTGCCACTGCTTATTATCGCTAAAATTAAATGTCACCTTGGGTTTTCCTCGCTCACTTTAGCGCATTCCGCTGCTGTCTCCTCCATCTATAAAAGGAAACTTTATGGCTCTTTGCTCTCTGCTTCTTAAAAATTGCATGCAAAAAGAAAAAAAAAATCTCTTTTTTTTTTTTTTTTTTTTTTTTTTGTCTTTTGTGCCTNAATTTTATGCAAAAAAAAAAAAAAAATCTTTTTTTTTTTTTTTTTTTTTGTTAATATGCAGAAATAGTTTGTGTTGCACATTCACTGCACAGTGACCTTCTGGCAGAACTGCACAGCTGTTCCTGGCCGGTGTGAACATGGTTTTACAGTGGCAAGGTAAATACTGGGGAAAATGAAGATTCTGCATTGACTTCTCACACCTCTGGCGTTACTGCCTCGTAAACAAAGGTTGTGCTAACCTGCAACACTCTCCATCCTGATCTGCTTTTAATGCCCCAGCCCCAAAATTAAAGACACCTTTAAATTAAAGTTTGCAGTTGGTGGGGGAGAAGGATCCCAGAGGTACCTGCTGAGCTCTGTAAGGATACAGGAATGTTGCCAGATGAGGAAATTTAAGCCCAAATTCCTTAACAGTTTTTCAGTGAAGAGTCTCATCCCACAAGACTGTTGAATTAATCTGTCTGACATTCCTCTTCTCTACTGGGGCAAGAAAAGCCACTAAGTAACAGCCCTGCTCTTCCTTAAATCCAAGGGACACTCCAGGAAGAAAACCAAGCATAAATCCCAAAACAAGGAAGGAATGCAGAGAATCCCAATCCCCATAGCCCAATACAAAATTAATTATTTGCTCTGTCAAAGTGACCCAGCTTTGAATGATGTAACATGGACTCTCCATAGACCCCTCCAGAATTTCCTTGTCTCTCATCATTAGTGCCATTTTCACAACTTTACTTTAACAAAAAAAATTAAAAATTGAGGTAACCTGAGTCCTGGCAGTCCTGCTTGCAACAACAGCAGAAGTGGATGTATGGAGAGAGACTGAAAGGTGTCATGTGCAGAGGGACATTTCCCACTCTCTATACTTCCAGCTCCGGTAAAGTGTCAGGAATTTCCTGGTTGGCTGGGTTATCTGCCACCCAAGGACAGCCCCCATTCTTTCCCTTCCCTTCCCATTCATGCTCCTCCACAGCACTCAAAGACCTCCATGCTCTGAAAACAAGCATTTCCCTCCATCCTGCACCAGCGGCCCAGAGATGTCCGTGGCTCCCTCCGTGGGGGAGAACACCAAATCCAAATCCTCTGCACAGAATATTGCTGCTCCCAGTCTCCTTCCCACAGGCAACATTCAGGTCTGTGTGACCTCAGGGGCTACCCCCAGCACTTAAAGGCTCTCCAAAATCTACCCTCAGGTTCTCAGGCTGGTTCCAGGCAGGATCCCCAGGCAGCCTTCCCTGCACCTGGGACCAGGCCTGCCTTTAAACTATTCTCCAGTGGATCCTTTCATCCTGAGAGAGCACGGTTCCCTTCCCCTGGAGTAACTGGGATACTTTTGAAGTTGTTTTGCCAGCATCCAGATCAAGCTGGGCTCGGTTTTAATGACATCGTCATGCTCCTCTCACACAGCTACAAAGACTGTTTTGATACTTCAAGAATATTTGAGTCGCTAGTCAAAATAAAGTGCTAGAAATTGAATAAAAACTATCCTTGAATACAGACATCGCTTATTAACATGAACTTGTTCTGTAGGATACGATCTGGCCTGACTTCCCAATTAGCTCTGACACTGGAGTCTGCTGCTGGAGCCAACTGTGCGAGACACGGGGCTATTAATTAACTGCTGCCGTTTCCTTCAGCTTTTGTCAGCTCCTAAATTGATTTTTCCCTAAGTGACAGGGTGCGTGTCTAGAACAAGGGCACGAGGAACACTTCCTCGCTCCAGAGCCCAACACATCCCCACGGACCAGCGTTATCCCAGAACAGGGCTGGGAACCCCCTGCCCAAGCACCTTCCTGTAGCTCAGGGCTCTTGGGAGTTACCTGAATACAAAGCCCAAGGAGCTGGCATCAGGCTGACAAATCTTCCAAATAAAAAGAGGCACAGAGGTGCAGCACCTTGATCCTACAGGCTATTTCCAGCCTGGTGCAGCCATCAGCAGGCACCCAAGAGGTGGAGAACGGAGAACACCCCATCCCTGCTGCAGCTCCGCACTGCCAAGCCAGCCTGTCTCATGCTATTTTTTATTATTACTATTATTGCTGAGATGCAGATGAATTAGTTCTCTCGGGGCTTTGCACAATTTTTTATTTTGCTAAGCTGCATTTTCTTTTCCAGAAACCTTATTTTGATGTAAATCTTGTAAACAGGGGACTGGTTCGTTCGAATGCTGAGCACAAAAGCTCTTCCAAAGAAGTAGATCAAAAGTCTGCAGTTGGCTTAATGAAAGACAGACTGACAATTAGGCTGGGCAGAACTGCGTGGTTGGGGTGGGGGGAAAGACAGATTTAAGGGTTTAGTAATTGCCTGGGAACACATGGAAGGAGAGATGCAAAACAGTGAGAAAGGGTGTGAGGGAGGATGAACCTTTCTTCGTTTTTGCTGCTCTAAATGCCCTCGATGTAAAATCTCCATTGTTAAGGCTCACACAAAACGGCTGTGCCGATGCTAAGTGCCAAGGCAGATAGAAAATTGAACAAAATTGAAAATATTGAACCATTTAGAAAAAATAGTTCAATATTTAAAGTGTTTTCTTTCAATCAGGTGTACCCATTTTGCTTTCTTTTCAAGCTGTTGCCATTCCCGAAATGACTACCAGGGGATAATTGCGGCACTTTTCACAAATGAAGTAGAGACGACGCAAGAAAAGCAGCCAAGCTGTCAATATCATGGCCAGAACGCACAGACATTGTCGTGCCCTGACACCAAAGGCATTGATCCTCCCTCTGCTGCCACCAACAACAGGAAAGAGAAGGAGTGGGAGGATGAGGAGGGGCTCACTCTGGGAGAGGCTGGGCTGCCTGCACAGCTGAGGTGCAAGGGAACGCTCTTGGCCGGGGTTTGATTGTTCCTGAAAGTTCTTTTTGCTTTGGTTTGAAGAATTCTACCACACAAATGGGATAAAACAAAATTGGTGGATAAAACCAGAGTGCAAGTAGAGCCCAGTTCGTCATCACTGGAGCCCATCCTGGAGAAACTAGGAAATGAGTTAGTGCTGTTCTGCCAATGCTCCATCAGGACCTGCACAGTTACTGTGGCCTGGAGGAGGTTCCTGGTGTGGGAACAGACTCACCAGCACCACGAGTGTGTTCCAGGAGCTCACGAACTAAGAAAGATTGCCATGATATTGGAACCAAAAGTAGATTAAGTGTAGGAAAAGAGACGCCAGATCACGTCAGTTTTACAGAAGCATTTACTCCCTTTTGAGCCTGAGTAATTTGCAAAGAATTAAAAGCCTGATGAAACAAAATGGACTTTTAAAGACGCCTGGCACACTGCAAATGAGCTTTGCTGATGTTTGTGTGGAAGGCTCATTTGCACCCAGTGTGGGTAAATAAAAAGTTTCAGATGAAAACAAGCAGGGAGGATGAAGCTGGATGGCCCTTGGCCAGCAGCCTTGGTCCCAGGAATGGGCTGGCCCAGGCAGCAGGAATGTGACCACATACACCACCTGCTACAGACATGGTTGGGGCCTGGGATGATCCTCAGGGTCCCTTCCAACCCAAACCATTCAGTGACTCCGCCGAGGAACCTCCCCAGCCCCCAGAACTCACACGGGGACAACCACGAGCAGCACAGGCAGGAAAAAACCAAAAGACAAAACCCCCCAAAAGTTTTATCTGGAAGCAGGGCCTGGAGCATCCTGCATGTTAAGCTCTGCAACCTCATTTCTAGATAAAGATAAGTCAAATAGTTAATGTTGGAAGGGAAAAAAGATCCTGTGTTGGCTTTTATCTAATCTTAGCTGGACACAGCAGATTATGCAGAACACTACGGAAAGCAGCATAAGCATTTCCTTTGGTACTTGAAATTATCCACATTATCTTAAAAATAAATCATGCCTATTGCCCCTTTGAAGTTCTGTCACTATTTTTAATCATGGAGCTGGGGCTTGGCTTTTGAGGTGAATTTGTCAGTAATTTATGCTAATAGATTTCTGCGCTGATGCCGTGTGCATCTCTGGATCTGTGGAGATGCCAGAGCCACGATAACCACTGGAACATCAGCACATCTGCACCAGCCTGAGACGGTGAGCAGAGCATTGCTGCTGCCATGGCCCGAGTCCTGCCCCCCAACACAAGCTGCTCCAGCTCACACACATACCCTTCCTAGAGCCAAGAGCACTGCACAAATGCATAAAAACCAGAGATTTGCAGTTTCTTCCTGACATGTCTTTTCTTCCTGATAAGAGTTGTACGTCCTTAATTTTTTATTTTTTAACATCTATAAATGCAGCAGCTCCAGGTATTTTTCAGCTTTCATTGTCACTTGAATGTCACTGGCAGCAAACATGGATTTTCCCCCTCTCATAATGCCCTGGCACAAGGCCGTGGCACATTCAGGGATGGTTTCATCAGAGGCATAACACACTAAGCTGCTCAGCTCCAATTATTCAGCCATATGATCTGTGTAAATCTGACCAGCTTGCAGCAGCTTCAGGCCTTGACGTGTTTGTGAGTAATTCTGACCCTGCGATTATTTTGGCAGTTTTAAATCTTTACCATTAACAGGAGGATGTGAATAACAAGCCCCTACAAACCAGGGCTCTTGGGGAAGCTGACGCTCCAAGGGCTGAGCTGAAGCACATCTGGTATTACAGGAAATCAGAAACACACAGATGTTATTCTAGATCTGGAATCTGATACTGATGCCATGATGATTTTTTGCTTTTTCTTTCATACCCCTTTTATACACTCTTTTATATAGCTTTTATGGATTCTTAGCGCTTTTAGCCCACACAGTTATAATTCTTTAGGTTTGATCACTTCCCTCACACCCAATATCCCGTTAAGCCAAGAGCCCAAACACCCTGGGAACCCCAGACCCCGAGGGCCTCTCCAGAACACATTCTGTAAACAAAGCCAGGCCCAGCCAGGGGAAGGTTCCTCGCTGAGGGGTCTCGCTGGAGTCCCTCCCTGGGCAATCTTTGATAGATGTGCTAATTAGCAAGGCCTATAATTGCACACACATCCCATCGTGGGGGGCCATTTCTCCGGGGGGCATTTCGGGGTGCATTTCGATGTGCATTTCGGCGCCCCTGAGGGTCCTTCAATAAACACCGAGGTAAAACCCTTTTTCCCTCTTAACTGTGTTCAGCTCTCTTAATTTTAAAACCAGGAAAAGGCATCAATACCCACAGCCAGACCCTCCAAGGACTGGCCCTGGACATGGCACCAGATAACGACCATCCTGGCCCAAAGTCTCTGATAACCAGCACAATGGCAGATGCACGTGGCTCCCCTCAGCCAGGGCCACATCACCCTCCAGGTGATGCCAGGAGAAGAAAACAAATAATAACTGGTTTCACATCACACTGCCACTGGCAGCAGGGAAGTATTTTACAAGGAAAAACATAAACACTTTCAAAGTGACTCTAAAATAACCGGTTGCTTTGGTCTAGTTTACCTCAAACACCAGCGCTGTGCGTGGCTCTCCAGCCTCACTGAGCCTTTGCAGGAAGCCAAAAAGGGAGCAATGCTCACTCACAGGTACCTGGCTCAGCCCACCTGGCCAGCCCCACCTGGCCTCCCCCTCCTGACAGGCAGCACAAAAAAATCTACACGGAACCCGCTTAATGTAGAATAATGTGAAATGAATCCCCTCAGAATAGCTCACCTGTGAAGGGTGATTACATCTCATTTTCATGTAAGAAGGACCTTAAATAACATTAGGTCTTACAGGCTTCACCTGTGGCTCACAGGGGGAAGGATGGATGTGCAACCTTCATGGATGAGGGGCTGTGTATTTATTATCTTGCAGTGGGGGAATGGAAGAGCAAATAGATCTGTTTAGAAGAAAGCAGGGGAGCTGAATCCCACACGTGGATGCAGTGACATCATTTTTTGGCGCTGGTGGAGGGAATGCCTCTGTCTGCCCCAGCAAGGAGCCCTGGTCTGCTGAGGACTTGCAAACCCCCATGAAACCAACACCTAAGAAACAAAGGTCCTGTCACAAGAAAGGGCATTGTCACCTTAAAGCCTAACGATCACTTAGGAGCTAGACATCTGAACTCTGTTTGCAAATACAGGCCTAATATTCCATGAATAAATCATTTAATGACAGTGTCTTTACAGCAGAGGAAGGACAGTGAGGAGGAACTGGTGACAATCCCAATACTTGGCAGAGAAGCAGAAATTAATTTCAGGGCTGGCAGCAGCACACCCTGCCTACCTGCCAGAAATCAGTAGGCTCTGGCCTGTAACCTTTATGTTGGACTCTGGATTTAATTTCTTACCCTTCTCTACAGGACTAGTGAAATATCCAATTTCAATGGACTTTGTGTCCTATGGCACCAATTTTCCCCAAGTTCTAGTTCAGCTTCCGTTCCTCCCAATCTCTCCTACAGCAGCAGAGAAGTGAAAGAGAAAGGAAAAGCATTAATAAATCCTACATTAATAACCAATATCAAATTCTACTAGAATTTGCTCAAAAGGAAAGAGAATCAATTGCGGGCTGTTCTCGGTTCTTTAAGGCAGCCTTATATTGTTTCTAATGAAACAAAAATCAATATGAAATTCTTCTTATGGTTCATTTTTTAAAGCTCAATACCAGCTGGGCAATTTGGCTGACAATTATGAATGATCTGTTGTGTCACCAGTCCAGGCTCTGCGGCCCAGCCTGCAATCATGTGTTATTGCTTGCAGGTACATCTCTCACGATCGGTTTGCTTTCCACTTTTCTACAATGATCATTCAGAAATAAAGGGAATTTGCTAATCAATCCCATTGACTTGAAAGCAACAGTTATTAATGCCTTCAGTTTGTTGCTGGCTTCTAAACTTTTCGAATCCATTAGTTACGAGCCGCCATTGATTACGAACGCACCCCCACGCAGCATTGGCTCTCCAAGAAAAAAAGCAGAGCTGGTTCAAGTCCCTTTCCACAGGAGGCACAGCGTGGTGGGAAACCAGCACGAGATGATCAGGTAATTTCACCACAATAACTTCCTTTGTGAGTAAAAGCGACAAAGCTATTTTTGAAGCGCCTCGTTAGAGATGACTTCATTTCATTTCCAAATAGCGCATTGTTCTCTTTCACCTCCTGCCTGCGCTCCCCCAGATCCACGCGCCCGGATCGTTACGCGGCTCCCCAGCTCCTTTCTCCGTGAGGTTTCCAGAACCGCCAGCGGTTCTCCTGTGCTGCACACAGATAAAACCTTATAAAATGAAGGCCTTGTTGCCTTTGTAAAATCATGGCTCAGGCCTGTTCCTTCTGCTGGAGAAGGACCGTGGGAAAGAGGCACAGCTGAATTAGAGGCAGAAAAACACGCTGCGTGCCTATCGTGTGTTCACCCAGTGGTGGGGGGGGATGGGTTGAATTAAGCTTGTTGTGCTTTAAAACCATGTAAACAGCTAAGAAACTACAAAAGACACTGTGTGGCGTTAAAGATGAGCTCTTTGCCTGAGGTTGTCAGCGTGTGAATGAGTTGTGACCCATCTCAACAGCCACACTCCTGCCCCTGCGTCCTGGCAGACCCAGTGAGGTTCCAGTGCTGGCCGAGCCCTGAGCAAGCCAGGCTTGATCAGGCTCTGCCTTGGGCCCCATCCCAGCAGCCTTTGGCCACACTCCAGCTGCCCCTGACACTGCGAATCAGCGGCTGCACGAGGCAGCACCCACAGGGCTCAGAGCACCCACCACCCTGATGGCAGCCCAGCGAGACTGGGCTCGGAAAACCCCTTTGCCCCTGACGCTGTTAGGCTGCCCACAAACCAAGGGGGCCCAGCGTCCTTCCTGCACACAGCCAGGAGTGCAGGGCAGCTGCTGTTGGTGCTGCAGCCACGCTGCTCCTCAGCGGAGGGAGCCAGCCCGAGCCGCTGCTAGTCTGTGCACAGCTCCCCGAGGCAAAGGAACAGAGAGGGGCCCTTTGTATGAGTGCTGGAAGCTCCTTTACTCCACAGGGTCCAGGGACAAAAGACAGAGAAAATGGCTGGGTCCAGGGTTTTATACTCAAAGGAAAAGGGCGGAGAGAAGGGAAACAACCAGTGGGATACAGCGGAGGGGGTGGAACAACAGGAACTACAGCCAATGGGGATAACACAGAGGTGGGAGCTAGAACAGGGAACAAATGGGGTGTTGAACTGGGGAGAACTTTCCAGAGGGAGGAGGTAACCCTAAACCTCGGTGCCGCCCTCGGATCCGCCCTCTGGGCTGTCCTCTGCCT
Source organism: Oriolus oriolus (assembly GCA_013400235.1). Taxonomy (NCBI): domain Eukaryota; kingdom Metazoa; phylum Chordata; class Aves; order Passeriformes; family Corvidae; genus Oriolus; species Oriolus oriolus. The sequence goes on from VXBT01010118.1 coordinate 34,578, forward strand.
CTTGAGGACAATGATCCCACCACTGGAGGACTAATACTTGATTGGCATTAGACTGCCACAGCTCACCAGGGGGCTGGGGGACCAGAACGTGCCCCTTACTGGGGAGTCCAGTGTCCCCAGAGCCACCCCAGCCCCAGTGGGAGCTGTGCCAGAACGGCCTCTCCCACGCTGGCATCGCTGCATCTCCTACTGAGACTTGCTCTGAAAATGCAGTGTGACCATTTTCACTTTCAGACACAGACACAGCTTTGCTTAAAAAAAAAATAAATTAGAGTTGTTTCCCCCAGTATGAACATCCTCCAACCCCCAGTCACCGCAGACAGCCCTTCCAGATGAATAGGAAATTTGGAATACATTAATTTTGGAATAACATGCAATCAAGTGCTACATGTCACCACTGAAATCCTTGGTAAGTGCAGTCGTGATTCCGTCCCTGGTCAGGCAGATTTGTCCATAAAAGATGAGGAGAGAGGGAGAGAAGACATCCTCCTTCTTCAGGGTGGAGCAGGAGTTTGATGCCTGCCACTGCTAAAGATGCTTTTCCTGTGAATTTGCCCCATTTACCCAACCCTGATTATTTTTCTTCCCCTAACAGGAAAATTACATTCAAGTGGCTGGGTCTGCATTTAGAGAGACACTGTCAGTCAGCACAGAGCTATTGGATAGACTCGCCAGCCTCTGCTCTGAAGTAGGTCACAGCAACTGTCACAGAATCCCTTCAAACCCGTTTAAAATCCAATAAGTCTAAGGAAAAAGACCCGTGGAAATGTATCTAATTTGAAAATCACATTGGCTGGGTTCAGTTCTGCAAATCACTTAAACACATTCTTAACCTGACACTAATGAATCAGCTCACGGAAGTCAAAGATACTTGAAGATCAGATCTGAAGTGCTCAGCATCTCGCACCATGAGAGGCCACGTTCGTGGCAGCAGCTCCAGCAGACATTGATGGCAGGTACACCAGTCACACCAGTCACACCAGTCACACCAGTACAGTTACACTGCGCAGGGGGGCTCCACGCTCCCCCAGATGTTTCAGCCTCGAGCCATCTCAAGGTTTGCCAGGGGCTAATTCAGAAATAAAAATATAAGCCTCCAAACGGGAAACTTTGCCATTTTTCAAGTGCAATTTACAAGATGCTGAAAGGGATCGTGTTTCATTTTGTGAGGAAGGAAAAAAAAAAAAATCACTTTATAATTCTCTGGCATTCAGATGCCCTAAATATATCCAACCCTGCCAGGGAAATCTCATTCTTAGAGCAAATCTAACATTAGCTGCTTCTCCTTCCAACTGAAAATATTCCTAAAAACATCTGATCGATCCCAAGAGAAGAGGATCATTCATTCTGCCCCAAAGGCTGTGCTGAAGCGACCTTGAGAGGGGATGGAACGGGATCAGCACCAAGGGAAGGTGAGCTTGCATCCAGAGCCCACTCCCCCCAGCACCACGTCCAAAGCCAGGAGAATGCATCCCTTCTACTGCCTCTGCAGCACAGCACCCCGAGGGACGTGCCTCCCATGGGCTGGGTTTCCTCGGGGTGTAAATAAGAGATGAGGATTTGGAGAACAAGAGGTGGTGGCTTGGACTGCTGCTAGATAGAGGGGAAACGCGGGTGGGACTTTGCTGAAGTGCTTTGTAATTTCCCATAATTGCCAAAAAAAGTGTGAGGCGGGGCCTTGGCCTCTGTGCTTTGCCAGGTGGAAGAAATAAATTCTTGATCTGAATAAGGGAGGACGAGCAGAGCCCTCGAGGCTGCCTGTAGGCACCCGTGCACTGAGAGGAACCTCAGCGAGGAACAGCACAAACGAGGAGATCACTGCAAGTTACAGAAAGCGTGAAAGATTCCTCACCAAGGCAGGACACAGAAAACCATGGCCCTAAGGAGAGGAAGAGCAGGGATGCTGTGGGACAAAGCTCCTGCACCGGAACCCAACCAATCCACTTTTTGGGTGTGAGCCACCCTGGCGCACACTGAAGACCCCGGCTGCCCACTGCCCGTGGGTCTGCAACCGGTCCTGCCCTGAGCCTGCTCGAACAGCAGAGATGATGAACTGTTCAGGAAAGTAAGCCAGCCCTTCTTGGGAGAGGGAAACGAGAGCATCAGTGCTTTTCCTTATTAATGGCTTGTGATCTGGAGCATGTGATGTGTGCATGCAATGCTGGACTGGAGAAGGAATGAGAGAGAGAAATTCCCTGAAGCCATTTCTGCTTATCCTCCTTCCTGCTTTTGGAGCATCCTTGGGGATTGCCCTTCTCACAGAGGAGTAGCTTTGGAGGAGAAAGAGGGTGACACATTCTCAAGGAGCTTATTTACAAGTGCTCTTTTCTAAAGATCAATGTGTTGAGCCTGGCGAAGAATGATTTCAATTTTGCCTTGAAAACTTGGATCAAACACTGCTGACGATGCAAACTTCCCTGCCATCCACAGATTAAACTTGTTCTGCTGTTTTTAATAGGGGCCTGAGTGCTTTGCTTGCCAGCGGCTCTCAGCACCGTGCTCCCTCTTGGAGCAGATTCCGAGAGCACCCTGCAGAAATAATCCAGTTGCGGCTGCACGTGGCTCAGGAGGCGCCTGATGCGTCAGCACCGAGTCGGACCCGGGAGCTCCCCACAGGACACAGCTGAAAAGCATTCGGAAAACTGGGAAAACTGTGTGCAAAGACAAGGCAAAAATACAGCAGTCGAACAAATTTGATTTAATTCTAGATCACTACAGGCTCTTCTCATGACCTTGAACAACAGACAGTGATTGAGGGTGCGATAGCAGAGCGAGGACACAAGTGTCCTGTGCAGTGTCTGAGTTTACAAGAGGTCTATATTCAAACATCCAAAGCAATTTATAGACAGAGGTACCCTTGGCACACAGCATCTCCTGGGAACTGACTGTCTGGCTGAGGCTGATCACCCTTGACTTCACTTAGAGCTGCTCACTCCCTGAGCCAGCAATCAATCCCACGGGCTCCTGGCCCCTCAGGCTCGGCTGTTAGAAGCACACACCCAGTACAAGCAGTAGGTTGCTGCTGGAGCAGATGACCTGCCTCACCTCGTGGCACTGCACCTGCTCTGCAGGGTCCGCTTCCCACCAGGGTAGCGTGTGCTTCCCAAGCCCATCCCCAGTGCAGACCAGCCTGTTTGGCACTGCACCGGGCTTCTACCTGGGGAGAGGAATGTCCCGTCACCCCTGCTTGAAAGCTCAGCACTTAAAGGCTGTCTGTGCCTCAGAAGAGTCCCCAGTCTGCAGTAACAAACCTAAGTGCTGCAAGTAAAATACATCTCACTGCCTCACTCCCTCGCGGCAGCGCCGAGCCTGTGACAGTGCCGGGGAGTTACTGCTCGTTACTGCAACACGAATAACGAGTGACCACGAGCCAGCAAAGCTCCAAGCTTTTCCCCTTAATCCCAGATGCCTGCTGCATTCCTCTCCTTCAGGCAGGAGGCCCAGCCCAAGCTCGGTGTCCACAGGATGGGGTGCTCCTCTCGCTGCTCTGCTTCCAGCTGGAAGGACCGACATGGAGGGGGAGCGGGCCCCAGGGGTCACATTGATGCCATGATGATTTTTCGGTTTTTTTTAGTGCTTTTAGCCCACACAGTTATAGCTCTTTAAGTTTGAGAACTTCCCTCAGACCCAATATCCCGTTAAGCCAAGAGCCCAAACACCCTGGAAACCCCAGACCCCGAGGGCCTCTCCAGAACACATTCTGTAAACAAAGCCAGGCCCAGCCAGGGGAAGGTTCCTCGCTGAGGGGTCTCGCTGGAGTCCCTCCCTGGGCAATCTTTGATAGATGTGCTAATTAGCAAGGCCTCTAATTGCACACACATCACATCGTGAGGGGCCATTTCTCCGGGGGGCATTTCGGGGTGCATTTCGATGTGCATTTCGGTGCACCTGAGGATCCTTCAATAAACACCGAGGTAAAACCCTTTTTCCCTCTTAACTGTGTTCAGCTCTCTTAATTTTAAGACCAGGAAAAGGCACCAACATTGTCCACCCCCAGCCAAGGCTTCTGCCCCTTCCCGAGTCCCTCTCCACTGCCTTCAGCCAGCGGGTGTGCTGCTCCCTCTTTGCTCGCTCTTCATTTAGCCTCTCAAGTGTAAAGCATTATTAAACTTGTCCTCAGTCACTTCAGAGTGGCAGACGAGGCTGCCACGCTCCGCCAGCTGCTGATTTATTAGTCAGTTCTGCAAGACTTTAATCTACTTGGAGGGTTTTTTCTTCTCTTTTCCCAATTCATAAATGGGTATCGTTATATTTAATCTCTAGTCAAACCGCTCCGGACTTGATCTCTAAACTGCTACATGAGGGTGTGTAATTGCCTCTCTCCAGGCTGCGCCCCAGGAGGGCAGGGCTGGGATGTTCTGCTCACCCCCACTTTCAGGCTGTATCTCACTGAAATACTACATGAGAATTGTGATGGCTTTCCTGGAAAGAGATATATTCACTTCTAGTCAGTGCAGAAAGGCACCTGACTGCCCTGGTGTCTTAGCTGGGATGTAGAAATAGGTGCTAACGGATTAATTACATGTGATTTTGCCCTTCTTTTATCAAAATCAGCCACCCAGCCCAGCCCAGCATCAGCCTCCCCCGGTCCTGGACAGAGCAGGCATCACACCCCCAGCTGGGTCTCAGATATAATGAAATGCCTTGGGGATAAAAAAAAAAAATTAAAATTGTGCAGAACACATATAATTTTGGCAAGACCTTACTCTCCCTTCCCCCAGGGAATGCTTATAAAACAAAAATAGTTATGCAAAATTATGCATTTTTTTGCTTTTATACTGTGAAAAGCCAACACAAAGTGCTTCTCTGTGTACAAACACTTTAAATATCGCATGCTTACTGGACACAGTTCTGGCTTTTCCTTTACATTTGAAAAAAGCAAATGCCTCCCATGGAAAAATTATGGAAATAAACTAGGAAGAGGGGCTCGTTATTTTTCCAAGGGATTTTCACACCAACTTTCAATATGCAAGTCATGCTCCCACCATGGAGGGCTGTGCACAGATACAGTCTAGTGAAGATTTTGTGTACACTGTGTAAAATAAAGCCACATCAGCTTCGTTTTGTTTGTGCTAAGAGCTGCTGGAATGTATTATTCTTCTGCCTCATCACCAAGCAGAAACAATACATAGAAAACAGCAGCAAAATTAAATTAAGGTATTTAGCTTCCAATTTAGAGCCATGAGAAGAAAATGTGCTGTATGAGGCACCCCCAGAGCCTCTGCTGGGGGATCTTTGAGCCCTGCATCTGCTGCACACCCATAAGGAACTGCCTGGAAATGGTTTCCAAAACAAAGCCACCCTCAGCTTGGCCTGAGGCACATCATCTTCCAGCCTCTCCTCCACGGGGATGTCAGCAGCTGCCCAAGGTGCTCAGTGGCACCAGCCAGGGCTGGAGGGAAAGACGTCTCCCATCAGCAGCAGCCATCCCTGGCAGCACGTCAGTCCCCACCATCCCTGGTGCGGCCTGGGAGAACCAGGAAAACCAGAGCGCAGCAGGTTTTTAAAACCCAGTTTGTTTTCCATCTCTCGCAATTAATTTTCTCTGTTTTCCTACCACTGTTAGATTGCCAGATAAATATCGGATTAAAAAAAAAAAATAGAAAGCAGCATTTCTTTCTTCCTGCGAATAGTAACACACACAGAGAGCCTCCCCCACTCCCCTTTCAATCCAAAAATCCCCACGTGCTGCGCAATCTCCTTCCCATGGGAAGGAACGTGAACCTGTTCCTTGCTTGCTAAGCTGAAAAGTGCCAAAATTAACCTGGTGCCCAGACACTGGAAACTGGGAATGGCAGAGATTTAACTGAGACAGTGGTCTGGTTTAGGAGGAGTCTTGCAGCAGCTTAAAACAACGCCACTGGAAATCCGTGTTCCAGAGGCTCCTCGTGTCCCGTGAGCTGAGCTGGGAGGGAAGAGCTGGTGGCAGTGGCTGATGGAGAGGCTCTCCCTCCATGCAGGCACACTGCCAGACCCACGGTCTGGTCACAAACAAGCCTTGAAAAACCAAGCAGGGATATATTTGAGGGTGGTTTTCTGCACCACTCCCAGCCCTACTGCCCATCAGACCTGCGGGCACTGGGCTTGTCACAGCCCATGGCACAAGGAAGCAGGGACACAGCCAGGACCAGGAGCTGTCTTGTGAATTGCTGTTTCATTATCCAGGCAGGACAGCAGGAGAAGTGGGCTTTGCAAATCTTACAGAGGCTGGGGTTTTAAGCTGAAATTGTAGGAGATGCTTGGGGGTGGTTCCAGGTAACGACACGGAGTTTGGCTGTGCACGCACCAGATAAATACAAGGATCATCCCAGCCCCGAGTCACCCTCAGGGCAGGACATGGCACCTCCTCCTTCTCCCCCCTCCCGCTCTCTCACACCCCTGCCCAAAGGTGAGATCCCTCCATAGCTCAGGGTCAGGTCATTTCCCTCTGGCAGGCACTGAATTTTTGCCTCCACACATTTAACACCCCTCAGGCTTCCACAGCATCTGCCTGGGCCAACTCCCACTGCCATGGGAGAACTGTTCTCCCGAGACCCCCACTCCCTTCCCGAGGCAGGGATCTCCTTGTCCCCGCACATCAGGTGCCCCCTTGTCCCCGTGATGCCATGATGATTTTTTGCTTCTTCTTTTATACCCCTTTTATACACTCTTTTATGTAGCTTTTGTGTATTCTCAATGCTTTTAGCCCACACAGTTATAATTCTTTAAGTTTGATCACTTCCCTCACACCCAATATCCCGTTAAGCCAAGAGCCCAAACACCCTGGAAACCCCAGACCCCGAGGGCCTCTCCAGAACACATTCTGTAAACAAAGCCAGGCCCAGCCAGGGGAAGGTTCCTCGCTGAGGGGTCTCGCTGGAGTCCCTCCCTGGGCAATCTTTGATAGATGTGCTAATTAGCAAGGCCTGTAATTGCACACACATCCCATCGTGGGGGGCCATTTCTCCGGGGGGCATTTCGGGGTGCATTTCCATGTGCATTTCGGTGCCCCTGAGGGTCCTTCAATAAACACCGAGGTAAAACCCTTTTTCCCCTCTTAACTGTGTTCAGCTCTCTTAATTTTAAGGCCAGGAAAAGGCATCACCCGCACATCAGGCCAGATTTTGTTCCCAGTAGGTACAGCCAGATCCACCCACAGCTTCTCACACAACATTCAAACTTCCTCTGAACATGCCGGAACAACCAAGAAATTTGCTGTGAACTGGAAACAGGCCGGAATTTGCAGGGATTGGGCAAAACAACTGACTGCAGCTGGCCAAATTAATTCCCAGCATAACTCCACTGAAGTGGAATTTAACAGGCATTTGAAATAACGTGATCTTTTCTTGCCCTTTGCATGTGTAGAAGAAGAAAAAAAATGGTATTAACAACTCATTCCCAATCTTGCATGGGTAATTAGCCATGTGGGGAGCAAAGAGCCCTGTGCACTCCCGGGCTGGCAGGTGCCCAACCTTCTGCTCTGCCAGTTGGTACCTTTGTGCAGGAGAACAAGGAGCTGCCCTGGCGGGGTCTGTGCGATGGACCGCGCGCTGAGGCTGGCAGGCCACAAACGAGTCACGTGAGAGCTGAGCAGAGCGCCACGGAGCATACCAAGCTTCTTTGTAAACTGGTTCCATGCAAAGATAATAGCGAGCAGAGGCTAATTCTGCAGTCTCTAATTTTCTTGTCTGACTAAGCAGGCATAATTTACACCCATCAGTTGCAAATGGCTTCTCCCACCAATTGTAAAGATAGAGGACTTTTTTTCAAAGAGGAAAAAAAAAAAAGAAGAAAGATGATTTCCTACCTCTGCAGAAGGAGGATGAAAAATACGTGCAAAGGCTGTCTGACACAAATATGTATTTTCGCTCAGCTAGTTCAAAGAGATCGTCTTGCAGCCCAGAAACAGGAGACCTTGATGGAACCAACAGGCCAAAACAGTTTCTCCTGTCAGAGCTGAACACAGGGGGTGATAAAGATAATAATTTTAACTGGTCTTACTCAGTCATTTGCTCCCTGTTGCCCTTTTCAGCCCATATGACACGCTGCAATTGTACAAATTCAGCTGCTGCTGCACGAGGCTGACAATCCTCCGGGACGCACGTGGCTCCATTCCACAAGCCCTGGGGGATCTGTCACCTCTCAGGTGCCAGGACAGCTCCATCCCTGCTCACAGCCACCACATCACATCCAAAAAGGCTGGGCAGGTCTCTGCATCCTCCCACGTTCCTGCTGCCTGGGGTGGCTCTGTCCATGGGGATGTCAGGAAGCATCTGCTCCAGACTCCCAGAGCAGCAGCCCATCTCCAGGTTCAAACCAAGATCCCTTCAAAGGAAGGGGCTGATCAAAGGGGCCCTGCTGGGGGTGCCCGGTGAGGGTCTGGCTGCAAAGTGTCAGGAGCTGGCATGGATGGAGCTGCCCCAGCGCCAGAGCCAGGGTGGCTGAACCACCTCCACAAACTCCCACCTTCCAACGCCACCCAAGGGTGCCACGTTCCCACTGTGCCCTGCCAGGTGGGAGCAGCCAGACCTCCAAGGTCTGACATCCCTGGTGGCAGGGCTTGGGTGCTGCTGCTGGTGCAGAGACCCAGCTGGGTCTGTGCCAGGTGCGTGACACTCTGCGACACCCTTGGGCAGGGCAAACTGCAGCATAACTGATTAAAAATAAGATTCCACCCTTTGTCATTCTCTCATTCAAAGAGTCTCCATTAGCCTCAGTTAGACCAGGAGAGGCTGGTAAACCTCTCTGGCTGTTGCTGGAAGGGTCGTGCACTGGCTCTCCCAGCACCAGCCCTGCCCTTGTCTCGCCCCCACGTCTGCCTCAGCTGGAAAGGGGGCAGCGGAAGAAACTGGTGCTGCAAATACCACTGGGGGAAGGAAGAGCCAGTTCCCACCTCCCGCTGGCCTGGGGACATTCAGGACAAAACCTCGTCCCTGCATCCAGCGGCTCTGTTGGCAGCGACCAGCTGACGGTGGGACCCGCCGGGTGCCAGCTCCCGCTGCTGCGGGGCCGGGTTTGCACCGTGGGGGCGATGCCACCTGCTCCAGAGAGCAGCGCCAGCGCTTTTTGATCTGCTCAGACACACGGGCCCCACGCAGGGCTCTGATCTGAGCTCCCCGTAGCCCCGGGCCCGCGCAGCCAGCCCGGCCAAGGAGGGGAGCGCAGCACTTGCTCCCTTCCCACTCTCCCGGGTTCTGCAGGGCGTCGCTGCTCTGGGTTTGACAGGAGCTCGCGTTCTCCCAGTGCGTTCTCCTGACTTTCACAATAATATATTCAGCAGAACTGGATAAATTTCAAACCAGCTATTACACCACAGCATGTTCCAACACAAATATATGCGGTGTAGTGCAGCAACAATTCTTGCGCGAGTATCACGCGGATTGCAGGAACCCCACATTGCCCTGCCCGCCCCACCTGCCCCGGACAGAGCAGCCACACCACGACAGCGGGGATTGCTTAGAGAATAAACCTCATAAAAATCTAAGTGGGAAGCCTCCCCACTTTCAAATCACCTGCCCAGCACCGCAACACACAAGCAGTTCCCAGCAGTTCCCTGTGCCTTGGCCCCATGGCAGGGACGGCAGAGCTGCTGGTGCCTCCATCCCAGCCACAGAAACCTTGCCCGTGCTGCAGGCAAGGCATGGGGAATACACAACGCCTCTCCCTTCCAGATGGAATGCCGAGTAGGAAGTGGAAAATTTTCCCTCTTCCCTCCACCCCACAACAAGCAAAATGTAACACAATGCAGTGAGTTTGCGGGGGCAGATGTGGATACTTGTGACGCCTTTTGCTGGTCTTAAAATTTAGAGAGCTGAACACAGTTAGGAGGGAAAAAGGGTTTTACCTCGGTGTTTATTGAAGGATCCTCAGGGGCGCCGAAATGCACATCGAAATGCACCCCGAAATGCCCCCCGGAGAAATGGCCCCCCACGATGGGATGTGTGTGCAATTATAGGCCTTGCTAATTAGCACATCTATCAAAGATTGCCCAGGGAGGGACTCCAGCGAGACCCCTCAGCGAGGAACCTTCCCCTGGCTGGGCCTGGCTTTGTTTACAGAATGTGTTCTGGAGAGGCCCTCGGGGTCTGGGGTTTCCAGGGTGTTTGGGCTCTTGGCTTAGCGGGATATTGGGTGTGAGGGAAGTGATCAAACTTAAAGAATTATAACTGTGTGGGCTAAAAGCACTAAGAACACATAAAAACTACATAAAAGAGTTTATAAAAGGGGTATGAAAGAAAAAGCAAAAAATCATCATGGCATTGCTTGGTGTTCGCTTTTGCAAGAGCTGCTGGAGCGTGGGTGGCAGCGTCACCTCACCGGGGGGCTGCTGGCACGGAGCTCATGTCTCTCCCAGGAGCAGGCACCGAGCAGACCCAAACTCCTCGGCCAAAGCCGCTTCCCCCAGCGGCGCTGCCGCGCCCAGGCCAGCGCAGCCCGCAGCGCTCCTCAACGCCATCGCAGCTCCCAGATGGTTACAGCGGAATGAATCCTCCTCACAGTATCTAAACTTGCCATTTAAACCAGGAAATCTGCTGTGGCAGAGCTGCAGGAGTCAGAATTAACCAGTGTTGGAGAAGAAGCCAGTGCGGGATGAGACCGGGAAGGAAGGGAAGGAGGAATCCTTCATAATGGATCTGGGAATCGCAGGCTTCAGTTCAATTTAGCGACCCGTCAATCAAGCTGTGGGTGTCACAGCGAAGGGCCGGAGCCGGGACGGTTTCAGTAGAGGGCACTCAAGTCCCAGAAATCTGCATTTGCCAGGTATATTCACTCTGATGTTCTAGGAGCCGACTTCAGCACATGAATCTCGGTAATGCGAGCACTGAGCCTCATAACTCTGATTGATTGTGGTTCTATTAGACCTGATGCATATAAATCTAAACAAAACACATGTGGATGGAGCTAATTCAAAAGCACCAGTTTAGATACCATTACAAAAATAAAGAGAAGCCTCTTTTTCTTCATTAGTATTGAAAAATGCCATTGCTACAGAAATGCTTATGTCTCTTTCTGCCAGGTTCATGCTTCTGCTGCTGCTCTAAAGCATTAGTCTGATTTGAAAATGTCCTTTGTCAATCAGCATTTTCCTCTAGATATTAATAATCTCAACATTATTTTCCATTTTTGCAAGTGGTTCTCTTTCATACTCAAAAATAAGAAGTCTTACATCAGTGACTTGAGAACACCCATAAACCTACAGCTTTAATTGTAGGTGAGACAACTGAAATTTTTTGTGTATATAAAAACCCCATAAGATGCACACAGTTACAAATCTGACCTGTGTAACACCCAGAGCTCTAAATACCACATGTATTCACTGTAAAAACAGCAGCACAAAAAAATAGCATCCAAATATCTCCACAACAAACTCAAAATAACGAATCGACTTCTCCTCGCTGGTACACCATGTTCACAAGTTATAAATACAGCAGAGTTTGCATTAATTGATACACTCTTAAATGACAAATTACCACATTAAAGCTATTTTCACAGCACTTATGAACTGGGCAAATATCTTGTATTTTTAGCATCACTGTAACAAGTTGTCCAATGCCAAAGCCCTTCTGCTACCTTTGATCATCCTTCAAGGCACAGCCAAAGATTCCTGAAGGAAGTCCTGACTCAGCTGGGTATAAATCCCGCTCCCAAGGCCCATGGAGCTCAGCCCAGCATCTCCTGGGCAGCACTCACCTGTGCAGCAGCACCGAGCCAGAGCTCTGGTCCCACGAGGAGCTCTGTCAACCTTCCAGGCACTTCTTTCCTTTGTGCAGCCATCCTTTCCGTGCTTTAATTATCCATAACGACCTGGCTCCAGCTCCAGCTGGGAGTCTGGCCTGGAGGCTGAAGGTCATTGCTCACAGGTCTGGGCCCGTGCAGCACCTCCGTGGGCATCAGGTGAAATCAAACAGTCTTTGTATGGGGGCAAAAAACCCCTCAGCAGCTATGGTGCAACATCTAAGAGAAGCTTCAAAAATGCCTGTCTTTGTAATCCTGCCCCAGAGCAGCCCTGGGATCCCCAGAGCTGCTGCCCAGAATGAGGAGCATTGCCAAGTTACAGGTGAGGGACAGGCTGGGGGACAGTGTGGGAATCTGGGAATGCAAAGGAAGGGAGCCACAGGCACAGTGGGCTGCTCTGCTGGATGCTGTGGGGCTGCTTTGGGAAGGAGAAGCCGTGCAAAGCCCAGTGAGGAGATGAGCAGCCCTGGAGCACTCCTCTGCCTGTGCCAAGCCTCGACTGCTGTGGCAGTTTCTGGTACTGGGCTGCTCCTGTCCTGCCCTCTCTGATCTACGTGCACCAGACCAGGACTATCCATGAGCTCCACATACCCAGCTGTCACTAATCAAATAATTTAATACAAAAGAAACTATTTGTGCTGGCCCTGCAGTAGGATCCAGTGGCTGAAGCTGATGTTGGAGCCTTATCAGTGCCTGGTACCAACAGAAAGGCAAGAAGCAGCATTGTGAACTAACAGAATATTTCATCCCAGCTACAGCTAAATTGAAACACTCCACAAAATCCAACCTCTTCTCCATGTGCTGGAGTCTGCAAAGAGCAAAGAACAGCCACAGCTGAAAGAGCCCTTTTTACCTGCTCCCTCCCAGTAGCTTTGTGGAGCTTTTTTATCTCCAGGTGCAAAGAGTCACCAGGTTGTGACATTTAATTTTATAACAAGTTCACAGAAACAGCTGTCCTTCGCTTAAGCAGTATGTAAAGAAATTTTCTTCCATGCCCTTTCGCTAAATCTTATCCGTTTTGGTGTCAGGAGGGATAAAAATATCCTTAACACGAGCCACTCTTCTCTGTAACCATCTTTGGCACAGGCAGAAAGGTTCGGGCTGGGAGCTGGAGCTTGGCCCTGCCCACAATCAACACCAACAACCACCTCCGAGACCGAGCTTGTGCCCAGTGCTTGGGGGAGGCTGAGCAGTACCTCTGCCTCTTTGACTCGATGCTTAGGTAGGAGTGAGACGTCCCCTCCACCATGACACAGTGCTGAGACCCCAGGCCACGCTCAGGGGCGCCTTCCCATGGCCTCAGCGAGGCACCAGTTACATCACGGCCCAGGGAGGCACCGCAGCATCTCTGGGAGGGGCTGCTCCTGCCCCTGCCCCGGACGTGCAGATCTGCCACAGACTCTTCCAGCTTTTCCTTACGATTCCGTGTTGATGACGGCTGTCACATTCCCTGGCCAATCCCCCACTGCTCCGGCTGTAAAAACAGCCAGAGCCCAGACACCACTGCAGTGGGCACGCCGGGAATCCCCCGCGTGTCCACCTCCCCGCAGCGGTGCCCGTACTCGCTGCCTGCTGGCAGAGGCAACACCCAGGAACTTCTCTTTGAGCTGTAGACCAATAATGACTTGCCGTGTTCCTCCCCCAGTCCGCACAGCCGGGCTCCGGGAGGCTGCTCCGGGATGGGTCTCAGCAGAGAGCAGGACGGCGATCAGCATTTCTCCCAGCACGGAGCACGCCGAGCTTGCTGCTCGGGAAAGCGACGGGCAAGGAAAATTAAAAAAATGAGCCGATACAGAGTAATAGTATGTTTGTAAGAAAATTAAAGATTTGCTCTTCAGCTGTTCCACGCTGGAGTCAGGAGACAGCTGGCAAATGGGAACGATTGGAAATGATGGAATAGATCAAATTATTTAAATGAGAAAAAAAGAAATTCGCCCTAGCCTGGCCCAGCAAGTTGACAAAGCAGCTCCCGGTCCGCGGCATGGGCAGCCCTTTGTCTCTGTCACCGAGGTCATTAAACTCCCGGCTGCGGAGCGCGGGCCGGGCGCCCGCCGCGGTACCGCGGCTGCAGCGGCCCCAACCCCGGCCTCGCCCGCCCCCGGCCCCGGCCCC
>VXBT01010118.1:55699-69492 GCA_013400235.1 Oriolus oriolus
ACACAGACCCGCGCCTGTGGCATGGGAGCTGCCTCTCGTGCTGCGGTGTCATGTCTGGTTTTATCACCAGCAGGTGCAAATCCACCTCTATGAACTCAATCTCTCCATCTCCGATGTTTTTATTACCGAGACTAAGCAGCGGCCGGTGTTATGGAAAGGTTCCCGTAAAGCCTGCACGGCGCGGCCACGCACGGAGCGACACTAAAGTCCCTCTGTCCCCAGCAAAGCTGGGTCCCTTTATTCCCGGAAAACCAAGTGCTGCTCGGGTACAGAGCAGCAGTTCCACTGAATCCGCGCTCCCAAAGGAAGTCCAGCTCCCCGCCTGTCGCGACATGCCGCTGGCGCCCAGCCGGGCCCCGCATCGGCAGAGGGCACTGCCCCGCCGCGGCTCCCGTGCCCTCCTCCCGGAGCAGCCACCGGCACGGATTCCCTCCCCAGCGTTTGCACGGCGCCGCTGGGCCCGGAGAGCTGCGGTGCTGGAGTCTCTCGTGGAGACGCGGTATCAAACACGCCCGGCGAGGCGCGGTGTTTGTAGCCAGCGCTAAGCCTCCTAATCCAGTGTAATGTGCGTCTCCACCAGTTTCGCCATCTCCTTCCCCTCCTTTTGGCTGCAGCTTTAACGCGATGCCGTCTCGGCGGCTTTTCCCTTTGCACATCACAAGACGGGCGTGGAAGTCTCTGGGAAAGGCAGATAGCGAGTTGAAAGCACCAGAACCACGGGCGAGGGGGGATAGAGGCAAATGTTGGGAAGAACTGAGGGCTGAACGAGAGGATAAGAACCGCTCTACGGCGGTGCTGCTGCAGGGAACAGATGTGGAACACGAGAGCTGTGCCCCTTAGATTCCAGCTGGGTTTGCCAGGCAGGGATTGTTGCAGTTTGGGGTGATGCAGAGGGGATTCAGATGGGATGGGGGTTCATGCACTGGTACATTGATTCGTGTTATTAACAGTGAAAACAGGGATAATGTGCTGCTGTTTACCACTTGTAATAAAGACTAAAATAGATGCAGGTCCTTAGCACAAGCGAGAGCTCTTGAAGCAGGTGGAGGGCTCAGCTCATTGCTTTGTCTTTGCTCCTCCACCAGCTTTTCTTTGTGGTTGCCTTTGTTAACCCCTTCCACCTCCTCTCACCCCCATCGCTGTGCTGCCCCCAGGGAACCCACAGCTTCAGGTCTGCACTGTGAGACTCTCACCACGTCAGTGTCACCTGGGTCCTTGTGCTTTTAATCTGCAGTGAGACACCGGGCACGAACACACAACCAGGGACGCGACTGCTCTGTTATTTCTGGCAGGGAGCATCATCAGGGAAACGTCGTTCAGCTGCAAACGGCTGAGGAGAGCGTGGGGTACCCCTGCGTCAGAGGCAACCCCAGCGCTGCTCTGAGCTTCCCCCACACTGCTCAGCTCTGCAGCACCAGCGGGAAGGGAGGGAAGCAGCCACCAGCCGTCGGTGGGAACGGCCACCACGCTGCATCTGTATTATTTAATATTTTAGTCCAGGGACCTCATTAGACTTTGGCTTCTTTTGCTGTGCCCCAGCCAACAGGCAGCACCCCTCTGTGTGGGGTCAGATTCATAGAATAAAAGTCAGAACCGGGAAGTATTAAGGGAGCAACTGGCACATTCTGTATCGGCTCGTTGTGCCTGGGACATTCAGCAGAGCAGCACGACCTGGAAAGCAGCAGGAAGGACTGGGCTTCCAAAGGCTTGGGCCATGTGAGTACGTTCAGAGAAGATTTTAAGCAGACAGATAAACCAGCTCATACCAAAGGCACAAAACAAAGAATTACGTAAGTGTTCAGACAAATTCTTGAATTTGGGCCTTGCACTTTGCTCATCATCCTGCAAACTGGGCACTGGGGTGCCAGTCTAAGGGGTACCCAGCTCCCCTGGGACTGGAGCACTCAGTGTTACACAGGCTCCTGAGACAGATTTCAGTTTCATCCTTGGCATTTGCAAGCAGCAGCTTTAGGAGCATCAGTGGTGCCCCTGCAGCAGCTCGGTGGAAATGGTGGTTCCTACCTCCAGTAAGGACTGGGATGAGGCCATTGACTGCTCTGACAGAGGCTGCTGGGCACTCATTAGCTGGTAACGACATCTGATGGCTACGGCACTTCTGGGGACTTGGAGCTGAACAGACCAGATCTCTGAACTCACCAGCTCCCAGGTGAGCAGGAATGTACGTCATTCCTAAAATAACAGAGCTGGTACTGCAGAATCCAAACTCGATTAGAGACGTGGAAGTGTACGGTGAGAGAACCAGCGTCGCCGTGGGCGGCTTCCCCCACTCTAATGAATAGATGGCTGTCAGCTCGTACTTTTCTCCCCGGATGAAGCAGTAAATAAAATCTGGTATAACCCACAAATTTAGCTGAGTTATGGCTGTCTATTGGGACTGAAGTGTTAGACTTGTTGGTTAGTTTTGCAGTGAATTCAAAGCACTCTGAGGGAAGTCACAGCAGTGATTTTAAATTCCACCCCCTGTGAGACACCGTGCCTGCCTGGGCACATGGGCTGAGGGGGCTTTTTCCTGGCTGCAGCAGAAGTTTTGTCTTGGGAACAGGGTGGATTTTGTTCTGAATGGAGCGAACAGCCACAGCACCTGCTCAGCAGGGGACACAAGGCCGGATGTCATAGAATCCCAGAATGGTTTGGGTTGGGAGGGACATCAAAGCTCATCTCATTCCACTCCCCTGCCATGGGCAGGGACACTTTCCCCTAGACCAGGCTGCTCCAAGCCCTGTCCAGCCTGGCCTTGGACAATTCCAGGGATGGGGCTGACGTACCCCTGGGGCTCTGTCAGATCACCCTGCCCGCTGCTGGCACGTCGTGCTCCGCAGGAACAGCCACGTGAGGGAGGTTCCCTTCCTTGGGAACGACACCAGTCCTTTAGCACTGCAGAACTCCAGGATGATGTTCTTTTATCGGATGTGCAGCGAAAGGTACATCATGATTAACCTTAAAAGCTTAAGCTTTTTCTTTGCCTGTGCGAGACAGATTTATAATATTTTCTCTTTCTTTTTTAACGCCAGATTCTTAGTGCAGACAGTGATTTATTGAATAATCAATTTCCTTATCTACGTAATACATTCAGGTGATCCATCAACGCCAGATAATCAATCCAGCTCGGGATTTTAAGTGTATATATGTATACTTGTATATATATATTTTCCTCCTGTACTGTTGTCAGGCCAAGTAATGTCTCCCTTTCTGTGCTCCTTTTCCAGTGACTTTTGTTTATGGTGTGTAAAAGAAACCCCCGACGTTATATTACACCTTGTAAGTTTTACGGTACTTGAGAGGTTTATGCGCTATGAATGTAAAGGGCAATGCAATAACGCAAAGGGCAGTGAGACATTTTTAAGCGCAGAAGGATATACACGGAGCTGAGGAGATAAATCTGGGCGGATAATCGTCCCACTGTGTCTCTCCTATTTATGAGAGGAAAAGACATTCACTGCAAATCATGCTTCAGGTCACTTGTGCCCTGGTCTCTGCTCCGCGCTGCGTTATTGGCTGATTTAACTGCTCTTAATCTGCTTTGGGATCCCTGCCCTGGTTCAGAGCCGTGTCCGGGCCCAGCAGTGGGGGCTTGTGAACGCCAAAAAACTTTCAGCAGAGGAATTTTCCAGCCTTCCCAGCATTTTGTAAAAGTCTTGCTTTTCCCAGGATTTTGTGAGAGTTCTCCTTTTCCCATGCAAACTATTAAAAACAACAGCTAGAGTTTTTTGCAAACCAATATTTCTATCTTGCAGCTGTGCCTGTGTTAGGATATTGCCTAGGGAGATATTTTGAAATGGGTGTTGTGTGGACTGACCAATCACCCTGGTGAGTGGTTAGCCAGAGGTCCAATAACCTTTTGCCATTCAAGCAAACTTGAAGCGAACCAACGCATATAAACCCGTCTGTATATTAATGAATAATTCCATTCTCTTCCTGGACTTCGGACTTTTGTGTCGTGTTTTCTCTCCGTCCCCGCTGCAACAGCGACATCGGCTCAGCCCAGGTGTGATGTGATTCCCCATCCCCTGGGTGGTACATCGGTCTTGTGCAGCTCAGGGACTGGGGGATGTGGAAGACGATGTGTCTGTCCTCCGTGAGTTGGGAAAGGGCTGAGCTAGAGAAAACCATAGGAGGAAGTAAGAGGAGTCACAGTTGCCAAGTCTGAAGCTTATGGGTGGTTGAGCTGGGGAAAAGGAGCCTGGGTGCAGCCTCCCACAGTCTGGGTGCTCACTGCTGGAGTTTGGGCTGGGCAGGAAACTGTTCTGAGAATAGGTCTGGGAACTTCAGCACTGTTCATACGAGGAGAGGAACTTCTCGGGGCGTTTTGCTCTCGTTAGATTTCTGAAACAATCAAGCCATGAATCCCTCTCAAATGTGAATATTCAGAATTCAGCATTTGCAATTAGCAGTAGAATTGGAGACAAAATGCCATTACTTTCAGAGGTCAAGATAAGTTGTGTACAAAGGTCACCATTCCATGTGCTTCATTCAAAATCCAATTTGTTTTGTGGGCTTACGATGGCAGAAACGCTGATGATTTTGCTATTGCCACATGTTCGGGACTTTCTGTGCAGAAAAAAGATTTTGCCTTAATTACTTTCAGTTTTAACTGTCTAGCACAGAGACAGGATTTTCCTGATTTGAACCATCTCATCAAAAGTTGAGAACCTAACTGAGACTGAAAACCTCATGATGTGGCAGAGCCCCTTGGAGTTCCCAGGAGCAGGAGTTGATGTCTGGTGTCCTGCTTCCCATCACGACAGCAGCTCTCCAGAATGTCCCTGGGATGTGAGGAGGGGAGAAGAAGCTGCAGGAGAATCCTCTGAATCCATGTCCCTCCCATCCAAAGAGTTCAGCAGAGCCCAGCAGAACCTGCAGCTCCAGGTGCCATCACTGGTGCCATTTGTTTCAGCAGCAATGCCATTACCATTTTAAGCTGAACCAGGGACCTGTAAAAAGGAGGTTCTTGGTTTAAATCTCTGGTCTATAAAATCTTAAAGACCTGCTCTTCCTTTATAGGGAAAGAAAACCATTTTCTTCCTCATTTTATGCACTTTTCTTCTTGCAAGTTTTTATTTCTGCAAAAGCAATTTTCGTCATCTTTGCTTAGATGAAATTCAAAGCAAGACCCTGGATGTTTTGCTTCAGGGCGGTGTCTCATGTGGGCTCATATTATTTGAATGGAAGCAGAATCTGTAGTTTTCTTTCCTATTCATCTACATCACGGCGAAAGGGTTGTCCAGAATGGGCGTTGCAAGATCTTAGATGAAGCTGATAATATTTTTTAAAATGTAGGGCTTGCCCCTGCACAGTTTACCAAATTCCCTTTAGGTTAAAATTACAAATGAAGTGTTGAATCCAAGGAATGTTCAACTCTTCGAGCAGCTACCTTCTGCCCTGTGGTGTATTCCAACAGCCAGAAGTGACTCTGGATGTGTGCCCATCTATTTATAAAGGATCAGTAAAAAAAATAGTTAGAGCCATCTTTACTTAATTTTCTTAGATGTTAACGCGGTGGTTTCTATTTGAGCAACATTTTCTTTTCTGCAGTGTAACTTCATTTATGAAGTGTGGCAATTTCAATTGCTGGATCTATTTCCTCCGACTGGAGGGAGAGCAGTGGCACAGAGCACTCAGAATCCAGCCTGAGCTGCAGACCCCCCTCTTTACACGATGGATTTGCATTTACTTTTAGAATTTTTCGGAGGCAATTCGCACCTAATTGACTGTCACTCTCCTTTCCTTCTCTCTCTTACTCCAAGGATCGCACACACGCTTGGTGTGAAGAAACAACTCGTCCTTAAGGATGAGCCACAACCAAACCCCACGATCCTTGCTCAGGACTGAACCTGGCAGGTGTGACCTGCCCTGGAGTGCTCCCCAAACACCAGCCCCAGGCCCCTGGCACAGCCACTCCCTCTGTGACTTTCATCTCAGATGCTCAACTCCCCTCCTCACCCCCAGGCCTCAAAAGTTGAGGGAAGAGATGAACACAGTTGAAATCCCAAACAAGCTGTACTTCCTGGTATTTTAAGAAAGTGCTGAATTTTAAGAAAACTCAGAGTTTCCTCAGCAGCTGGATGGGATTTTCGCTTATCACCAGTGCTTGGGAACAGAACCCTCAGAACGTTCCTGGTTTCCTAAAGATCCTGTGAAGTGCCACCAGCCTGGGTGACAGCACTGGTGACACTGAGCACCCACGCTGACCTCCCCACCACAGGCACACAAGTTTACATGGAAGTTTCCCCCCAGCCTGGTGACCATCGATATTTAGTGCTGGCCCAGGCACCTGGTCTCTGTATTCTGACTGTGTTATTAAGGTCATCCTATGTGGTTACACGACTCTTTGTGCTTTGTGAGTGTTTGTGGGGAAACCAATTTCCATATGAATTATGGAAGTTGATACCAACAGGGCTGTAATTCGTAAATTGTTCTGACAGCAACATTTTGTAACAGAACACAGAGAAACCGGGGTAATAAAACTTGCCATTAAGGGAGTGGACTTGGGAGTCCTAGAAAGAATTCTTGTCCAAGGATTATTTATGATCATTGCAGACCAAAATGTGTTTTTGCATTTTTATTGCTGGCAAATTACTTGTAAACCCACCAGGGAGCTAATGATTTTTCCTCCGAGGCCATGCAACTTTGTTTTGGTTTATATATATCCATTTCTGCGACCAGTTAAGCCGTCACTTTTGATTTATAATAACAATAATTACTTCAAAATAGCCCAGGTGTTAAAGGGTTAAGTGTCCTTTGACTCCAGCTGACAAAATCTACAGACCAGTGATTCCAGAGGAGAAGGGCTGGTGGTGCCCGGGCAGGTTTTCCCTGATCACTGTAACGGTGCTAACTACCTCTAATGGAGAGCACGGATTATTTATGTTCTTCCGCAGCTTCTCATTAATTTTTCAGAGCACTTGCTTGAAGAGTTCCGACTTCTTGGCTTCTTCATTAGTGTTACCTGTTCAGCAGCGTGGAGCAGTGGAGGTGACACCTCAGAAAGGAGCGTTTCAGTTCAGGCTGCTTTACAGGGGGAGAACAGGAGCGGGAAGCTCTGGGCAAGAAGGTGGGAGCAGAGATTTTAGCGAGGTTTTAGTGTCCCCAGCGGGGCTGGCTGTGTGTGGCTCAGTGCCCCGAGCCTGCCCAGCAGCTCCCATCGCCCAGGGCCGGTTGCCGGTGCTGAGCCGCCCTGGCCACCCTCCGGGGCAGTACAGCTGTGCCAGTCCACTGTGGCTTTTCCAGCCCGGCATCGCTGAGGGGTTCCTGTGCCCAGAGCCCCCGGTGCAGCCATCACCGCTCCTGCTCCCACCCCGTCAGCCGGGCTGAGCTCCGCCGGGCCCCCCGTTCTGTCCTGTCCCCCAAATGCCGCGGGTGCCTCCGTGCCACTGCACAGGACGGCAGCTCTTACCCGCTCCCTCCTCAGGATGCTCCGGTCACTCACAGCAGCTGGAGCAGCAGGGAGCTCAAGATCAGCTGATGCCATGATGGTTTTTCGCTTTTCTTTTATACCCCCTTTTATACACTCTTTTATATAGCTTTATGTATTCCTTGTGCCTTTAGCTTACAGAGTTATAATTCTTTAAGTTCGATAACTCCCCTTAGACCCAGTATTTTGTTAAGTTTAGAGACCAAACATTCTAAAAGCCCAAGAAACCAAGGTCCTCTCCAGAACACATTCTGTAAACAAAGCCAGGCCCATCCAGGGGGAGGGTCCCTTGGGTGGGGGGTCTCATCCGAGTCCCTCATTGGGCAATCTTTGATAGATGTGCTAATTAGCAAGGCCTATAATTGTATCCTCATCACATCATGGGGGGCCATTTTCTTCAGTGGGGACATCGGGGTGCATTTCGATGTGCATTTCATCACACCTGAGGATCCTTAAATAAATACCAAGGTAAAACCCTTTTCCCTCTTAACTGTGTTCAGCTGTCTTGATTTTAAGACCAGGATAAAGCATCACAGCCTTACAAAGTTTAAGGGAGCCCTAAATTATTCCTTGCCATGGCACCCAGGGCGATGACACCTCTTTTTTTGTGATGTGCAACCTTGGACAGACTTTAGAGCTGCCTCCAGGGATCACTCAGTGGTGCCCATCCACTGCTGGCATTCCAGCTGGCATTCCCTTGGCACAGGTAGCAAATGGATGGAGATGTTTGTTAGGTTTTTGGGGTCATGGGACATTTGTACTTTCATTACCAAAGTCAGTAATGACTAATTGCATTTTTGATCGTAACAGAGGAGTTTGTTAGAGCCACATTTCCTTTATGGATTTTCAAAGCCTTATTTTTAGAGAAATATTTTTTGATCTGTTGTTGGCTCCTGTTCTGCTCTATTACAGACTCCCTGTATGGCTTTGAACAAATGACTTTGCTCTTCTGTGCCTTAATTCTGTACTTGTAAAATGGGGCTGAGCACACTCCCAGCTCCTCTGGGCTGTGGGAATGGGAAGGGTTTAAAACCTGCAGATGTCAGTAGCTGAGCTTGCCACACCCAGCAGGATCTTTGAGGCAGAACAAACAGATATGAGCAGGCACAACCCTATTACCAGTGAAATACTGAGATTATAACCCGGGACTCTCTGACTGGAGCAATTCTGGGAAAAACGAGAATATCCTAAATACACTTAACTGCTTATTTAATGCAGATTTTAAAAGTTATTTATCGAAATTTCACAACTGTTTACTCAATCCGGGACTGGAAAGCCTTTAAAACACACTCTTAATAATCCCTTCGTATTTAACTAATGTACAATAGCGTGTGCTATTACATCGCAATTACATCCTATTTGAGACACTTAATTAAAAGGGAGGCTGTAATAAGCTCCCAATCGCTTGGCTCCTCAGCCAGACCCACACGATGGAGGATTCTGCCTGCCAGTGGGTGCCAGGCGCATCCCGGAATGACACGGTGGCAGCGTGGTCCCTTTGGGGCTGGGTCCATGTGGGGCTGGGTCCATGTGGGGCTGGGTCCGTGTGGGGCTGGGTCTGTGTGGGGCTGAGTCTGTGTGGGGCTGGGTCCGTGTGGGGCTGGGTCTGTGTGGGGCTGGGTCTGTGGGGCTGTGTCCGTGTGGGGCTGGATCAGCAGGGTGGTGACCCCATAGGGCTTTCAGGCCTTGGGGATCGCTCCTGCTCCATATGGGATGGCTTCAGGCCCGAGATGCTCTGGGAGAGAGGTTGGGTCACAGATACTTCACACTTCTGGGTTCCAGAGCTCCCCAGGACTGGAATGTCACAGGTCTAGGGTGCTCTTCGGAAGCAGCTGCCCATCACAGCATCTCCGGCTTCATCGCTGCCACGGGAACTGGCACCAGGCCCTTCCCTGCAGGAGCCACCTCCAGCTTTGGCCAGAAGCTCTGATGTGGAGGAGCAGCCTCGGAAGGTGCACCGAGGCCAAAATGCCGCATGGTGTTTGTGGGAACCCTGGAAACCCCGCACTGCTGCCTCCCTGCTGGGTGCCTGAGCAGCACACGCTCTGCCCTGCTCTGCCCTGGTCTCTCCCACACCTGGGAATCACCAGTGTGGCACACAGTGCCCTGCTGGTATGGTTATCCTGCTCCGTGCCAGGCTCCATGGAAGAGCTCTCGGACATCTGTCTGCTGCCAGCTGCTTGCCATCCCACCAAGTGACTGCTCTGCCTTTCTCAAATAAAAAATAATAATCCAAGCCCCCTTAAATTCAAGCCTATTTGAAATCAGAAGTGACAACAGCTTTGTGCTCGCTCCATGGTGGCATATGAAGTTAATTTGTATAAGTGATTTTTTTGCTTTTAATTTATCAGCCTGAGATTCAAAACCAAGGAACACAGAGACCCCACGAGGCATGCCTGAATCTTTCAGGGGTGGAGCTTGTTTATTCAAGTGCTTCAATGTAGCTCTTAATTGAGTGGCTGATCCTACAGTACAGTGCAAGGAAGGCAGGATAAGAGATCCTTCTGCTCCCTGGGTCACTGTCCAGGCCTCACTGTGGTGCCTGTGCAGCCCCTCAGGGGTAGCGAACCCCCAGAGCGAACCAAACACTTCTCCTACAGAGAGCTGGTAAAACAAGTACAGAGAGATCTGTGTGTGGCAGCTCCTCGGGTTTATTTCGAGAGCCAGCGCGGGTTTATGAGCTGCTCGTGAACCCAGTGCACAGTGTCTCATAAAAATCCCATTTTCCCCTCTCAGCTCTGCAGTTGTGTTTAGTTTGCAGTCTAAGCCTAATAAGAGGATCAGCTGAGGTTTTGGCAGGGAATGGTCCCAGTCCTGAGAGCAGTGACTGATGCAGCCACATGTTGGCTGCAGAAGGGAAATCCGGGATAGCAGCCCTTCCCTCCAGCCATGGGCTGGAGGAGGCTCTTCCCTGGGATTTTGGTTAGGAAAGGAAGGATGCTTCAAAGTGAAAGGGAAACAGAAACCTCCATGTGGTTTTTGTTGTCCCAACTGCTTTAAAACGATGTTTAGATTTCATGTACCGGTAATTACATACACTTGGGTGGTATTTAACGCCAGCCACTGATGGGTGCTCTGTAATCCCATAGAGAGAGAACACGTTTGTTTTCTGAGGCTAACTCCATACAATCTGTTATTGTGTGATGTTGAATACTTTGAGGGTTGGTGCCTTTCAGTGTCGAGCATAAAAGCCAGGCCTCCCCGACAATAACCTCCATTAATCAGGCTTCCCCAGTCCGCAAGCCTCGGAGACCACGTCGTCTTCTTCGTACGCCAAAGCTTGCCAGGATTCCACAGTGAAAAACCTCCCACCGATCTCCTGCTCTTTCATTTTTCCTTTATTTGGTTTAAATGGGAAAATATCCTTCCAGTACAGCTCCCACTGCTTTAGCTGCATCGCCACACATTCCTTTTAAACTAACCGACAGCTTATGGTGGCAAGGGGAAGCAGCTGCAACTTGCTGGGAGCAGGGAAACTTCACTTCCAGAGGATTCAGCTCCTTTTGTTTTCCACAAGAGCTGTTGAGTGCTCAGAGCTTTAAAAAATACGGCCACTCATTCAGGCTCCTGAAACATGGATTCAGGGGAGAGGTGTTCTGCAGCCTTTCCAGAGAGCTGGAAGCAGGAATGAAGATCCTCCAGAGCCCTGCCGTCTGCTGTGCTTGCCTACATTTCCACAAACTCCCATGGGAACTGAAATTTTGGTGCTTCAGCTCAAGTTTTCATCACTGTTGGAGTCCTCAGCTGTGCTGCTTGATATGTCCCAAACTCCCCGACTCCTGTGAGTGGATGGGAACGACAAAATGCAGGATCACTCTGAAGTGAGCCTGCTTTTATTTAGGTGCTGAAGTGTGCTGGGGCTTTCAGAGCCACGTCCCGAGTGGAATCCCTGCAGTGGCAGGGCCGGGCTGAGCTGGGGCAGCAGCCGTGCACCAAAGGGAATGGGAATTCTGGGCGAGAGGGAGCATGAGCACAGGGCTGGGGAAGGGGGTGTTGGTCACCTGGCTGAG
This sequence comes from Oriolus oriolus, assembly GCA_013400235.1. Lineage (NCBI taxonomy): Eukaryota > Metazoa > Chordata > Aves > Passeriformes > Corvidae > Oriolus > Oriolus oriolus. The sequence goes on from VXBT01010118.1 coordinate 67,142, forward strand.
AAAGGGGGTTTGAGGAGAGCGGGCAGTGTCCCAGGGCGGCTCATCCCTTTCCTCCTGGGGACGTGCAGCTCCAGTGGGGATGTGCAGCTCCAGTGGGGATGTGCAGCTCCAGTGGGGGCGTGCAGTTCCAGTGGGGATGTGCAGCTCCAGTGGGGACGTGCAGCTCCAGTGGGGATGTGCAGCTCCAGTGGGGATGTGCAGCTCCAGTGGGGACGTGCAGCTCCAGTGGGGATGTGCAGCGTCCCAGCTCGGCCAGCAGAGCCCAGCCGTGCCCCTGTGGTCAGCCGGCTGGCCAGACTCCCTCAGAGCAGGAGAGGTGATGGGTTTGTGGTGTGCACTGGGGAGAAGGGCCCTCCACAGTGATTTAAAGCGCTTTGGAAAAAGCCAAAACAGGCGAGAAAAGCCAACCAAACTTGGACTGCAGCTGGACACTTCGGTCTTGAGCAGTGTGTAACCTTGACCTCATCCAAGCTGTATTTTCCTCCTGAAGTCAGTCCCTGCCTGTCCTTGAGGGGCAGTTTCTCAATGGAGAAAAGACTCCTCTGAGCTGCCAGCCAAAATAAACCTAATTGTTGCATTGTGTCTGAGCAACTCTGAAAGTTGCCAGTAACAGCTATCTCAGACCATCACAATCAACATAATTTTAGTCTTAATTGCTAAGTATTGCTGTAGAAAGACTGGTTGTCTTTCTGCTCCAAGTCTTCACAGTTGCTCTCCCAGGTTTCAAGATGCAGCGAAAGTTTTTGGGTTGTTTTTTTTTTTTTTTTTCACACTACGTTTCAAATGCTTCATTGTCAAACTGGTTAAAAGCCCTTATTTATAAAACGTGTGCGTCTCTTTCAGCTTAACTGAAAAGGCATTAAAATAACTGCAGCTGTGGAAAGAATAATTACAGCGAGATTTTGTCAAGGACTCTCTTGTCTGATGTTGCCATCTGTGACATGGTGAATGCAAAGATCATTTGAAACATAGGCGGTTAATGTAGAGAATAATTTCAGAGCTTTCGATATTTATGGTAAATTATTTAACTTTATTGTTTGGTTTTATGGCCTCATTATTCCGTGTCGTAAGGATCTCTGCTTTTTGTGTTGTTCTGCACTTCGATTTCCACTTTGTGAAGAAAAGTACCCTGCAGTAAAAGTAACATTTCACACATTTCAGAAATGTTTCAAGGAGACATCATACTAATCAGATTATTTTCATGCACCTCAATATCATCCTTGATGCCGTTAAAAAAAAAATCTGCAGAGAAAGATCTTCTTATTGACCAGGTGTTAATAGTCAGTCCTTCAGGCATGGGCAGTGACAGGGGCTGGTAAACACCACATTGTTGCATTAATTTTCTCCTGTCTCTCAGAATATTGTTTCTGAGACTCCCTCTGAGAGGACATTGCTGCATTATTTCCTTCAACAACCCCTGACCGGCCGAATTAGGAGCAGACTGTCGCACTGGAAATGAGTAATTGGCTGCCAGAGACACAGAAAAGGGGACTTGGCTTCCCTGAGACTGGCTGCTCTGTGCACAGGGCTCACTGGAGCCAAGTTCACGTGCCCGGTAATGAAACGAGGGCACGGCCAGGCTTGCGGGTGGCTCCTGCGCGGGCACCCCGCGCTGCCCCGGCTGTGCGTGCTCCCGTGTCACCTGCACGTCCTGCCACACATCAAGGTGGGGAAAACACCCCTGTGAGCGTTTCCCTCATCTGCCCAGGGTGCAGCTCCTCAGCTCAGCTCTGAGCAAGGTGTGAGCAGCTGTTCCCAAGGAGGGTGACCCAGGAGGAGGCTGTGATGGGGTGAGTGTCACTTAACGTGGCTCCATCTGGAAAGGGTCCACCAGCACTTCCCTTGGAGGTGCTGCACAGCGCATCTTTAACGGCATTATGAAGCACAACAAGTGCCTCCATCAGCCTTCCCTGCTCCTGAAGGGCTTCCACAAGCCCAAGGATACCTCAGAGAGCCAGCAGAAGTATTTTGTCTGATGTCAACTTTTCAGTGGAATTGGGATTGTCTTTCTGACAGCTGAGAGCCGTGGCTCTGTTGTGTGGTGGCAGTCCCGGGCAGCCACTTTGGAGAATGTGGAACAGAGTCTGGGGGGGATTAGGAGCCACCTGTCTGTCCCTGCAGAAGAGTCTCTTCCCACCAGCCTGCCTTCTGAACTGGCTTTGTGTGCCCTCTGCACTGTGTGTGTGTGCCCTCTGCACTGTGTGTGTGTCCTCTGCACTCTGTGTGTGTGCCCTCTGCACTGTGTGTGTGTGCCCTCTGCACTGTGTGTGCCCTCTGCACTGTGTGTGTGTGCCCTCTCCACTGTGTGTGCCCTCTGCACTGTGTGTGTGCCCTCTGCACTGTGTGTGCCC
>VXBT01010118.1:70410-99871 GCA_013400235.1 Oriolus oriolus
TGTGTGTGTGCCCTCTGCACTGTGTGTGTGCCCTCTGCACTGTCTGTGCCCTCTGCACTGTGTGTGTGCCCTCTGCACTGTGTGTGTGTGTGCCCTCTGCACTGTGTGTGTGCCCTCTGCTCCAGCTGTGTGTGCCCTCTGCAGCTGTGCAACATCTGGATCTCTGTCTGGCTCTGTCCCTGCTAAGGAGGCGGTGACACCACAGCCAGAACACCCAGAGCAGCTCCACCTTCTCCATGGACCAGTGGGAAGAGGCACGGCTGCTCCAGCCAGGAGCTCTGCCCCGCAGAGCCGCGTTTGTCTCCAGGAGACGATCGTGGGCACATCTGGAAACCATCTGAGGGAGCTGAAACGCTGCAGGAGATGGGAGGGGAAGGTCAGGAGCCCGGCGTGCGTAGATGTGCAGCAGCAAGTGTGCAGAAACTTGGGCTTAGCGCAGCCAGCAGGGCAGAGGTGGCAAATCCAGTTGCTGTGGGCTTACTGCAAGGGGAACTAAATTGGGAACAAATGTGTGGGTCAGGGACTAGCAGAGAAGAAACCAGGTAACATTTATTTTCCCATCTACAATACAGACCTGGGCCAATTCCCTGTTTGCCCTCAGCCATCCAGGGGCACAAGAACCCTCAGGAGGTTCTCCTGAGCCTCACTTCCCACCTCAGGCTGTACAGGAGGCTTTGCCACATTTAGCTTAATCCTTCACATTTCTGTACCTAAAATTAGACGCCGTGCTCGATCTCTGCACTCCCGGAGTTCCCAGCTCTAGGGAGGTCGATGTGCAAACGTCTGCAAGCACATGAAGAAATATTTAAAGAACAACATTTGCAGACCCCTGGAAGCCAGACACTGCCAGGTGTTCCTTTATTTAGAGGAAAAGTAAGTTTGTGTACGCAGGTGGTTTATGCTGTTTAGTAAATTTTGGTAATTTGTCTATCCCTGGTAACTTGCTTTGCAAAACAATGCAGCTCATTTCAGAAACAAATGAAGCAAATGGATTCAGAACTGTGCAGCTGATAAAACACAGGCAGTAGTCAGGACAAAACAGTTCCCCACTAGCTACTTTTCCCTCCCTCCGAGCAGCGATGGTTTCTAAGCAGTAACATGTCAGAGTTAGAGTTCCCTGTCCAGTTCTGCCCCAGGTGGAACAGGACCCTGGTCCTGCAGGGCTTAAGTCTCACCATGACGGTGGTAGGAGCCAAAAAACACCAGTGGGAACAGGAAAACTCTGGAGCTCCAAGACAGCCTCAGGTACTGACAGCAGGAGCATCATCACTGGGATTCCTGATTCCTCAGAGACTGACTGTTTTAGTGATGGCAATGTAAGGGCCCCAGAAATCTCTCCATGCAGTGACGTCATCCAGTGGGATTTCTCTTGCTCTGCACCGCTCAGGGCATGCGAGGCACAAGCCTTCCCCCTTTGCCAGCAGTTCTTTGGACAGATGGACACAGAGGCCAGGAGCCAGGCATGGTTCCTCACCCTGAAAGGCTCTTTCCTGCAGCCTCACGGTTTGTGTATGTAAGAACACCCCCGTGCAGTGTTTGCCTTGGCCCTGAGGGGGTGGAGCAGGAGGGACAGTGGTGAATGCAGGCACCAGGTGAAGCACGTGGTGACGAGGGCCAAGTTGGCTCTGCCCAACTCCTGCACGTAGGAGACAAGGTCAGAAACTTTCCTACGCCCTCATTTTGCATCCTGAACTGAGGTTTGTTCGCAGCCACTGTCTCAGCCCATGAGGTACCAGTGGCTGGTTCTGACACGACGCTGTTTAAAGCCCTGAGAGGCAAAGCCTTTCTCCAGGGATCCCAGAGCCGCGGGTCTCTGCCAGCAGCACCGACTCCCTTTGCCCATACGTTTCTTTCCCCCGTGCACAAAGGCACAGATGGCCAAGCCCTGGAGAGAGGCACCCGAGGGCTGCAGGGGCACGTGCGCGCGGGGTGTGCGTGTGAATGCACACTTGTCTGAGCAGAGCCCGCAGCCTGCGCCTGCTGCTGCCACTGCAGCAGGAACTACCCAAAGTGCCAGACCTGGTGTGGGCTGGAGCCGGCCCTCAGGGAGTTTTCCAGCTCAGTGCAGCTGCGGTGAAAGGTGTGTGCAGGAATCTCTGTGTGTGACAGCCAACACTCATCTCACTCGCTGAGGTCCTCGGACCTGAAAATCAGATATTAGGAAAAAGCTTCTGCACTGCCATTCCTGGCTGTGGCTACACCACGTCTGCTGTCAACAGCACTGAAGGAAGCTAAAAATTTCAGTCACTTCTGTTCTCTCGGGGTGTGACTTTGTAGCTTGACACAGTGGGAGCTGGTAGGGCAATGGGATCAGACAGCTCTGAAACAGCCCTTGAAATGCCAGCTGGCCAAGGTGAAGCTCTACACCACATCCATCTGCAACGGGACAGTGGAACAGGGAGGTGCAGGAGGCAACTTCTCTGCCCAGGAGGAGCATGAGGGGGATGAGCAGGGCAGTGCTGCCAAAACAACACATGGACACAGGACTGCCCGAAGCCTGTGCCACCTCTGCCTCCCTGCCCCGGCTGCTGCACAGCCCTCACACATGGGTGGAATTCCCAGTGCTACACCACAGTCAGGGAATCCATGCCAGCACAAACTGGGGCTGCCAGCCCAGTTACCACCAAAACCAGGCAGGAGAAAACCCTGCACTCGCTCATAAGCAGAGTCCTCGTGCTCTTTGGTTTCTTTTCCTCCGGCTCTCATACTTGTTAACTCAAATTAACATTCATAATGCAGAAGCCATTGGAACATGCCTCCCAGACTCACAGACATTCCTGTTATGGTCAGGATTAATCACATGGGATAATTAGAGTATTAAATGAAATAATTATAACATTATGACTCTAATAACCAAATTCATGGCTATTAGCTTCTGAGAAAAGACAAATAGAGGAACCAGAGAAGTTTTGATGGATGCCTCTGGCTGCATTTTTTTACTTTGCATTTTTGATTTAAAATTCCCAAACATCTCCCACACTGAGACAACTCCCTGTAATCTGAAAGGGCAAGGGAGGGTTGGAGCCATGGGGCTGGTGGGCTCCTGCAGAATGTCCACAATGTTTGCTGCTGCAGAAAGCTGAGCATCCCAGGACCACGGAGTGGTGGGGACCCTGACTGCCCCTGCACCAAAAAGCCCCAGGGCTGGGCATCCTGGAGGGGAGACAGTGTTGCTGGAATGGTGGAGCTGGTACCTACAGAGAGATTTGCTTGTGTGGCAGTGCCAGGGCTCCTGCTCTGCTCTCCGGCTCCACCGCCTCCTGCCAGCTAGGAAACGCTTGGCAGGTCCGGCTGGAGGCCAGGTCCAAGCTCAGCCAGCTCAGCTCCATGGGACACCAGGCTCTGGCAGCATCTCCTGGCCCCAGGCGTTACCTCCTCTGAGAAAATGGAGATTTCCTCTGCCTCGAGGATGTGATTATCGTATCTGACAGAGCCCTGAGTGCAGCCAGGCTTAGCTTGTCCTACAGGACAGCTGCTGTCCTCCAGGGATCCAAACCCTGATGGTCTGGGCTCCTCGGAGGTTTCTGTGGCACTGATGTATGCTCAGTCTCTCTCCTATATTCTGTGTCGTGCTACAGAGGAATAAATGAATTCATTAAAGAATTATGCAATTGCAAATGTTTAAAAATACCAAGTACGTACATTTCTGAGAGCCTACACAGCACAGCCCTGCGAGGGGCTGGATGGGGATTGGCACATGTTCTCAGGGAAGGGAACGGAAAGTGCTGCTGGGAATGCAAACTCGGGTGCTCAGTGCTCTGCACACACTCAGCACAGGCAGGGCACTAAAAATGCAATGAAATCTAAAATACACAGACTAAGCAATTTCACCTTTTCAACAAGCAATATTAATTCTAGATAATAAATTGGGATTTTTATCATATGATCCCTGGATGATTTAGAGTACAGCCGGATTTATATTAATATTGAATATTTCCTCTCTCAGGCAACAAAAGAGAGAGTTCCTTTCGGTACCTGGAAGCAGTTCCCATGATCTGGGGAAGGAGTTATCTCAGTGTGAACTACTAATATGCCACACTCCATATATAACCTGGTATCTCCATTTGCAGCCTGCATATGCCAGTCGAGGTTTTAGTACCACTCAGTTCCAAAAAGAGACGAGACTTGGGGAGCAGTCACACATCAGAGCATGCTGCACATGTCTGGGCTGCCATGGGCCCTGGCACTCTGTGCCACACACCCCATGCCCCTGCACACGCCGGCTCAGTGCCCACCCCCGCAACAGCCTCGGCTTTGTAGTGATGTGCCATTCTTGAGTCCCCTGCCTGAAGAATGCATTACACCACTTTAATTCCAGAATTTCTTCATAATATTAAATGATAAGAATTTTTTTGCAGAGTTCTGACAAAGCAGTCAAAATCCAGTTGCAAATGCTCTGCTGTTTATTGATAGCTCCATAATACAGGCGAGGTAGGATGCCAGACAGCTGCATTTCCTGGCATTTAAAAAGAATTCACTGTAATGTATTGTAATGCATTAGCATAATAATTGGTAAGCATTCGCAGATGAATAGTTTACTGACTGATAGATTTTGTACAGAAACTGTGAAGGTTACATGGAGGGTGAAAACATTTCACTGTGTCAATGAACATACTTAATTTTTCTGGAAGTGCTATTTAAATTGTGCGGCGCTAGGACATTAGCATAACAAAGACACAACGCACGAGTTTGTGCCGGAATGGGGAACGCTGCCCTCCGGGCTCCGGCAGGTGACCCGTGAAAGATGGGGCTCGGAGCCTTCCCAAACCCGGCCACCGGAACGGTCAGAGGCAGCTGCGGCTCCTCCTGTCCTTCCACTTCTCCTCCTGTCCCTGCGCGGCTCCTCCTGTCCCAGCCCCTCTCCCTCCTGTCCCAGCCCTTCTCTCTCCTGTCCCTGCGCTTCTCCCTCCTGTCCCAGCCCCTCTCCCTCCTGTCCCAGCCCTTGTCCCTCCTGTCCCTGCGCTTCTCCCTCCTGTCCCAGCCCCTCTCCCTCCTGTCCCAGCCCTTCTCCCCCTGTCCCTGCGCTTGTCCCTCCTGTCCCAGCCCTTCTCCCCCTGTCCCTGCGCGGCTCCTCTCCTGGCCAGCACGGGCCAGCTCCCCTCGCCTGCCCTGCTCTGCCGGGTGACAGCGTGCGGCTCCTCTGGTTCGCTCCAAGTCTGACAAGCAGCGGCTGACGGAGCTAGGAGGGCTCAGCCTGGAGAAAAAGAGGCTCAGGGGGAACCTTCTGGCTCTCTAAAACTCCCTGGCAGGAGGGTGGGGCCAGGTGGGGATCAGCCTCTTCTCCCAGGGAACAGGGACAGGGCGAGTGGAAAAGGCCTCAGGCTGTGCCAGGGGAGGCTCAGGCTGGACACCAGGAGGAATTTCCCCATGGAAAGAGGGGTCAGGCATTGGAGCTGCCCAGGGAAGTGGTGGAGTCCCTATCCCTGGAGGTGTCCAAGAAACGACTGGATGTGACACTCAGTGCTCTGGGCTGGGTGACAAAGCGGGGAGCGGGCACAAGTTGGATGTGATGGTCTGGGAGGTCTTTTCCAAGCTCGGTCACTGTGGGATTCTGCACTGCTCCGTGGCAGCGGGCTGGGCAGCGCCCCGTGGTCCTGACCCCTCTCCCTGTGGGTCACCACAGCTTCTCTCCCGTGTCCCAGAGCCACCAACGCTTTGTTCTGCAGAGCTGAGCTGGGGAGCCCTAAAGCAGGGCAGTCACAGGACCAAGCTGAGCAGGGGAAGGTGGGCAGCATCGGGAGGGTTGGGCTCAGGGGAAGAGGAAAGATGCAGAGAAGCAACTTTTAAATGTACATGGAGTGCCGTGTGTGTGTCTGGGCTGTTCCTGCCCGGGCACAGGTCCAGCGACCTGCTAATGGACAAAATGTCATCCCGGATTGGCAGATCCTGAAAGGCTTGCACTGACTCCCAGGTTTTTCTGGGTCTTCTGAGGTCTTGGGCATCAACAGACATCACCTGGGTCCCCTGGAGAAATGCACATCTCTGAATAATTCACGGCCTTTGGCTGCTGCCTCAGCCTCCTCCCTGTTGTACCACAGACTGTCACAGTGACAACTCTGCAATTAACTCCGAGAAAACCAAAAAGCCAATTGGAAGTGACAGAGCTGAATTTTTTGGACAGAAAGTTTACGGAAAGCATTTTAAATCAGATTTTCATTTGCCATTATATATGTTAATCCCACTGTCATTTAGAATAAATTGGGGAAAACAGATGTGAGGAGGAATGAGATATTCCAGCATGGGAGAAGACAAAGATTTCATCTCCACTGGCACCAGGTGGTGGGAGATTCAAAAAATCTTCTTCATCGCAACCATCTGACCTGTAGCTTCTACCAGAAACAAACAGATTTTAAGTGTTTTAAGGTTTCATCTGAAAGCCTCGTGGACAGGTACAGTTGTACAAGTGCCTCATCAACTGTGGCACAGTTCAATGCATTTCAGTGCAGGAAGTTCCTGTGGCAATAAGGGGGGAAGATGCAAACAGGATTTGTGCTTGACTTCAACATTTTGCATCAACAAGATGCCTTTTTGTAGATTTTTAAAGCCACTGTGAAACATGAAACACATGGGATATAAATAACAGATTAAGAAAATCTTCCTTGAGGTAAGAAGATGTAATTGCTGGAAAAGGTTCCATATTTAAGAACAGGAATATTTAGGATTCTGGGGAAAGAAAGCCACTCATGAGGAGTCCACAGACAGATAGACAGACAGACACCTCCATCCCAGCCAACCCCTTCTGTGTATGCCCTTGAAAAACGCAGAACAAACAATTAAACAGCTCTTCCTCTTGGTATTTTAACTGTGAATCTTCTTCCCCATGAGCCGCACACAAACATGACCCGTTCGACTCCCTGAGTCTAACTGGAAATAAGGAAATGGAAACGCAGTTTATAGTAACAGATTTCTCCTGACTTTACAGCTGCAATGTGTTTCATTAACACTTGTGCAGCAATTTGCACTATTAGGGACACATTTGCTTCCAGTACGAAGAGAGAAAATGTTCCACTGTGGGGTGTAGGGATTGGTGTCAGCAGCCGCTGCCTCCCCCGGGCTCCAGCGGGCCAGGGGGGCTGTGGGGTGAAGGTCTCTTGGCAGTCATCGCTGCAGTCCCTCAGCATCACCAAACAGGGCAAGAACCCCACGGAACAGGCTTGACACACCCAGGCCTGGTGTGGGATGGAGGTGAGGGCGGGTCCCACAGGCGCACACGTCAGCACCGAGTTATTTTCGGGCGTTTCGAGAGGCGCGTCAATAATTACACCGCGGGGAAACAGAATTTTTCTCATTCTTTCTTCCACATTTTCTGCATCTGTAGTGTAACACTGCCATTCCTTCATGTTTCTTAATAATTTCACTGTGTTTTTAAGGTGAGGCAGGAAGAGAAAACACCTTCCCCAGAACACTCCAGAGGAGCACTGCTCCGAATCCCATCTCTCACTGCCCAGCCACAAGACCTGACGCTGCTGTGCTCTACCAAGGCAGCACCAGAGGAACCTCAGGCTCCTTGTGCTCAGTAAAGATTTCCAGGGAGTTCAGACACCAGTAGGAACGGGGCAGGATCCTTTGGGCTGTTTGGCGCTGCTGCCTCGGCCCTGGCCCTGCCTGTGGCATTAAGTGATGCAATATAAATAATTATATTTAATGCTGCACATCACATTTTAGAAGAAAGGGTGGAATATTGTGAGATGGTTTGTAACAGAAACACTCCCTTATTCCTAGATATGACTTCCAGTGAAGGCATGAAATTTGCTCACCAGGAAGGGAAATGATGGAGGCAACTGGAGCTCTTCCAGTCTGGGTTTGCTGAGGCTCTGGGGGGAACTGGGGCCTTCCCAAGGGGTAGGAGATCTTGCAGTTTGCTTGAGAATAGCTATAAAATGGCATTTTCTAGCTGAGGACTGGCTTTGGAAAACGGCTTGATGGAAAATGGAAAAGAAACAAAAGCACATGGCCAAAGGGAGTCTCAGTGTGCTGGGTGGGAGCTCAGGATGGCTCAGGATGCATTAAGGGACTGCAGCTTCAGAGGGAAAAACACATCCTGACACCAAACGCTCATTAAATTTTACTTCTGGTTCTTTAAAGGAAATCTATTATTTATTTCTGTTCAGATATATTTAATAATTAGCATGAAGAGAAAGCTAGCAGCAGATGGGGACATTCCTGGGGACAATTTCAGTGCTGAATGTTTCATGATGTACAAATGTAACTCGCAGCCCTTTGCTTCAGACAGAAGGGGGTTTGCAGAAAATGTGGGAGGTGGCAGTATTTTTTTTTTAAATGCTGTTTGTTTAGCAAATAAATTGTACTTTATTAAAAACACAAATTTTTAAGCCGTCCTGAGGAGTATGTTAAAATCCATGTTAACATCTTCATGTTTTACACCAGCTGAAAGCAGATCACTCCTGCAAATGAAAATGACGCTAATCCCTGGATAATGCAGACAAAATCCTGAGTTCAGCTGCGAGTGGGTTTGCCTGTGACAGCAGCACTTCCTCCTCTCAGGAAATCCCTGTGATTTCAGGAGAGTTGGCACTTCTGCTAATTTTAAACACGAAGCTCACGATATTTTGCATTCAGATGAAGACCCCTGGGTGGGGTGGTCTCTGCTTCAGGCTGGACTCACCATTCCTGAACAGAAAGTATGACTCCAATAATTTTTATTAGAGGAGGGCGGACCTTGCACAATCAAGCCTCAGTAACGATGTGTGAATGGTCCCCAAACCTAGAAAAAAACCCGCTATTTTCAGCCCATTGCTTTCAGAGTTACTGGGGAATGATACGGAGAGGGAGCTCAGCCTCCTGCAATCTCCCCTCTTTGTGTCTGGGTCTGGAGCGATGAGGAAATTCCCGGTGATAACTGTGACATTACAAGGAAGAAAGGGAGCATTCTGCAATGCTCATCCTGTCGAGGCCAGTGGGGCACAGGGCCCTGTGTGGCCTCAGGGGACCACAGACTCTGCCCTCAATGAGCTGCTGTCCAGGGGCCAAAACCTGAAAGGTCTCGTTCTTGCCGTTGTAGCTTTGGGTGCCTGGCTCAGAGGGTCAGTGGCCACGGAGGATGACAAGGTGCCCAGCTGGCCGCAGGGAGCTCTGCAGGGCCGGGAGAGGGACGAACCGGCCCATCTGGCTCCTGTGTGGACGTGGGTTCCCCTGTCACTGCACCAGGCGGACATCAGCAGCTGACTCTCCCAGCCCAGAGCGCATTAGCACCCTGACCATGGGTCTGAAACCCCGCTGAGCGATTGCCCCAAGGCTGGTCAGCTCTCCAGTGCACTTTTTCATGAATACACATGCTTTCTCCCTCAAAATTTAACAGACTTTCCTCCCTCCCCTGTAGTATTAAAAATCCTCTCAAATTTGAATTTTTAAAGTTTGAATTCTGTCAGTGCTGTAAATATACTTTGCCAAACCCACTGGTTTTGTAACTGCAAAGGATACAAATGCTCTAGGAGCTCTGACCCCTCCTAGAAGTGCCACAGGTGGGGCAGGAGAACAGGTCTGGGGATCCTGGGCGTTCCTACAGGATCTGTCTGGTGCTGGGAGCAGGGTCTCTGGTCCCTGGCTGCAGACAGACTCCCTGGGTGGCACCACCCTGTCCCCAAGATGTGGCAGCACTGGCAAGCCTGCCCAGGGCACGCCACTGCCACGTGCCACGCTGGCTGGGGATGAGTTAGTGCCCTCAGCACTGAGAACATCCTAGAAAGGCAGAGTGTGGACTCTGGGAAGTTGTATCGATGCTGGATGCTCCACGCAACACAGTTGGCTGCCCCCATATATATTGGGTAATAAATGCCCCCTTGGTAGGAGGAGACGGTATTTCACTGCAAAAGTAAAAAATAATAACGAGGGAAAGTGCTATCTCAGCTTGCTGCATAAACAGCTCAAATAAGCAATATGCAGGCATATCATTTGGAACCCAGATTAATAATTTCTGTTCTGAGTGGTGGTAGCTGGCCTGATTTATTGTGGTGATGGTGTTACGGCCTCAGACTTTATTGTCCTTTAAATTATACTGCAGTCTATACAGGAGGCAGACAGGGATCTAAATCAAGTGTTATTGCCTGTAAATTTGGAAACAAATAGTAGTTTTCCCCCCTTTAAATCACTGAGTTTGTGTGTTTTATAAGGTGAACGTTACGACTTTTTATGGGACCGAAGTTTTTGTTTCCCTGCCTCTCTCTCCCGGCACATGGAGCCCGTCCCTGGCCCTGGGGGATTCACAGCAGCTGCAGCTCTGCTGTGTCTCCATTTCCCTTCGTGGAAAGAGGGGCTGAGTTCTGCACCTTTGGGATTTCTGCTCAAGCAGGTGCTTTTTATCCAGCTCGAAGCCCCATGCCTACCTTGGGGTGGCCACTGGGCTCTGCTCCTTCTCGCGGTGGCAAGGAACCGACCCCAGCACCCAGGTACATTGATATTAACACTGACTTTGCATAAAGCAGATCCCCTGTGGGTGCCTGTCGAGAGAAACACGACACAAAGTCCAAGTCCAGGAAAACATGGAATGGAATTATTTATTAATATACAAACGGGTTTATATGTGTTAGTTCGCCTGAAGTTTGCTTGAATGGCAAAAGGTTATTGGACCTTTGGCCAGCCGCCCACCAGAGTGACTGGTCAATTCTCACAACACCCATTTCAGAATATTTCCCTAGTCAATATCGTAACAATACTACATAACAACTTGCAGGTGCAAGACAGAGAATTAGTTTACAAAAACCGTAACATTGTTTTGAATAGCTTGCATGGGAAAAGCAGAGCTCTCACAGAATGCTGCAGAAAGCTGGAAAATTCCTCTGCTGGAAGCTTTTCAGCATCCACAGGTGCCTGCTGGCAGGATGGAAATCCTGGGCCTCAGGTGCTTGGGGACGGAGCAGCCCAGCCAGGAGGGAACTGGGAAGCCGGGGGGTGAAGCTGTGCCCCCCTCAAGCTGCCGGTCCTGCGTGTGGCTGCTGAACCACGATTCACTCACAGGAACTGGTGGCTGCTTGTGGTTTTGTCATCCCACACCTGGATGCTGGACCAGACTTGTCGTCACCCGGTCGCAGCTTATTTAAAGAGATGGGACTATCATGGTTATTCACGATTTATTACTGAGAATAACAAACAAAATATCAGTCTCAAAGGTCGTGAGAGTTAAGCACAAATTGGCGTAACTCAAAGACAGTCACGAGATTCAGGGTTACATGGCAATTTATAAGTTTTTGACCCAATAAGCTGTCAACATGAGACTTTGTTTTGACTTTATAACTGATCACCTTTGGTACTTTTTGCTGCATTGCATCTGTCTTTAACCCAGTAACCTGCTAGCACATGTACACACTCATACTTCTATGATGACATCTAAATTCTTAGCTTAAACTATAAAATCACATTACTATACTTAAAAACCCTTCACCATATCACCCAATACATATTCTTACTTATAACTGTAGGAACATAGGTTCGTAATTCTTCTGCTTAAGATCTGTATACCTTTATCATTGCATCAACCCAAGCTCTTTCCAGGGCTGTAAACCAAACTCATTAGTGCCTGTGGAAGTTTCCACTCCTCTGTTTCCCACACAGACTCACGGTCCTGCTCAGTTCACTCACAGTGTCCCTGTTTGTTTGCTCCCTGGGAGCACGGAGCAGAGGCAGCGGGGCTCTGGAGCACCGCGGGGACAGGGACCACCCGTGGCACAGCCACCAGAGAGAGAGATGGCCCCTACTCCCAGCACAGGGATAGGGACGGCGAGAGGCTCTGACAGCAAAGGGCCCCTGTCACAGAGGGGCTCTACAGACCCAGGCAAAAGGCAGCCGTGGCTGTGAAAAGCTTTTGGGGTTGTAAATAGCTGAGAGAGAGAAAATAGGGAGAGGGAAAGAGAGGGAGGGTGGGAGACTTGTGATGCAGATGGAGGGAAGAGTGGCTGGAGAGTGGTTACCAAGGGACAGCATATGGCACATTACAAATCCCTCCTTCTTCAGGCTTCCCAAAGCGCAGCATTGCAGCTCTCAGTTCAGCACACAGGGAACTGGGCAGATCTCTCCTTACCCACCCAGGGACTGCGGGCCCTCTGCTCTGTCCTGCGTGGCAGGAGCCTTGGACAGTTACAGGGAACAGGCAGGGCAGGGACACTCGGAGTCCCCAGCCTGTGGTTGGAGCCATGGGCAGAGGATTCAGAGCATTTTCACACGTCAGTTATGGCTGTGGTGCTGCTCGCAGACCTGGTGATGATGTATTAGCCTGGCCTCCTCTTAGGCAAGAAGAAAAATGGGGTAGGCAAAATGTTTCTGTATCTGTAGGCTTGGAACAAATCACTTTTATGTTACCAGAGCAGCTGTAGCCATTAGGGAATCCTGTTGGCCTGAAAGAGCTGCTAAAGGAAACCTTCCAGAGCTCCTGTGACACTCGGGTGGAGATGCTGGGTGTGACCGTGGGCCAGCCATGCTGGGGACCCTGTGGCCGTCCCTTGAGGTCACTGCCTGGCACCGGCACTGCTGGGGCAGGAGACGAGCGGGGATCCCCCGGCTGAGCGAGGCAGGGCAGCACCACGGTTTGCTCGCTCAGCTACCTGGCGCAGCCCCATCCGATACCTGCTCTCCCAGCCCGTCTGCGCTGCCAAACAGCTCCTGGCAGAGCCGCCAGGCACAGCCCTGGCACTGCCTCTCTGGCACACGGAGTGAGTGACGCTGTGTCAGTCGAAGGGACCGGCACTGCGTCTCCCCGAGCGCCCGCAGAGGAGCAGGCAATCCCCTGGGGTGCTGCTCTCCCTTTCGGGGGGCTCAGGAGGGGCAGCGGAGCCGCCTTGCAAATGCCCACAGTGACCGCTGCTGCCAGGACACCGAGCACGAGCAGGAGAAGCAGTGGGGGCACCGATCTTGGGTACAGAAGTAGAGAGGGGCTCTTGTGTGGGCTCCAGAGGAGTCCATTCCACGGAGGGTCCAGGGACAAAGACCCAGCACAATGGGAGCACAGGGTTTTATAGGGCGAGGGACAGGGGGTGGGCAGAGTGCCAGGGACCAACCCAATGAGGGCCGGGGGGCAGAGGGGACAGTGACAGAAGAGGCAAAATCCAACGGGAAGGGAGAGGGGAGGGGAGCAAGGGCAGGGCACCAATGGGATATAAAATAATAAGGGATCTTCTAGAACCTTAAACATACATGGAATAAAAGGGGAGGAGAGACGACGGGCTGACTGGGAATGACTGAACAGCGTGACAGAATGGGGGGGCTGTGGGGGCTCACCCCAGTCCGGGGGGACACTACACATCCGTGCTGGCCCACCACTGCTCTCCGACTGACCCAGGGCAGGCCGGCTCAGTGGCTTCAATCACTGCAGCAAGGGAGGACATCCCTGTGCGGGGAAGGGAGGCAGGAGGGATGGCACTCCTGTGCCTGATGCCTCCAGGTGATGTTGAGCTCCCAGCCGCTGCAGCAAAGCCATCCCGGGTTAGGGGCTGCCGGAGGAGCCGAGGAGGAGGGAGGGGAATCCGTCCCTGTGAGCTGCACCCTCCCTTTCCCAGTGCACTGGTCTCATTAACAAACAGATTTGTAGTAATGCCTCTCCTATTCAGCACAGCACAAGCCAAAGCCTCGCACGTAAATAAACATGAGAAAAGACTGCTACCACATCTGCATATTTTAGCTGAGCAAAGGTCTGAGTTACACACGGAATGAAATGGCCTTAAACTGCAACAAGCAGGCTAAAATCCTGCTCAGTGACCCTTCCTGATCCCTGCAGTGCTCAGTGCCCTCATGGAAGAGAAGCAGCTGTGTCTTAACATGTAAAGTTCCTGAGACTTCTCCTGGTACTCACTGCTCCTGCCACACTTTCAGGCAATTCAGCAGCTTCTCACCCATGCTGTGCTTTAGCTGAGAAGCAGCTCCAGAGAGCTGAGCAGCCCCTGTGAGCTGAGCCACAGGCAGAGGCAGTACAGGCAGCTGGCCTGCTGTTCTGTGTTCTGGAGTAGAGATCTGTACTCAAGAGCTGCAAAAAAGGTGTAAGATGGCGCCTTTCCAAGGTGTCAGTGTCCCACGCTGTCCTTACACAGGTAAAAACAACGCTAAGAGGCCCCAGGCCTTGGATGTGGCTGACAGTGCTTCACTTCCCCTCATCTGCCTCTTTGTTCAGGCTCTCAGAACGATGACACAGACACTATCAAGGCTGAACTTGAGATAACAGCCAAGTTTTGAGTCCCTGCTTTTTGAGTGGGTTCATAAATTCAGCATCACATGATTTATTTTTTCCTTTTGAGATCTATAAAAAGCAGAGTGCACCGTGCCCCAGCGGGGCATGGGCACCAGAATGGTGCCATTGTGAGAGCAATCTCCCCTGGCTCCTATTTTTAAACAACCTCCCGGAGTCCCTCTGCCCACGTTCCGGTGAAAGCACTCCACAGCTTAACAGGTTTGACATTTTCATTTCTGTTTTCCTTGAAATCCTTAACATCATCTGATTGAGCATTACAGCTTGTTTGCATCCTGTTGCCTGCGAATATCCATCACAAGCCCTCACACTGGAAGCACGAGGTGTGAGGCTGTGACAGCGATGTCCTGATGAAGTGAATGATGGCAGATGAGCTGCTGCACCCCCCTCTCCGAGCTGTTCTCTCCTCACAGACCATTCTGCAGATCATTTGCTCTCTGGCTAATGGCTCCTGGCAGGTAGCACAAGAGCCTGTTTTTATTTCATGAGTGCTCCGAGGCTGCTGCCCGGGCTCCTGGGCTCTGTTCTGCCAGGAACACAACTTTGCACTTTTCTTCCATCAGCTGCTGCTGCAAGTGCATTACAGACCCTGTTCTGCTTTGTGTTACCCCTCAGCATCTCATTGGGGGGTACAAGCAGTCGGGGAGTGAAACGCAGCCTCCACAGAGCCATCCCTGCCGTGTCAGGAGATGGAGCCCATCCCAGCCAGCCTCGCTGCTGGGAGCTCCTGACTAAAGAGCTGCTGTTCTGTTATTAATATCCCATACATCTACATATTCAGACATTAGCAACCTGCTCCTCACAGCTCTTCTCAGGTCTTGTCTCACAACTCTGAAACATCCCGTTCCACGAGCCCAAGCCTGCAGATGTAACAGACCCAGCTGTGGGGTGAGGGGAGCTCGGCTGCCTCGTGCCACTGGAGACCCACGTGGCAGCCACAGCCCCACTCCTGCGCCTCCCCAGCCCAACACCTGCCCAAAGGGACTGCCAGGATGGGGGCCGAAACGATGCCTTGGGGTTTAGGTTTTATATTTTTCAAAATTCTGCATTCCCGGTGTGTGACTCTGAGCTGCCTCGCAGCCTGGCAGCTGCTGCTCTCTCATGCTCACACAGACATAACAAAGCCTCTCCAGGCCTGCTCTGCAAGGACACCCAGCCCGTCCCAGGCCCAAAATGTGTAACCCAGCACCTTGAGAAGGGGGGCGAGCTGAGGGGCAGTTCCATCATTAGCTAAAGTTTAATTGGCCAATTTATGCTGATCTGCAAATGGCCCAAACCTGTAACAGTGTGAAGAACTCGTGACTCGGGGTCCATCTCGGGTGCAGCCTTTGGCCTGCCCAGGGTGTGCCTCTGAAGGCCTTTCCAATAAATATCCACCTTTATTCCCTCACTCCTGTCTGGTCTCTGTTTCCAGGTTTGGCCTCTTTAGGCATCAGAAACAGCACCCAGGTGCCTTCAGAGCTGCACCTCGTAGCCCAGCCCTCGTGTCCCCCATAAATCCTGTTCTGCTCCCCCTCTGCCCTCAGCTTCAGCAAATCTACCCCAGACAAAGCCGGGGCTGCAGAGTCCCCGGCAAGCAAGAAGCTTTTCCAAGCCCCATTATGTGTTCAAAGGCGCTGGACATCAGAAGGACTGTGTGTCCCTTTCATTGCATAGCAACTAATCCTGCCAAAAATTATGATGATGGTTGCCACAATTTCAGAGCTGTGGGTGCCTCCCCTGGAACAGCAGCACAGCAGAGGAGCAAACAGACCACAGTGTGTCACCAGGGACAGGTCAGTGCTCCCTTCAGGGGATGTCTGGTCTGTGTGCCAACACATCCAAGGGATCCATTCACCTCTGATCTCTGCTTTCTTTAACTTCTCATCTCGTGAGCAGAGATTGAGATCTGGGTGTTCTGCCAGCCTTTGCCTCGGTGACACGCCGTGCCCTCAGCACAGGGGTTCGCACATGGGCAGCCCCAGCAGGGATGGCACCTCAGTGGCTGCACTCCCTTTTTCTTCCATTTACCTGGGGGTCCAAAGCAAGGCAGGGTTCCAAGGACCCCCAGGGTCACGGCAGCACGCTATCATCTCTGGGAGCGTGATTACAGCCAGTACTGAAAATTGCACAAAATACCTCCCCAATGATGAAGATTGCAGGGAGGCTGGAAAATTACCTTTTTCATTATGTCTTAAAAACACTGCAATCTCAGCCTGTGTCTGAGATTCCAGGAACTGGTGTGTTGTTCGGAACAGCGCTGCTGGAGTGGGCTTGCAGAGAGCAAAGCAAATGGAGCCTTCTCTCAGCCAGGTACATCAGGACCCCTGTGACTGCTGGTTTTAAATCTCAATAGTCTGAATTTTCCATGGTTGTTGAAAGCTTTCTGCAGCTCCCACTAAACGGCAGGAAATGCTGGAGGAGGTTTGAAAGAGGAGAAATTGGATCCCAACAGATGCTTTTGCAGGCTCTCAGAGGTGCTCCGCTGCCCTCCACTAACCCAGGGCTGGAGAGGACCCAGGAGACAGGGCTCTGCTGGAGAAAGCACAGGGAAATCTCACAGCTGGTTGCTCCTTGCTGGGTCTGTGTCCCCTCCAGGGTGCAGAGTACTGGGAACCATGCAGAGCAGTGGGATCATGCAGCAGTTCCTGCAGCAGTGCAGATGAAAGGACCCAGAATTCCCATTAGCAAAAACCATCGTGTGCCGAGGGCAGGAGGACACACACTGAGGTGGGGGCACTGCGCTGCCAGCCCGAGGGTGCTCCATGCACTGTCCCTGCTCCCCTGAGCCAGGATCTGGCAGCACCTCTGCCAGCTGCCTCCTCCCCATCCACAGAGCTGTCTGCTCTGTGGGCACGGGGAAAAATGTGCTCTGTGGACTCCATGCAGGCTCAGGGAGAGCACGGATGTGGGCTGGTCAGACACCCGTGAGCGTGGACACGGCTCAATCCCTGTCTGGATAAGGTGCTTCAGAGCCACAGACACAACTACTCCTTTGTGCCAGCCAAAGAGCAGCTCTCTATGGCCCTGAGCTGTGTTTGGGCTCCCGAGTGAAGGACAGGCCCACGAGGAAAAGACCTTGCCCATAGGGAGCTGGAAACGCCCTTCCCTGCAGTGTGGCACCCAGGTTTTGTCGTTTAAACGTCGCTGTGTCACTTCAGAGCCTCCGGGGGCTGAGATGCAGCTCATCAAGCTGGTGCATCTTTCTAAGTAACCTTCTGGTCCTGCACAGCTGCTCACGCAGCACTGGCACCACAGCCCCAGCCAGCGGCTCCCAGGACACTGTGGCCCCCCCAGCCTCGGGGAATGTACCAGAATATGGAGATAAATTTTCTTCGGCAAATCAGAGAGGAAGAGAGCTTTGGCTGGGAGCCCTCCCTGGCTCATGGCTGAGTGGGAGCCAGCAGTGAAATTAAAAGGCAGGAATAAACCACACCTAGCATTGTTGAGGAAAAGGAAAAGTAGCAAATTGGTAAGAATAAAGATAAACGAGAAGTAAAAAACTGATAAAACCCAAAGGCATCCTGGTAGAATATCCATGGTCAGCCATGCAGAGGAGAATAGGTGAAACCCTATGGAACATGACTGAACTGATAGGACATTATTAGAGGAATATGATGTAATTGTTGTTACCAGTGCAGAGGGAACCAGAAGAATATTCAAACGGATTTCCTGATCTTTACATGGAAAGAAAAGTGGCATCTAGTGGCACTGAGGGAAGCTGAAGTGCATTTCTCCCTGTGGGTATTGCAGAGAGAGCCCAGACTGCGGTTTTAGGGAGAGACTAAAAACCCAACAGCTGCCCCGAGGCCTGGGTGATGGCCAGGAGCAGCTCTGGGAGCAAGGGCTGATTCCAACAAAATGTGTAAGATCCGGGGAGCTCAAGGAGTTGGGAGAGAGTGGTGTGAAGGAGAGGAGAGCAGGATGAACCCGTTAATGTAGGCTTGGCAGCGCTGGCGGGAAAGGCAATTACTGAAGCGTTTAGCAGTAGTGTAATGCTGCTCCACACATTTCCATGGAAAACAGTTGTCAAATAAATCTGACTTCGCTCTCTGATGAGGTTTGGGATTCGGGTGATACTGGATCTCTTATCCAGTGTTGGAGCTTAGTGCTAGAATGAGCCTGGCGCAGGCGAGTGGCATAAATCAGTGTGAGAAGCTGTTTGGGAGGATGGTGAAAGGCACAGAAACCGGTGAGGTGCACTTTGAGGGGCCTGTAGGGCCAAGCCAGGGGTCTGAAGGGACTGTTTGGCATTTCTTGCTTCCCTGTCTAATTTTAAGGGAGGGAAAAAAAAAAATCACCGTACAACTAATTCTGAAACCCCCCTAGAAATGGCACCACCTTGGAGGGGTCCGTGGTACGGGTGGAGAGTTCACACAGCTCTGGGAGCAAGGGATGACGTCTCTGGTTTTTAGAGTGGGAAGAAAGTGCCAGCACCAACCATGGCTTTGGACACCAGAATGAGAAATTGTATTGTGGAAGAAAAGGCACTCAAGGGCTGTTTCTTCTCCACTTTATGTGGTTTAATCGTTCTTCCCCCCACCCCAACCGTTCCCATCGCTGGGAAGTAACACGTCCCGTGCTTCCCTGCACCAAGAACTCCAAACAATGTGCCGTCTTCAGCGGTCTGTGAACAAAACAGGAGCAGCACATTTGGGAAGCACTTACTGGTGCTGCTGTAAAAAGCACTTCCCATGAAGTGTGCTAGTGTGGCACAGCTGCTCGGGTCACCACTGGTGCTCCAGACACACTTCCTCTGCCTGAATCAATTTTTTGTGTCATTTTTAGCATCCAGTGAGTCTTATTCCTTGCAACAGTATAATAGTAGGGCACTAAATAATCGTGTTAGGGGAGGTGAGAACAGATGCATCTTGTTTTTGAAAACATTATTTCCAATTGAATCAGCCTGGCGAATTCATGCTCAGATATTCTGTGCTGTAGGGACACTTAAAAATAAAAGTTCCTTTTACTGGCTTTTCCAGGGCACAAATCTAATACGTGACTGTCAAACTCTGGTTACTACTGAATTTGCACTGGCTTTTTTCTCGGCTATCAAAAGGAACAAAAGTGCCCCAACTTGAGGGACTCGTGGCTGTTCGGAAGAGCTGGAGTTCCCCTCTCAGCCACACACAGCCACGCACATCTGCACATGGTTTAGAAGGCTTCAATTTGGTTTAAAGAAGCCAAACTCTTCCAGGGCAAGGGCAAGAACCCAGGAGATGGCTGCTGCCAGACCTCCCAAGGGATGAGGGTCCTGGCTGGCGGCAGGAAGGATCCGACAGCGAGCGGGGCTGGGCAGCAGCGAGCGGGACCTGACGCTGCTCAGCAGGCTGCCCACTGGGCTTCTGCTGGCTGGGACCAGCCTCAGTCCCTACAGGGCAAAGTGGTTTCTCCTCCTGTCAGAATGAAGCAAACGCCGTCCCCCTGGCTGCAGGCACAAGTGGAAAGGCCCGTCTCAGACTAACAGGCATGAAAAGCCTTTTTTAGCCGAGTTTCTGAAGACGCGGCACTTGAAGTCGGCGTCTCCGATTAGTCCCGTGGCAGCTGAGCACCTGTGATTACGTGCTTTCATTAGATTTTTGTGTTAATTGAAAATGCTTTTGAAAGCCACGGAGTGTTGTTGTGCCGCAGCCTCAGTGACCTCAGCGAGGTCTGAAAAAAGGAGCTTTTTCCTTTGAAGCACCCAGGGAAGAGAAGTCTGGCGCCAAGACGCTCAGAAAATTTGTTCTACTATTATTTTAGAAGCAGAACAAACAGATTTGGCATCAGCAGCAGAGAGCCTGGCCTAGGTCAGTGTTTCTTGCCAGGGCTTTTTCCATTCCCACAGGATCCTGCACAGGCATCTCCCAGCAGTGCCAGATGCTGAGGGGCTCCAGGTACCCAGAGAGGCACCACAGCTGCCCCAGTTCAGGCCAAGTTCTGACTGGAGCTGAAAGGACCTCAGAAAGGAGATGTCCTCCCTCGTTTTCCCTGGCTGCAGAGCTGCAGTGAGTCAAGCTTGCTGAGAGTGATTCAAGGCTGGGTTTTACCCTCTCAAACATCTGCATTTCCTTCTTATTTGGTGGGATCCATCCAAAAAGTACTCCAGAAAGACACAGGGTTTCATGCAGAAATCAGGTAAAAGCTATCATACAATTTTGCTCTGATGGGAGGCAAATACAGAGCAATTTGGGCTGAATTTTCCTTTAAGTTTCTTCAGAAATGAAACCTGAAGTGGCAAGGAGCGTGAGGGAAATTGCTCCTCTGTATCCCTGGGAGCTGAAATTGCTGAGTACTGCAGAGTTTCACCAAATCCCCTTATTCAGGACACACTCTTGCAGCACTGGTAGACGGGACAGGGCTGAGATTTGAGAATGTCACAAGCAGCACGATGAACAGGCAGGAGCTCTTTTCTATCCACCAACAACCCTGGTAGGCATGACATTTTCAAATATTCTCAACGTGAAACTCATTTTTTAAATGAATCTGCTTGCCACGTACATGCCATGCAGATAGATAAGGGATAATATGTTCAGCACGAGGTAATTCTTCATCATGCGAGCTCCTGCATTCACAGAAAACCTGCAGCTGAGCAAATTTAAGTCTATGCAGGCCCCAGAAATACCTCTTTGGTCATTCAGCAGAGCAGAGAACATGCACTGGGCAACTTCTGAAGAGTTCAGCCTTCTGCATGTCATGAGATGACACGATCAGGGGTTGGCGACCATTCCTTCAGCACATTTCCACACTGTCCAGCAGAAAACTCTCTGACTCTGAGTCAGCACAGCAAAGTTTTTCCTTCCTTGAGACAAATGCCTGAGCACCAGCGTGGGAAGGCTGTGGTAGATACCGACACGCTTTCTCCAGGTCAAGGTTGTGGTGGGATCTACATCTCTGACAGGGTTGGGAGGCAAAGTTCTTCTGGCCTTTGGTCCCTGCTGACTGCACTGTCCTGGCGCAGGAGGTCCCTCAAACACACCACACACAGCATGCATCTGCAGGGCGTTCTAAACAATGCCCTTTAAAAATTAAGACACAAAAGTGCCTGCAAATCTCAGATACCCCGTACCACGTGCACGTCGGTGGAGTTTGAGAACAGGCTCGATAAATAATGGAGCATCTGTTTGCAGAAAGCAGACAAAGGGAATAATCAGGCCTGTGCTTATTTTTATATCATAATTCACTGCTGGAGTGTGAGTGTCTGTGGCTGGACTCCTGATAAGCAGCAGACAGGCAGGACGTGGTGACCAGCTGGTGCTGCTGGCACGGCTCTGCAGCGGGGCTGGAGCCCGGCAGGACGGAGCGCGGCGGGAGGGGAAACCACAGCGGTTCTGTGGGAGAGGAGGGAAGGGGCAGGCACTGAGTCACAGCCCTGGAGCACAGCTAGAGATCAGCTGGTGATCAACTGGTGATCAACTGGTGTCACTGGGACACTCCTCGGGTGGTGGTGGACCCCACAGTGCTGTACCCACACCACTGCACCCCACAGTGCTGCACCCCACAGTGCTGTACCCCACAGTCTGTACCCCACAGGGCTGTACCCCACACTGCTGTACCCCACAGTCTGTACCCACACCACTGTACCCCACAGTGCTGTACCCCACAGTCTGTACCCACACCACTGTACCCCACAGTGCTGTACCCCACAGTCTGTACCCCACAGTGCTGTACCCACACCACTGTACCCCGCCCTGGGAGCGCTGTGCCCTGCCCCGGGCCGTGCCAAGGCTCGCAGCCCCTCCACAGTGAGGGCTGGTGGGAAAGCACACAGGAAACTAAAGAACCAGGAAAGCAAAGTACTGCCAGAGAGAAGAAAAACGACCCAAATGTAAGTGACAAGTAGTGTTTGAATAGGAAACAGTGTCTCGCTGAACTGTGCACATAAAATGAGTGGAGAGAGTGGAAAATGTCTGAAGCAATTTGCAGGAGTTTATTGAATCCCCACAGGGAGCTCCAGATGGTTTGTGTGGCCAGTGTGGCTTTTGTTGCTCATGCAAAAGCTGCCCTGAGTGCTCAGGAGCGTTTGTGATGGCAGCGGTGTTTGCTTTCCTCTCTCCCTCGCCCCACAGACAGGGGGGTTCTCTCCCCACCGAAGCCCCTCGGGGGCCCCTCTGTCCTCCCCACTGTCCCCACCAGCACTGGACGGGAGGGACGCGTTGTCCCTGCACAGCACACTGGTGTTTCTCCCCCGTTTCCATGCTCTTTGGGAGTCAGAGGCTCATCCTCAGACCTGCACTTCTGTTTTTTTACGATGCTTAAAGATGTTTTTGTGGGCTCTATAATGAGACAATCTGTTGTCATCAGGCTGCTCCAACGGGTTTGTAAGGCAAGTTAATGCTCTGGCACAGCATTTCCTCGGGGGATGAGATCCGTAGGGCTGCTCCTGACTCCTGTCACAGCTTCCTGTGACAACACCACTACAGGTACAAGCCTCCGTCCTGTCCCCAGCGCCCAGCTGCATCTCCCACGAGTTTAAAAGCACCAGGTTTAAACCTACAAGATTCCTGCACAGTCCTGTCTCGTACAGTACAGCCATCCCCCACAAACCCTTCCCCGGGCTCCATCTCCGTGGTCTCTCAACCTCAGGTTGGAGCACCAGAGGCAAACATTCAGCTGGTGGAGAGCAAATGACTTCCAAGAGCGGGGGAAGCAGCAGTTCTGGGGCAGCCTGTGACTTTGCAAACCACCTCTGAGGCAGAGAGAAGTCCTGAATCAATTATACATCCAAGCTATTCCTTCCTTCCAGTTTCTGATCAGCCCCTGCCATATGCTGTGCTCTCACTGCATTCTATGTAAAGTAGGAAGAAAAGTATTTCAGGTTTAGTTTTTTAAGTCGTGCATTTTTAATTGGACTATAAATTCCACTTTGTTTTGTTCTAGAATGTTATTTTTATTTTCCAATAGAACTGTCTCTTCTTTGATGAGGGCAGAGATTTATTACCCAATTTCCAGCTTTATGTCTCCCTTTTGGTCTGTTGTTTTAGCTGTTTCCTAGTTATACGGACAATCCCTTTTCCCCATCTTTTTATAGGTGAATTTCCTCAAGTCCTTGTTTCTGTACTGCTCATTAATACCCACTGCTTTTACCCAGTCTCCTCAGGATTCATCCTGGATCCATCCACACATCTACATTTCCATTTTATATCTTCTTGAGGATGTCTCTGGGTTTCCCATAATTAGAGAAGATACTGTCATTGAGCAGTGTGATGTTACAGTGATTTTACGGCTGTGTTTATGCTCTGTCCCCCTGCCCAAAGCCTGCACAGAATTTCTGAAAGGCCATTGCATGTGGTTTTTATACACCCATGGAGAATGTCACATCACAACCTTCAGTCCAGCCTCTGGGTGTTGGTAGGTGAAGCCACCACCTCTGGCCCAGGACCCTGTCACGAGGCTGCACCAGTAACTGGTGTTTCAACTGAGTTTGTGTAATAGAAGGAAAATAGAGCCGAAGTTAATTTAAGCACAAATACCTTGTAACCTGCTAATTAAACCAACTCCCCGTCGCTCTGCCCTAAAATGCCTCCTCATTAATAGGCACAGGCAGCATGGCAGTAGGGACACAAGCAGGACACAGCTGTGCCCTGGCAGAGGGGTCTCCTGGCTTGGACACTCCCACCCCAGCGTGGGGCGGGCGTGGAGACCTGGAGTACCTGCTCTGCACACCTGGAGAGCCACGGGCACGGCTCTGCCTGGTCCCAAAGAGCCACAGCCAAACCCAACCAGGGGCCACATCCAGCAGGTACTGAGTGCTGGCCACGCTGTAGCCAAAATCCAGCCCAGGGCTGACCCAGTGTGGTGAGGTGACTCCAGGAGGGCAATTCAGGTTTTAATCCCAACCCTGCACTGGCTGCGGGGCTCAGTTTCTGACCTTTCTGCGCGTGATTGCCGTGTTTATCTAAGCAAAGCCTTTTCTGCTTCTAAACTAAAGAACCAACCCACATCCTTCACTATTATTTTAGTCTATTTATACAAAGTGTAGCTCTGTGCAGACTTGAAAGGTCACAGGAAAACCCAGGGAGTGAATTGGCCCCATCGGTTCTAATACTGCTTTGACACTGGGAAGATTCCTTGTATTAAGCCAGGAAAAGGCACAGTTATTAGCACCTGATTCCACTTTAAAAATGAAAACTTGCAGAAAGATTCAGAAGAGAGAAAAGTCTCCCCCCTTCCTCTGGAAAAGTGTTTCCAGTGGGGGTGGGTGAGCAGCAAGAGGAGGAGAGAAGTTCAGAAGGGCATTTGTGTTTATCCCTTTAACTCCACACACAACTCCCATGTTCTTCTGTGACCTTTCACTCACACTCCTCCCGCAGAGCCAGACCTTTGTGTATTATTTGTTTCAGCATTTCAAAACAAGGATTATTCAAAGAACACCCAAGGAAAAATCAAGTTCCTTACATTCATGCAGTATACCCTGAAAGAATATGTTTCAGATTTGCCAGCAAAATATACTTGAGCAAGATCAACAATCCCTGCTTGGATGAGTTCTGGGAGGGGAAGCTAAAAATAACGCTATTAATAATAAAATCTGCAAAGGACAAAGCAACACCTCAGCACACACATGGCTGCGCTGGTGACTGCGGCCCTTGCTCAGCTCATGCCCCATCGCCGTGACTGCCCCCCTGACGCTGCTGAGGCCGCCCGAGGCCGCACAGCGTCCAGCTGCAGACATCCCTTGGAGTGGGAAAGGCCGGCTCCTTCGCAGGAGGAGATGTTGGAAAGGCGTCGGCAAAGGACAAGAGAGGGGTCTTTTGTGTGGGTTCCAGCTGGTTTATTGTAGGTGGAGGATCCAGGAACAAAAGACACACAAAATGGAGGGTCCAGGGATTATATAGGGGAGGTACAAGAGGCGGGGAAACAACCGAGACCAATAGGGTGAGGGCCAGGGGGCAGAGATGGCATTGAGTGACAAGGTTTGGACCACTGGGGAAAGTACACGGAGGGGCAATGGAACAGGGAACCAATGGGGTATCGAGGAAGGGGGATCTTTCTAGAACTCATACATAAGCAATTAGGGGAATTACATAAACATGAACTCATATATAAAGCTGCCTGGAGAACTCTTGAACCAATAAACTTGAAACATGCAAAGAACCACTGGGAACGTGGGAACTCGCTGTAACCACAAGGTGAGAATTAGACCTCTGTGTTCTGGAGGCCTGGCCACCAGTCCTCTGATTGTTCAGCTGCAGTGGCCACCGCCACATGCNTTGGACCACTGGGGAAAGTACACGGAGGGGCAATGGAACAGGGAACCAATGGGGTATCGAGGAAGGGGGATCTTTCTAGAACTCATACATAAGCAATTAGGGGAATTACATAAACATGAACTCATATATAAAGCTGCCTGGAGAACTCTTGAACCAATAAACTTGAAACATGCAAAGAACCACTGGGAACGTGGGAACTCGCTGTAACCACAAGGTGAGAATTAGACCTCTGTGTTCTGGAGGCCTGGCCACCAGTCCTCTGATTGTTCAGCTGCAGTGGCCACCGCCACATGCACTGCAACACCCACCCCTCTGAGCAGAGCCTCCAGCCCACGGGGACATGTCTTGGCGTCGCCAACAGAGCCATGAGTGCGGCAGGGGAGCCACGCCATCCTCAGCAGCCACAGTCACACGTGTGACACAGGAGCTGTGGCATCCTTGGCGGCCAAAGCCGCCTGCCCCCGAACCACCATGCCCCCTGTACCACCAAGGTGAGCCTTGCACTGTGAGTGCTGCCAGCCATCCCTTCACTAAGGGATGAGGGTGGGGTTATCTCTGACCAACGCCAATATTCACCCTTCCAGAGGATTCTGTTGACCAGCTGCAGTTGCCAAAGGGATTAACCTGGCTGCTCCTGGGATTTGTGTCTGGATTACTCTACTGGAGGAAATAAAGATCTGTGGGCTTCCTTAGGTGAGGGGAGAAGGGAAAGATGAAACTCACGTCTGAAACCCATTCAGTTGTTTTCGCAGCATGTTAATGAATGAAGTTCAGAGCAGCTCTTGCGAGCAAAGGAAGCCCAGTTGGAATAAACAGTTCCGCATTGCTGGGCTGTGCCTTTCTCAGGCTTAGCCCGTGGCCGTGGGTTTCAAAGCCCGCAGCAGTGACTGAGAGTTTAAAGCAGCTGAGGTTTGCGTGCCCCAGCCCCTCTGGCCCAAGAGCCGTCTGCTGCGCAGCCACAAGGCCGCGGCGAAGACAAAGAGGAAAGAAGTTGGAATCTCTGTAGCTGCAATCCAAGTTTATTTCACTGCCCTGTGGTGGCAGGGAGCTAACAGCTTGAAGGGGGGCCAGCAGAGAGACCAAGGCTTACTCTCTGGGTGCTTGTTTTAAGGAGTTACAAAGTGAGGGAGGTGTAACAGCGCAAACCAAATAGAAAGTGATGACACATGATAGGAAACCAATAGAGAAATCTCAGGGGAGGAACAAATTTAAACTGACTAATAACAAAATCTCTGGAGGGAATTTCAAACCACGCTGGCATCTCTGAGTGGGGGATTCCTGGAGGCTCTGTGACAGGGCAGGAGACACGGTGTGGGTGGCATTCAAGGGGGACAAATTTCTATGCCGCAGACTCCTCTCTTGATCTGCCCTCAGGGACAGGATTTTACGAGTGGAAATCATCCCACTCAGTGTCACTCACACTGAAGAAGGGCTGGATCATGGCAACACCGCATGCTAATCCAGTCAGGGCTTCTGTCTTTGTCTCCGAGGGGACTGCGGGATCATTACTGCATTAGGGCTCAGCTAAACAAAGCAGGAGGAACAGAGGCTGAAGCTGTGGGATTTTTGGTTTCATCAAGCCTGACATCTCTGAGATAACACATCATTTTCATCTCCATTTGAAAGCATTAATAAAAATTTGTTAGTTCAGCATGAATGCTTTGGGAAGAACCTCCCAAATCCACAAAACTGAACAGAGAACTCAAATGCACTGAAATTAACTCCTGTTTATTGGTGTAGAAGCATTTTATTACTGCAAGATGAGAAAGGATCATGCCTGGAGCTCCAGCCAGCACTTTCTCCCTCATACCTGCCAGGAGGGAGAGGATCCCCCTTGAGCCAGGGTACCCAAACTCACTGCTGATCTTGAGCAAAGAATCATCTTCCTGGGCCTTAATCCAACACCTGCAAGCTCCAAAAGTCACGTCCCTTCTCCCCTTGCCTTCTAGCTGGTGTCTGGTTTTTCTCTTTGCACTATAAAGGTGGAGAATTCTCTTTCTACTACAAAGCCGAGCGAAGCACTAAGCGGGTTAGGTTATCCCAGCTCATTGTCTGGTGAGATGTGACTTAGGTCAGGCCTTGAAGTATTTCCCTAAACAGTATTTAAGAAGTAAAATAATTCACACTGCACTTCTTGCAAGTATTTGCCTGAGAGGGACCTGAGCAAAGCCTGGAGATCCACAGTGCTCCCTGCTCCGGGGAAGGCAAGGTCACCTCCGTGGCTGGGGCACCCCCATAGCTGCTGCTGCTCCAAAGACAAGGGCAGCAGCGAGGGGTGCAAGGACAGACCCCATCTCACTTTATGGTTTAGTTTCAGATCTTTTCTGCATTGTTTCTACATTTCAGCAGCAAGGCCCACCGCAGGAGCAGGAATACCACCACTGATTCCCAGTGCTGCCCCATATATCCTCATTACTACAGCCCCAAGATGTTACCGGTTGATTTTAGCTAAGGGAATCCCACAAAGCAGGGGAACTGCACACACTCACTCTGGCAGAGCAGCTGAGGTCAATAGCAGCTGTAGGAGAGCACAGCTCAGGGCAAGAGGATGCAACTTGAAGCCCCCATGCTAGGATTTTATTGGGACTCACGTGTTTGCAGCAGCTTAATTCTGGATTTTGCAGAGGACAAGTGGCAGTGACCCGACACTTCATCTAATCAGATTCACGTGCTGCTGCCCAGCACAGTCCCACTTATTGCTGGGCCAGAAGATGCTAGAAGCATCTTTTCCAAATAGACTTTAAATATATTACACGCCTCAAGAAGAAAGTGCTGCATAAACCAGCGGCTCGGCACTGCAGCAGGGGGTGTCTGCAGCATCCTCTCCACATTTGCTTTCACACGGACTGTTCTACTTATTAGTCTTGGTTTTTGTCACTTAATTCCGAAACTGAAGATATTACTCAAGTTCTGCAGCAGAACAGCATTTACTTACCTGTAAATGAGAGGAAAAGTCAGGGGCACTCCCTGATTCCAGTCCATGTCCAGGCACGGAGCAGTGACCCCCTTGGGGCTGTTCTCTGGCTGCTCATCCCACACACGGGAGGAAGAGGAGGAGGATTGTTTTGCCCAACTTCATGTGGTTTCCCCCCAGACAATCTGCTTACTGTACAGCCCTTGAGAGAGGAGGATGCCAGCTCGTGTTCACTGATTTATAAATAGGGTGGGAAATAGGAACCCTTCACTCCTCAGTTTTCCTGTCAGAAATCTCTTCCTTCAATATGCTTTTTAATTAAAGTCAAATTCAGCTCAACAGCATGCTCAGCTCCTTTTGCATCTCCCACTCACCACTATCCCTTTTTCCCAAGCTTCTTTGAACCATTTTTCCATTGAATTCAAGCTACTCCCAGTTTACAGCTCCCAGTTTACACCGTTACAGAGGAGATACTGACATACCTAAAATGTATGAAATAGCAGAAAAAAACCCCTATTCCAGAAAAAAAAGAAGTTTCACTTCAGTCAGTAGATCCATTAACCCTTCCAGAGACCTGCCTGCTCCCTGGAGCAGTTTGCTCATTGGTGCTAACGAGGCATGAGTTATTGCTCATGTTTATGATAGGGTGATGTATCCCATTAATTAGCTCTGCATGAATCAATGGCAGCCACTGAACACTTAATCCTTGGTAATTCATAACACTGGAGCAGAGGAAGCACTGTCCTTAGCGTTAAATAAACAGTGATCATGGTGATGAATCTCAGAGTTCCACAAAACATCCCGGCTCTGGGGTGGGCGTGAGCAGTTACAGGGTCAGGTCAGTGCTGAGCTGCCAGTGGCACAGTGACATCCAGTGTCACGAGTGACAAAGGGGTGTGTGAAGCACTGCACAGTGACTAACGCTCAGTTCTAACTGGGTTTGGATCTCTTAATAAAGTTTTCCTCTTCCACCTCCTGTAGAATTGGAATGTTTTTGTATTTCCCCTTTTTCTGATCTACCAATTAATAATTTACCCATTTTAATTTGTGATTCACTGTGTTTAGTCATAATAATGAATACTCAGCTTCATTAGCAGATACTTGGTTCAGTTCCTGCTGAGACACTCAGCTCTGTCAGTGTGGCAGTGGATCACTGGCAGTGAAATCCTTCTGGTGATGCCTTAGGTTTTA
>VXBT01010120.1:3298-73647 GCA_013400235.1 Oriolus oriolus
TTGCCTTTTTTACTATTAAATAAAATATATCAATTTTTTGTATCAATATCTAACCTCATTTGGTTTTAATCACATTTTTGGGGTATATTCGAACCTTTCAGGGTTCGATCTATTTTATTCAGAGAGTTAGTTCCCTTTGCTCTTCTCTGCTTAGAGTGGATCACAACAGACCTTAAAGCTCATCTAGTTCCAATCCACTTGCCATGGGCAGGGACATCTTCCACTAGACTAGGTTGCTCAGAGCTTCATCCAGCCTGGCCTTAAACACTTCCAGGGATGGGGCATCCAAAACTTCTCTGAACAACCTGTTCCAGTGCCTCACCACCCTCACAGGGAAGAATTTCTTCCCAATATCTAATTTAAACCTGCCCTCTTTCAGTTAAGACATTGCTCCTTGTCCTGTTGCTCCATACCCTTGTAAAATGTCCCTCCCCAGGGATCTTGTAGCCCCTTTGGGTACTGAAAGGCTGCAATAAGGCTCTTTTCCGGACTGAATAATCCCAATTCTCTCAGTCTTTCCTCACAGCAGAGGTGTTCCATCCCTCTGATCAACTTGGTAGCCTCCTCTGGACTGGCTCCAGCAGGTCCATGTCCTTCCCATGCTGGGGACCCCCGAGCTGAAAGCAGTTCTGCAGGTGCAGTCTCACCAGAGCAGGGAAGAGGGCCAGAATTCCCTCCCTCCCCTGCTGCCCACAGGGCTTTGGATGCAGTTCAGGACATGGCTGGCCATACTGACATGTGATTGATGTCACACAATGAAGCTGAGTTTGTTCCAGTTATTTCATGTTATGTTTTGATGCCTAAATCACCAGTTTCAGAGATTGGTTAAGGGCTTTGGGTAGCTCAGGAGACTCCAGCAGAGGCTGTGAATACTCCCAGTGTCTCTCCAGCATGCCTGCTGGAGGTTGGCATTCACCAAGCAGAACTGATGGAAGGGGAAGGCTGCTTAACATGGACCCTGACAGGAGTGTGGGTGGGAAGAGTGATGGGTCTGAGCCCTGGGTGCCTGTTGACAACTGTCAGAGTTAATGTGGTCCAGCCTGCTGATGCCACTCTGAGCAGGCTCCAGTTATCATTTGAGTAGTTTTGATAGGTAGTTCCATGGCTAAGAAGTTTGCATCAGCACCTAATCATGTCACTGAGGCTTTGCCCTGAAGTGGTCACGTCTGAAGGATGCTAACACCAAACAGATGTCTGGTTTCGTATTCTCTTTGAGGGATTTCAGTAAGAGAATTTGCTTTATTCTTGAGATGCTGGACTTCATAAACTTAGAGTATCCTCAGAAACCATTTGTTAAGCTTTGCTTTAGACCACCTTTTGTTTAGAACTTGGCAAAACAAATGCAAGACTGCTTTTTCTCTTGTACTTATAACTTTGTTTTGATTCTGTTCTCATGTAATTTCCTCCAGGCACACTGTTTCCTTTGATTTGATTTGAGTAATGTGTTTTTCCTTAATGATTCCTCCAGCTAGTAGTTTCAGTTTACAGCTATGAGTGTTTATCAACTGTAAAGTGTGTTTTTTGGAGTTTACTTCTAAGCAAGTATAGTTACTGACATGTACAAGCAGCTTTTATTTTTTTCTAGTCTTTAAAAAGCAGCCTGAATAAAAGGTTTACTGGTACAGTAACATGTCATCTTTTCACTATTGCTCTTTATATGGTGAATTAAAATCCAAAGCTGAAGACTCAGATTCTGAATACTTGGCAGATGTCCTTCTTGAAGGACATCTAAAGGAAGAGATGCTCTAGCTTTAAGGACCTCTCCTATCTTTCTGCTTGATCAGAATATATAATAGTTTTAATTTAGTCAGCTGTCTCTGCACACCTTATGTTACTGTTTGGACTCTACAGCTTCTTGACAAGGGTCATGTATATGTGTGGTCTGTGTGTGTGAGGAAGAGGGCTGTGTGTATGTTGAACTTTTTCTCTCCCTTTCTCCCCCTCTTTCTCATATTTTCTACTTAATGGTATTGCACAATAGAATCTTCATGTATTCTATAAATCCCTTGATGTAAGGGTAAATATGGAGACTTTGTGCAATTGCAAGCTCCCAATACAAAGCATGCAAAGTAATTCTGTAATGACTTCCATAGTGAAAAGTACATACCATGGTCCTGCCCCAGAAGTCATAAAATGTGTTTTCCTTTTGTGGCTTCATATTCTGTGAATATTTTGATCATGACAGTGAGCTGCATGATATCTCTATTAATGAGGAGGAGAGAAATTTCCAGGCCCATGAAACAGTGAATATAACAGAGTGGTGAATTGCATGTACTTGAGCTGTTTTGTGTCCAGACAGAAGAGGTTGATGTGCCAATAATTTATAAATGGTTTTACCCACACAATGGAGACCTAGAAAGGCTTCCTTTTGAAATGTTATCAAATGTTAGCTGCTGTCAGAGTCTCAGAATAAAACGCTCCTCCCCATCATGAAAGAAGATGTTATTTCAACAGATAAATGTGATTTGTTAACTATTGGCATCTAGAATATGGGGGAAGAGGGGGAAGAGGGGTATTGTTCTAGAAACAGGGTTTGGGTAAAAGTTACAGGTTAATTTTTTTTCCACAAATCTAAATAGGACCTAATAGGTTAAAAAGAAAATTACTGACTTAAGGCTATTCTAGACCAAGCCTGAACAAAACCAAGGAGCTGGACTCTGTGTGGACTTGCAGAAGTAATGATTGCTTTGGGAAGAGCTGAAGAAATGGTTTCCTCCTCTGGTTTCAACAGGGTATGAGGGGGCTTATATACAGGATTTTTTTAAATTTCTTTCTTTAAAGTTCAGTAGGAAAGTTTTCTTTCTTGAACAGGTCGAAAAAATTTCCAAGTGCTATTTGTAGTGCAAATATTTTTTTGCTATTTCAGTATTCTAGGAGTACATAAATGTCATTGCT
Source organism: Oriolus oriolus (assembly GCA_013400235.1). Taxonomy (NCBI): domain Eukaryota; kingdom Metazoa; phylum Chordata; class Aves; order Passeriformes; family Corvidae; genus Oriolus; species Oriolus oriolus. The sequence continues at coordinate 6,194 of VXBT01010120.1, forward strand.
AGAATTCTTCATGTCTTACTTATTGGCATATTATAAAGTTATGATGTATAACTCTTTGGGGTAACATAAAGTAATTATAAAATTAAAACATATTACAGACAGGATAGTTACACACAATTTGGATCTTCTGATAATGTGCACACATGAAAATTCACACTGTCAGGTGTGAGGCTGTGTTCTTTTAGACACAAGAATTGTTGGACGTATTTGGAAGGGGATGTGAGATAGCTAGAAAGCAGCACAGAGAATCCATGTTGGAGCAGGCTCCTGTCAGTAACTGTGACCTATAGAGAGCAGCCCGTGCTGCAGCAGGGGAGAGCGTGCAGAGGAAGGAGCAGCAGAGAGGAGCTCATTCCCACAACTACTGCATTTACTCTATTTTAAACTGGCAGTAAACTTAATTGTTTTTTCCTAAATTGAGTCTGTTTTGCCTGTAATGGTAACTGCTAACTCCCTGTCTTTCTCTTGACCCATGAGCTTTTTATTCTTATTTTCTCCCCAGTCATGTTGAGGAGGAGGAGTGAAAGAGTAGCTATGTGGGTGTCCAGCAGCTACCCAAGGTCAACCCACCACAGTATACAGTGAACGAATAACTGAGCTCTTGCTGCAGTGCCAGGGTCTCAGATACCAGTTCTGAGTCTTGCTCCATGACTCAGAGGCAGTGGTTATAGATACCAGTAGAACTGCAATTTGTATTTTAAAAGGATACTGAAAAAAACCCTTGAAAATTAAGGAGGAAAAAGGCCATAGGAATAGAATGAATGAAGAATTCCCTCTGTTGTGCCAGACTTAAACCATAAGGAATGATCTTTAATTGAGAATAAAACTGTGATAGGGTACTATGGTGTATGGGATCAGTCCTGTTTAATGTCTTCATTAATGACATAGACAAAGGGATCGAGCGCACCCTCAGCAGATTTGCAGATGACACCAAGCTGAGAGGTGCTGTTGCCACACTTGAAGAATGGGATGTCATCCAGAAGGACCTGGACTAGCTCAAGAAGTGTCCCATGGGAATGTCATGAGGTTTACAAAGACTGAGTAGAGGGTGCTGGGTTAGGCCAGCCCCTGGTATCAATCCAGGCTGGGGGATGAGCAGATCCAGAGCAGCCCTGCAAGAAGCACTTGGGGGTGCTGGTGGGTGAGAGGCTGGACATGCCCCGGCCGTGTGCTCTGGCGGCCCAGAAACCCCCCGTGTGCTGGGCTGCATCCAAAGCCCTGTGGGCAGCAGGGCAGGGAGGGGATTCTGCCCGTCTGTTCCGCTCTGCTGCAGACCCCATCCAGCTCTGGGGTCCCAGCACAGGAAGGACATGGACCTGTTGAAGGAAGTCCGGAGGGTCACCAAAACAATCATGGGGATGTGACACCTCTCCTATGAAAATAGTCTGAGAGAGTCAGGGTTATTCACCCTGTGAAAGAGAAGACTCTGGGAAGACCTTATTGCAGCCTTTCAATACTTAAAAGGGACTTACAAGAAAGATGGGGACAAACTTTTTAGGTCCTGTTGTGTGTTAGAAGAAAGGGTAATGGCTTAAACTAAAAGAGGGTTGATTCAGAGTAGATATAAGAAAGAAAGTTTTTACAGTGAGGGTGGTGAAACACTGGCACACATTACCCAAAGAGATAGTGGATGCCCCATCCCTGGAAACATTCAAAGGCAGGCTAGATGGGGCTCTGAACAACCTACTCATGTTGAAGATGTTCCTGCTCATTGCAGGGAGCTTGAACTGGATGACCTTTAAAGATCCCTTACAACACAAACCATTCTAAGTGTAGTGGTTTTGTTCACATCTTTTAACCTTCTGTGAGATAGGAACTAGAAATAGGGAAAAGCAGGCTCCAACTTTAAAGAATATAAAGACGTTTATTACTAACAGAATTAAAAATAAACAGAGATAATAAAAAATTGAAGCAAAACCCCCCTTTTCTCCCTCCAGTACCTCCCACTTTACTCAGTTGCACAAAGGATAACAACATATAATATCGGTCAGATGCAGGTTTTAAAAGTCCTTTCCATATTTGAGGAAAAAGAGGTTCTTCTTGTCGTGGTTTCCAAACTGCCACTAGCAAAACAGAATCCCGCTGGCAGTCAGGCCGGCTCCTCCACCCCTCCAGCGAAAACCAGAAGAGAAGCCCGAATTTCCCGTGCCTGTGCTGCTTTTTTCATATGCGAAATTGCGGGAAGCGACTGGCCCAGAACTTTGCCACTCAACTCAGGTTCAAACTATGACACTAAAATTCTATGATGGTACCTTCAAACAAAGAAAACAACATGTTAACTTTGATCACTGAGAACCCATAGCTGAAAGCCTAAATGGACTCACTCAAGGCAGAAGTGAGGCACTAACTTCAACAGAAGTAATCAACTGTTAAAAGAAAGCCATAAGAAGCAAGATATTGTTTATTTGTTTATATCTTCAGGTCAAGACTAGATATCCATCTGCTAGGGTGTGTGCAACTCTTCTCCCATTAAGCAGGGGAAAGGGAAATTATTTAGGGATGGACAAAGGAGGTGTTGCGTGCTTAAGAAAGCCTAATCTTGCTCTTTACCTAGTTTCTATCAGTCAAAAGAAGATTTTTTTTAACCAAGTCAAGTTTCTAAACATTGATGGAAAGAGATTCTCAGATCTTGTCCATACTCCCTATAGCAGTTGTTCAGTTGGCTGGTGCAGACAGAGGAAATGGACTGCATTAGAAGTGTCCATGCTGTCTTCAAAACTAGTCCTAAACCAAGGGAACTTGAGATGCTTTTGGAAAAAAAAATAAGCAGACCTGCGTAAAGAACTGTGTTCAGTTGTTGTTAAGCGGTTGCTAACCTGATGTGGAGTAATTGTAATACCTGTGACCAGCTCCTGGTAGTTGGGTGGAGGTTGCTGTAGATGTAGTGGTTATTTCACTTGTTCTCTCTGGAATTTCAGTGTTCCCAATACATGAGTGTGAGGAACCAATTTAATTATGACTTCTGTCTCAACACTGTTTGAAATTACCAGAGGTATGTGGGGGAGGGGCTGCACAAGTGCTACTTGCAGGAAGCAGCTAGAAGAAGATGGAAAGCCCTGTCTCTCGGGAGACTTTGCCTCGCAGCCATCTCACATCTCATGTGTAACAGGCTCTCAGTACGAGACCACCAAAAACACTGACCTCCAAAGAGGTTCTCCAATCAGATGGCAAATGGTCTTTACCAGTGGGCTGCAGTGGAACGCTGGACTGGGCCAATGGTCTACTGTCCACATTGCAGACCTTGGGAGGAGCCAGGGGGTATAAAAGTAACTGTGTCACAAGCTTCAGAGCTTTTTGTCATTTTGCCGTGACTAGCTTGTTCTTTTGCCCCTGTTTTTGCCTTCACTGGCTCTTGCTAGCCCTTGCTCACTTTCTCTCCCTCTCACTGGCTGGGCACCTGCTGGCCACCTCCTGTGTCCTGCCTTACCATTTCATCTCCTTCACCTGCTCCAGCTGTTGCCTGTCCTGCCTCCCTGCATTCCTGCCCGATGCCCTACCTGCCTTGTTCATGCCCTGCCTGCCTTGTTCATGCCTGAGCCACCTGCTTCCAACCTCGCGGCGCTGATCTAGCCTGTCACCACAATCCCCACCGTGACCCTGTCCAGGGTTCTGCACATCCTGCTTGAGCACCCACTCACCTCCTGTCTGGCCTCCTGTCGATGCAAGAACTGTGCTTTTGCTCTGAGAGCTGCACAGGCTCCCCCCGGCAGGGAACATGCACACGCCACCTGCCAGTTGGATGTTGACAGCACCCTCTGAAGTTCTGGTTGTTAACTCCCATTTTTTTCTCACTGTTGCCCCCCTCTGTCTTTCTCTCATCTTTCTGTCATCCTTTTTCCTTCTCCTTCTTCCTGTTTTGTCTTTTTTATTCTTCTTTAGTAGGGCAACATCCTTTTCACTACCAGTTAATGGTTCTCAGATATAATACTTGCCTCATTTTGCTTAATTCCATCCTAGATTATCTGTTTTAAAAGAACCCCCTGCAGTTCCCCCTTAGCGGAACGCAACAATGAGATATCCAAGAATGTATGTGGATTTTTTCTCTCTTTGAATTAAAACTAGATAAATCTTGATTAATGTTTTCCTTCCCATTTCAACAAGAATTTGAGGTAATTGCCAATTACTGTACATATTTTTTACCCTGTAGAAGCTGTAAGTGGTATTCTTCAGCAAACATGCATGCCTTGTAATAAGAATGTAATGGAAAATACACTTATGAATTAATAGACGTCTCCCCAGTTAAAAATGGATGGAGACATTACCCCAGTATAAAACGTTTACTGTTTATATAGAACTTCTTACATGTAATATCATTATGCTATTGTAAAAAAAAAAAAATTACTTATTTTTACAGATGCCAAAGCCTGGAGAAAAAAGATGAATTGTTCAAGGCCAGCCCTAGTCTAGCTCTTAGTTTGTACTCTTTCTAGTAGGCAATGTCTAACTCGTACAGTATGAGGAGGTCTCAAAAATATTGCTCGTAGCTGCTGAAGCACATATGAAATCACAAATGTTTATTGCTGAATTGTCTTTTTTTGCTGTCCCCTTGCAGATCCTGACGTGTCTGGAATCTCCATTGAAACAGATAACAAAAATGTAAAAGCAGAGGAGTTTAAGGGTACAGTATGGGCTTTGGTGTGATAATTTTTAACATATAAACAATACATGAAAACTATGTATACTGAAGCTGTGCAGGTATTGAGGTTGTCTTCCTCTTTCGTGAGGGGTCTTGTGCCTGCTCTCTCCACTGCCTCTGTGTTATCTTGGTTTATCGTGTCCCCGCTTTCTCTTACTCGAGGTGGGGTTGAACTAGGTGCTCCCCAGAGATCCTTTGCAACGTCACCTGTTCTATGGTTCTATGACTTGTTTGCCAGTTCTTTAACTTCTGCCTGGTTTCCTTCCACACAAAATTATGGGAGCTGAGGATAAATATTATATTAAATATCTTACAAGACAGAAAAGTGAGGGACTAGAGAGAACAGATAAAAGTTAGCTAATTATAAGCAAAAATAATTTAATGTCTACTTTTACTTGTCAGTAGCTATAATGGCTATTTATAGTTATATATATGAATCATATATAAAATGGCAAATTACTTTGAATAATGGGGTGGAGAACTTACAGAGGCAAAGAGGAAAACCTGTTTGCAGGGTAGATGAGAAAGGGGTGTAGTGTAGTGTGAGGTTTGTGGGTTATGTGGGTTTGTTTTATGAATTTGGTTGGAGTGGAGAGAGAGGTGGGAATTTGGGATCGAAAAAACTGTTCTCTGAGCTTTAAAACTTATTCAGCTTCTTGAAGCTTATTATAATCTTAATTGCCTTCCAGCCTCGTTTGCTGAGACTGGAAAGGAGGATGATGGTTGATTATGTTTGAGCAGTGCATGTTCGTGTCATGAAAGCTAGACAGGCCTTGCCAAAACTATAAAGGCTTTTGCTCCTTGATACTGTGGCCTGTATTGGAAAAGGAGTAGCTTACAGGTAGCAAGGTCTTTATTGCATTTGTTTCTTTAGCCATCTTACTGGAATGTTTTCCATCTGCATTAAGTTATACATTTAAACAGAAAAACTAGTGATACTGAATTCAGAAAATAATAAGATATTTTAGAGGTCTCTAAAGCGGTCATCTGGACTTCTGTTAAGTAGTCTTCTCTTGACAGAATACATTTAGAGCTCAAGACAGGCAAAAGCAGGGAGGAGCTCTTCAGGTAATATTAAAGCTTGATTAGGTTCTGTCTTTTTATATGGTATATGGCTCGCATTTTATTCTTTTGTTATTTGTACTTTGAATGAAATCAGTTTAGCACAGCCCAGATGCCAAGCCAAGTTCGCCACGTGTTGCAGCACTAAGGGATGGTAGGGCCGATAGACGTAGTTATTGCTCTGAGTGCAGCTGGTCTGAAATGCATTTTCCTTTTCCCTTCTAACTCCTGTTGCTGTAGAGGAGGATGGTCAGGTGCTGGGACAGGCTCCCCAGGGAAGTGGTCATGGCACAAAGACTGACAGAACTCAAGAAGCATCTAGGTGACGCTCCCAGTCATGGTTTAGATTTAGGTAGTTCTGCAAGGAGCAGGGAGTTGGGCTCACTGATCCTTAGAGTTCCTTCCAGCTTGAGATATTCTATAATTTTATCACCAATGACAGCCTCCAGATCAGATGTAAATCCAAATTAAACATTGTGGAGATCTCTCCAAGATTCCAGAGGGCTTTTGCAGGCCTAACAGTACCAGTGCTGATGCACAGCATCCTGTGGGCCTACCTTAATGCAAGTCAAGTACACCTGCTCTGGAAAATACCTCTCCCTGACTCCATTACTATAGGAAAAAGTGGGAGAGGAGAGCTATAACTAAGGAGGATTTTATTATGTTGTCTCTGTTCTGTGCACACTCCCTTTCTTCGATCTATTCCTTTTCTCCAAATAAGATTACTGGGTAGGCATCAATGCTAGGGTTTTTTCTGAAACAGAAACACGTGGCATGCAAGAAAGGGGCAGCTTATTCGAGACAGAAGTGACTTGTTCAGCTGAGAACACTTCAGCTGAGCTGTCTCTATGTCAGCTAATAGAGACCAGCTCATTAGACCAGCCAACTGTCACAAGGCCAGTAGCAAAAGCAAGCTGAGCTTGAATGATGGTTTTCTTTGTTAGAAGGATACAAAAACAAAATGGAAAGGAAACTAGCAAATCTTAAGATTCAGGAAGCCTCCACCCATCCACTCAACCTGAAGTCAGGAACCTCAGACTTCCTGAGTGCACAGTATGTTTTTTGAAGCAGCTAGTGCATGTGTAACATGTTTCTGGCAAGGAATGCCCTCCTGCCTCAATTTTTCTTTCAAGTCTGGACATTTTTTCCCCCTGTGAGATATCACCAAGGCTACCAGCCTGGCTTTTTGTTTCTTTTCAGAGCAGACCTAGGAAATCAGACTCTGAAGGGCAAGTGAGTAGATCTGTCAGTAGCTCTTAATTGCCTTCCAGCCTCGTTTGCTGAGACTGGAAAGGAGGATGATGGTTGATTATGTTTGAGCAGTGCATGTTTGTGTCATGAAAGCTAGACAGGCCTTGCCAAAACTATAAAGGCTTTTGCTCCTTGATACTGTGGCCTGTATTGGAAAAGGAGTAGCTTACAGGAAGCAAGGTCTTTATTGCATTTGTTTCTTTAGCCATCTTACTGGAATGTTTTCCATCTGCATTAAGTTATACATTTAAACAGAAAAACTAGTGATACTGAATTCAGAATGGTAATTCACAAAATATTGTTAATAACAGGGTCAGGGTCCCTTTTTTTTAGGGGTGATCTGCTCAAAAATGTTTAAACTAAAATGTGGGTAGAAATAAAGAATGTAATTGATGAACTGGATATTCTCATGCTGGATGGGGAAAGCAATAAAACCTATCCAGCATGGGAATATCTAGTCTTCAGCATCTGAAGTTTGATCCAAAGGCCACTAAAGTATAGGAAAATTACTGGTTTCTTTTTCCCCACTGTGTTTGTGTAAATCTGGAGAAGCATCACTTTGAGAAGTAGATCTGGCTGTTGCTGATTGCACAAGTTCTTTTGAAGGGGGAACATGAATTTCATGGAGCGTGAATGTGTACCAGCACAATACTAAAATCTCTAATTTTCCCTTTTGTCTTTATTTTTTTTTTCTTCCCTCTAGAGGCTATTCTTAGTTGCAAACACAAGTTTTCGAAAGGGATGAGTTTAAGAATAGAGTGGAAGAAAATCCAGTCTCAAGGAGTCTCATTTGTCTACTACAATAGTGAATTTACAGGTACAGTATTACAAACGGATGGATGGTTTAACATGTCATTCTCTAGCATAGCTACTGACTCTTTCTTGGGGAACAACACCAGGAAAATGACTGAAGAAGGCTCTTGACTAGTCATATAGAAGAGCTATCCTTCTGAGAATAAGAATTCTTCTCTGGGGGAAAAAAAGGCATTTCTTTATAAAATTGTCAGTTATGAGTTACCGTTTTAATGAAGTTAAATATAATAAAACTCAAGACTAAGAAAAATGGCACTGCAGATTCCTTGGGATTTTTCAAAAATGAAATTGCATGCAGATGTAAACTCCCCTAAACTACTGCAGGCTCTGCACTACTATCCTAAAAAGACAGGAGGCTTAGATATGAATAATGCAGCATTTTTCTATACATAAAATATAAACTCAGCTGTATATTTTAAATTATTTGTATTCTTTTCAGAAGTAGAATGTCTCTTTGTATGTTCTGAAAAGGACTTACCTCAGCTTTGTGTTGGAGAAAATACAGGTCTCTGTTATATTGTACACAACAAATGAAGGTTGAGAAGTAAAATAGAAGAACAGAAATTTTGTTAGTTTGTAGAACTTGCAGATGTGCTGACCTTGCTGATGAACTTGGGGTTTTTCTGCATATATTTAATACAGAGAAGCACTGGAACTCATGGTTCTGTGTGTGCATGTAACTTGAATTTCATAATAAGCTGTAGAATTAAAAAAAACCCAAATTCATTGTAAGAAGTCTGATGGCAATATCTTTGCTAAATCCATCAAGTTTTTCTTGCCATGTTAAAAAGTCAAATACTCTGCTGTGGTCTCAGTCACAACAGTTTTTTTAAGGTAATTAAGTTAGTGATTGCCATGTCTCTAGTGGAAAGTGATGTCTTTCAGTCACCTCACTATTGCTACACATATTTTCTCGAAATAACTGCAGAAAAATGCGTTCCATCTTCCAACCAGATAATGTATGGCAGATGGAGGTTTTTTGAACTGAGGGTGATTTTTTGGAGTAAATGGAAGGTTCATACTGTCTTTGGGAAAGGGATTGCATATTGCTCTTTGCTGATAGGTAACTAGCACTGAACAAATGAGCAATAGTTTCATGTACAATATGACATAAAATATCAATAAATTGTATGTGATTTCAGAATAAGCCAATGAGCCATAGATATTTGCTCTCAGACTGAAAGAGGGGAAATTTAGGTTAGATTTACAGAGGAAATATACACAGGAAATTCTTCCTTGTGAGGGTGGTGAGGCACTGGCACAGGTTGCCCAGAGAAACTGCGGCTGCTCCATCCCTGGAAGTGTTCCAGACCAGGTTGGATGGGGCTTGGAACAACCTGGTCTGGTGGAAGGTGTCCCTGCCCATGGCAGTGGGGGTGGAACAAGATGATCTTCAAGGTCCCTTCCACTCCAAACCATTCTGTGATTCTATGATTCTATAAGCAAAGAGCAGAAACCTCTGTCTGTTCCCCCTAAAGGTGATCTTCGAGGCCGAGCAGAGATGCTGAATACAGGAATCCGAATTAGGAATGTGACTAGAAGGGATTCCGGGACCTACCGCTGTGAAATCAGTGCCAAGAGTGAAGAGGGGCAACGCCTGGGAGAGGCTACTATTACTCTCACAGTATTGGGTACAAACTTTGTTACTTAGGCTTCTTTAAAGAAACTGGATGATGGGGTGTTGGGGTGTTGAGGGTAGGGTTGTCCATGCAGTGTGTGGCTGCTGGGTTTTTGGGTGTTCTTCGGGCTGGGTTTATAAACACACTTGCACATGAACATTCTACAACATCACAAAACAGCTTGGCAAAAGTCACACTTGCATTAAAAAGGGACATAACTAGGGTTTTATTATATAAAAGTGAGTTTCAGTTCTCAAAACTGAAATTGCTCAGTGACTGAGAATCTGGATAAGATGAAGATGGTGTTTGGCACCGGAAAGTCAGCATCTGTCAACACTTATCAAATATTCATAAGCAGAAGTTTGTTCTGATATGCTACAGTCTCCTCCTGGTTTTGGAAAGAGAGAGTTTTTGTGCAATGACAGCCAGACAGCTGGCAACCTGTGGACTTTATTTACAGAAGAGATGGTGGTGTCTGCTGGAGGGCAGTTGTTCTTTGTGGGTCTTTGTTTTCTTTGCCAGTTAGGGAACGGATGGAAAATGAATACTGAGCACATTGTTCTCACATTGGGTTAGGTATTTGTCCCACTGGATGAGTGGTAGAGGCCAATAGTTTTCCTTTTTTACCAGTACAGGGACAAAAGAAAATACTTGCTTTTGTATTTTCTATATTTGTCCTATAAAAAAGAATAATGATAGATCTTTTAAAATTATATATAAAGTCTCTAAGTTATTCAAAAAGGATTATTAATGCATGAACTTCTGATTAGCACCAACAATGAGGTAACCCCACTTAATCCTTCTTCTACTTTCTCAACAGCTTTCCTGTTTTAAATGTGGTTTCTTAATTTAAAGTTGAAATCTTCAAGGCCAAAGGAGAAAGGGGAGGGTGTGTGTTGCTTACAAACCTTTTTGAAAGTCAATGTGAATTAGTATTTCACTTAGTTTTCTTTATTTCTCCTTTTTATCTTGAAATCGACCAAGAAAAAACTATCAATACTTGTTAAGGTGTCAATTGTTCTTTTAATGTTCCATGGATGCCTCTTCACCATTTTTCTTCTATATAATGTTAAGTACCAAAAAATAAAAAATTAAGTTTCTTTTCTGTTCACATATTAAAAATCAAAAAAGAGACATTCATCTTCATAGAAGGAGGAACAAACAGTTCTCCTGTATCTCTGTGGGGGAATGTTTGTTTTTAATTTAAACTGGAATGTAGTAACCAATTGGTTTTGGTCATCAGACTGGGGTTTACAAAGTGCCTATGATGGCTGCCAGTCTTGGTTAATCTTTCTGACAATCACTTCTCAAAAGTTGACTCCTTTTAATACAAAAACTCTTTTTTCCTCTTCCTCCCTTCAGTTTTTAAATACTAGGGCAGGGAAGGAGGCAATTGCTGGACTACAGATTCCCTGAGTTATCCCATCTCTGTCTGTGAACAAGAGGTTCCATACAAGAAACAAAGTGAAACAAACTCTCTGGGGTTGGATGAAAGTGCACAGATTGGAGACAGGATGACACAGCATATGGTGGGGGGAGGCTGGCAGTAAGCACCTCTTTCATTTTTAGCAACTCATAAATTTTACTGTGCTCTCAGTAGCATGATTCTGCCTTCTAGCCCTTCTCCTGCACCTCATTTCGTTGATGTGGTAGTTACCAAATGTGCTCAAGTGCTCACCTCCTCCCTATGACTGTCAGCCTGTTGTCATGTGGACAGTACATGTGTATATGTGTAAGTACATGTGTAACAAGTGCAATTTCACTGTCCAGTTGCTCCAACTACTCCAGTGTGTGAGGTACCCAGCTCCGCAATGACAGGAACAGTTGTGCAGCTGAGCTGTAAGGAAACGGAGGGCTCCCCTCCATCTGAGTACCAGTGGTACAAGAATGGTGTTGCCTTGCTGGAGAAGACAGGAACAGGCAGTGCTAGAGCAGCAAACATAACTTACACCATGAATAAAAAGTCTGGCACTCTGGTAAGTGTAATAACCAACTCTGCCATAGACAGCTATCAAGGAGATGAAATTTACTGTTCAGTACAGTTATGCACAGGGGTCTTAATCCAAAAATTCACAAGGTCTTTGTTGGAGGTCAATGTCATGCTGAAATATGTGCTGAGAAATGTAGAAGGTAGTTTCTGACGCACAAATTGGGTGACGTACAAGGCTGCAGTACTGATAACTGAGAATCTAGAAATACATGACAAATTTTACCTTGTCAGATGGTAAACTGGTGCCGGGTGAGAATGAGGTCTCAGTATGGCAACAGAGCTACATGTGACAGAACCTTAAAATTTGGAATAGTAGCTTCACACACTTCAGGAGGAGTGCAGCACTCAGGGCAGTACAGAATCTTTGCAATCCAGTGCCATTTACAAGTTCCCATCCAGGACCTGTGAAGTCAGTGGGAATGAGTTGGGACTAAGTAAGCTTAGTGGGTTCTTTGTTTTAGTTGTAGTTTGTTTTGTGGGTTATGGTGTTGGGGTTTTTTTCCTTCAAAACTGGCTGTCTCTCTCTCATTCTTCCTCCATTAGCTGATCCTTCAAAAAAACTTGATGCTACATAGGGTGCTGAGATTTTTCAGAAGTAAAGAGTTGTTCTAAATACCCTACTCTTGTGCAAAATCAAACGTGGAAGCTGAAGTATGACTAAGCATTCAGATGTTCTGAGGATCCTTCAGCACACCAGGGAAATCAGGTGGACTACTCAAACTTACTAATCACTTCTGAAAATATTGAAGTATGGCATACATTAAAAAGAACAGTTAACAAGTCTAATGATTAAAAAAATAGATAGAAACACTGGAATTGACATGAGGTCAGTCTCTGTCCATCTCTTTGTTATGGATCAAGTGAGAGCTTTAGACAAGCCCTGCCTTAGGCTTAGATTTTTGGCAGCAGCTCTGCTTAGGTTACCTGCACCTAAATCACTCTGGCTCGCAAGTTCTTAAGAATGGACAATTAGGTCTATTATAAAATTAGTTACTTATTGAATAGACAGAAGGTAACAGACAAGAGGCCTTAGACAGTTACTTATTACACAGTATAAAACAAAAGAACTACTAGCAGATTACATAAAACACTGCATGACATTAAGGTACCTATATTATAGCTAGCTAAGAATTAGTACAGATTAGGAGTCAATGTAACTTACCACCGAATTGCTGGCAGTGTTCACTCAACCCCTGGGAGAGTAACCACAAAGCAGCATCCTGACTTTGGGTAGAAGGCCCCACACATTTCCAGAGAATGTGCAGAAGATTTCTGCTTTGTGAAAATATGGTGTAGCTTTTATAGTTTGTAAAGTGAAATGTCTGTCAGTCAGGAATTCCAGCTTGTCTTTCCATATCTGCTTCCACAGCAAGATGTTTACTGTCAGCTGAAAGCATCAATCCCATGGCGATGAAATGCAATGCAATGCATTTGCAATTGCACTACAATGCAAACTGTCTTGATTGAGTTACTTCACCAAGGCTTATGTAGGCTCATGTGAGAGCCAGATGCCCTGAGTTATTGCACCAGCTAACAAGCAACATATAAGCTCTTCTGTGGTGGGAGGAGACATCCTGCTACAGTCTCGCTTCCTCATTTTCATTTTTACAGTAGTAGTAGTATTTGATAAATAATGTGGTTTAGTATTTCTCTGTTGGAAGAAGACATAAATTGCATTTCTGAAGGGTTGAGAACCACCCAAAAAACTCTTTACTTATGAAAAATTTCAGCTGACAATGCGTCATAAGTAGTACGTGTCAAGTTTTTTGAAGGATCAATTAATGGGGTTGTTATTTCGATAAAATGAACAAACTGATTTCAGGTATTCTGAAACTAGAGCATATATAAAAAAGTGGATATTATTGGAAAGTTCTGATTCTGAAAAAGAACTTCCTTGTAGATACACTCCACTTAGTTAAACGTCCATCTAAAGGAACCTCTTAGGCAGCAAGCAGAAGTTGAAGAACCAGGGAATGTGACTAGAGAGCTGTTACAAGGTTGAAATGGACCAGAATTTCTTACTTGCCTTCAGGGTTTTTTGGGTTTTATTTGTTTAAAACAAACAAATGCACAAATTGACATGTTAAAATTTCTATCCTACAGGATTTTTTTTTCCTGTCCTGATAATAGTTTTGGACTCTTTCTTAACAGCTGTTTAATACAGTTACAAAGAATGACACTGGAGAATATTTCTGTGAAGCCTCCAATGGAATTGGATTATCTCAGAAATGCTCAGTGAAGCGAATGCAAGTTGGTATGTATTAAAGAAAATAAGGGTGGAAAACAGTCTTGCAGTAGGATTTATGTAATTGCATGGTGCAACTGAGAAGCTAAGAACAGATTGAATTAAATCTTTTTATTTGGTTATGGCATTTGGGGGGAGGAGAAATATTACAATTACAAACTCAGCTGGTTTTGCCTGGGAAGATATGACTTCCAGCTGAGTTACTGTAATAACCTCGAACCTGGATTTTTGTAGCAAGCGAGGAGGCTGTGGCTTAAAAGAGAGACGGGCTAGATCGCTTTCTTCCAAAATAAAAAGGACTGAATAACATGAAAATAATAAACAAAAAGCACCTGAAGCAGACACTAACAAAAGCACTCACCCCAGAGAGAAGAAATGAAAGAGAATGTGACTTTGGGAACAGGGGTTTTTAACAGATAGGTTGGGCTATTGTCCCATAGGATTGCAGAAGTGACAGACCTACAGGTCAGGGGTCCAATTGGTTTGATGGGAGAGGCACTGCAGCAAAATTAGGCCAACCACGATTCAGGGTAGATGGAAAATTCTGGTTGTCTGCTCTTATTTGGGGGCCTTGATGTAATAGAAACCCTTGCCTCTAAGAGGCGCACTGTAACAGAGGAATAATAAGTTCCTGATCACATTAATTAGTTTTTAGATTGCTAAACACTGAACTTCACAGAAAAGCATCAGCTATATGACAACGTTAATATTTCCAAATGCTTTTGTGGAAGGCTGACAGAAGAGTGTGCCAATCAACTGGGGTGTTTTCTTTATGTAAAGCCTCTCTTTTGGGATTTATTCATGGGAAAACTTAATGGAACAGTCTGTAATATCCCAAAATGCATGAAGGTTTTTGCAAAATATACAACTGGTTCTTGCAGATATCATAGGAAAGCAAATGGTAACAAATCCTAATAACTACTGCAGAGAAAATCCTGCAAGTCCAAGTGTTCCGTAAAGCAGCTCTTGGAACTGCAAAGTTCCATATGGTGCTTTCTTGGAACTTAGCTAAAAATCACTGTGTCATGGCTTTTAATGCGTTCCTGGTGGATTATGAGCAAGTGTTCCTCAAGCTACTGAGATAGAAGTGCTCTGTGAAAATATGCACTGTCCTAAATTACTGTCAGCCTGAACTGTACAAAAATTGATAGATTTTGGAGTAAAAATCTCAACAATATATTAACATATGCCTAAAGCTGGAATCCAAATAAGTAATTGGAAACATAACAAAAACCTATGAAAATGTTTCTGCTTGTTGATGTTTTTGATTTTCCTAAAATGGACGATTGTCTGAAGCTCTTAGTGATTATCTCAGGATATGGGCATGGTCCTTGTCATGGTTGAACTCCAGTCATCACCTTCAAAATAAAAATGGATGTATCAGCAGCCTGATGCAGAGTTTAACTTCAGGCAACTCGGCTTTATTGTGTTGTATTTTAAAAGCCTTGTTATTTAAAAATTAATTGTGTTTCAAATAACTCATTTGAAGAGTTCTTTAAAAGTGGAACCCAACCGCCATCAGCTGTTTCAGTTGTGTTAACTATATGAAAAAACTCACTTTAAGACTTAAAAAGATTTCAAGATATTTTCCCTCAGAGTCATATGACTTGGGTAATACTTACCTGGGGTAGATATGATGAGGAGTATGTATCCCTTGATCCTTCTTATTCTTTCCTTATTTTTGACCCAAACTAAGCAGTTGATGTGTACCACGCACTTCTGTTAAAGTGGCTGTGACACAGTAGTGCTTTTTTACTGATTAAATACATCTAAGTGTTATTAATTAACTTACACATCTTGGGCCAAAGACCACCTATAGATACAAAAGATGCCTGTGGTAATTAGGGAAAAGTCCAGCCAGTGGAAAATTTTACAATTTAGAACATTTGACTTCTGTTTTATAATTACAGATGACCTTAATGTAAGCGGTATCATTGTGGCTGTAGTATTTGTGGCTCTGGTGATGGTACTGTGTGGCCTTGGAGTATTCTATGCCCAAAAAAAGGGCTACTTTGCAAGTAAGTAGAAAAAAATCACTTGTTCCTTGTGTCAAAAAATGTCTGTATTTAGCAGAGTTTCCATGACACTCTCTCTTGCCCAGAGAAGCTGTGGATGCCCCATCCCTGGAAGTGTTCAAGGACAGGTTGGAGGGAGTCCTGAACAACCTGATCTACTGGAAGGTGTCCCTGCTTATGGCAGGGAGCTGGAACTAGATGACCTTTAAGGTCCCATCCAATCCAAACCACCTCATAATTTTATGATTCTGATGACATGTCCTCCTTTCCCTGAAGGTTCTAACTCTGTGGTACTAAAGCTGGAGAGCATTAAAACAGCAACATTTTGTGCAGACATTTTTATTCTGCTAACACCTACTGCAAAAGGTACTTTGCAAATGACATGGAGATGTTTGTGCAGTTGCTTAAGGCTACCAAACAACAACCTAGGGAAAGCAACGAGCCAGACCCTGGTTCCTGGAACCTCTCCACCCTAGTTTTGACATGGAATGCCTAAGAAAGGCAACATAAAAATAAGCCAGCTTTACTACAATGCCTGACCAGCTGAGTTCTGAGACAGGGAAACTAAATTAACTGTGTTCTTCCTCTGCGTCATGGAAAAAGTTTGCTTTTAGGGATTAGTGCAAAAAGCTTGACACCCAGCTACCCTCTCTGTAGCCTTTACATTGGTACCTCTAAGGTTGAGCACAGCAACAATGAATGCCAAACATCAGGGTCTGAAAAGCCAGCTGCCTGAAAGTACCAGAGGCTACAGAGCTGCTGATTAGAGTTCGGTTGGAGCTTCATTTAACCTTGAAAGGAACCTAATCTTTCTTCTGCTTAAACTCACTACACCAAAAAGAGACATTTGGTTCAGAAACTCCTTCTAGAAACTGAAGAGCTGAATACTCTAGGAATAACTATTTCAAAGCACTTTAAATCAGCTAAGGAAACTGTTCTTGTGCTAATTCTTTTTCTTTTTTCTTTGTTTTTCAGAGGAAAGCTCTTCCCAGTAAGTATCTTCATGCAAGTAGTACATAAATCACTGCAAACTTCATTTACATTTCAGATGATTCAGTAATTGTAATGATTTTTACAGCCTTTCTAATATCATTCTTGTGCAATAGCTTTCTTGACACTGAGATAAACTTGATCCTACACAACAGCTGTTTTCCTTATTAGAAACCAGTGTCCTGGTCAGAAAGTGAATCATTACATTACTGGGGTAAATATGCAGAGATGTGTCTTTTTACATAATTATAGCTTACACCCTTAACTCAGCTATAGGCATTCATTGATCTCCTCTTCTGTAGATGAAACACAACCAGAACCAAATTGAACTGCTCTCATATCCATATCTACAGGTTATTTCAGGAAGTATTTTGTAAAAATATGACTGGTGGAAACTTTCTGACAGTGCCTGGTCTACTCCTTTGATATGGATTTATTTCACTCAAATTTCTTAGTAGCAAGTCAGAATTCCTCAAGCTATTTTAGTTCTGGCCATGAGCTAGATGAGAAGTGTAACTGGACAACTTGAAAAGACAAGCTAAAGGTGATTGGCAGTGGTTTATAAGATAATGACTGATATCAAGCATTCAATGGATTTGTTATTGTAACTTTTTTCTAAGGCGGGGGGGGACCCTAGAGGATTGCTGGAAATCAGGAAAAATGCATTCATATATAAGGTTCCCAAAGGGGTAAAGCCAGCACCAGAAAAGTCGCTATTTAACCTGTATTCCTTTCCTGCTCTGTTAATAGAAAGAAGACGAACTATCAATCTACAAGTGAAAAGGCAAGTGTTTTGTGTTCACTAGTGTGTTTTAAAAGCTTTAGAGATCTTCAGAGTTCCTTAGATCTGTAATGTCTTTGCATATATACACAAACTCCTCACTCCTGCCATGCTGTACCTATCACCAGTACCTGGAGATACTTTATCTCTCTCTGCATTTACAGCCTCCTGTTGCACAGTCTCAAGTGTCACACAACTACAGCACCTTGCTCCATGCTTTGCATCTTCTTGTACATATTAACTAACTGAGACACAGTCCAAGACAGCAATGAAACAAAGATTGGGCCTCAACTCTTCTAAGAATAATGTGGGTCAAAAGACTTGACTAAATATGGAAGCTGAATTTACTACTTCCACCCCCACTTCCTTGAGTGGGCTCAAGGGCTTTAACTACATGTACGTTGTTCCAGCTTTTCAGATTGGTGCAAAAGGAATGGAGTTCTAAGTAAAACTTCAACTAGGAGTCACTTAATGTCACTATCTACAGTTTAAGGACATTAGGAGTTTAAGTAGCTTTAGTAATACTAATGTAACCTTAAAAGATCCCTGAACACCACCCATTTCCTTAATCGAAACAAAACATACTAAATTGCATAAGCTTATTCCTTGACCTAGTATGCATATAAGAAACTTACTGAGACCAGCTATCTGTTTGCTCTGAGTGAGAAGGATAAAGATTTGAAGAGCTATGGTATCTATTTATCAGTGTTAATGAACTTAAAAATCAGATGCTGAACAGAGCTGTTTGATACCTCTATTTATGAATAGGTTACTGCTTCTGTGTAGAATGCACTTTGTAGACCTCCCATCCCAGAAGAGAATAAACATTACCTAACAGTGCATCAGACACATTTCTTGTCAATCTCGATGCCTTAGTTTCTTCTGAAATGTACACTAAATATTAACCTGCTTACAATCTTTGAACTATTATTTATGTAACCTTGTTTGCTTCGTTTAGGATTTCAAGCATACCAAGTCCTTTGTTATTTAGAAGATTTCAGCCTCTGTGAGGGACATCAAATGACTACTTGTTATACAAAAGTATCGAAGTGTCCTGGTTTCAGCTGGGATAATTTTCTTCATAGTAGCTGTGTTTTGGATTTAATATGAGAATAAAGTTGATAACACACTGATGTTTTAGTTGCTGCTTACTAGAGTAGTGCTTACTCCAAGTCAAGGAGTCCTCAGATTCCCATGGTCTTCCAGTGAGGAGGTGCAAAAGAAGCAGGGACAAAGCATAGCTGGGACATCTGATCTGAGCTGTCCAAAGGGATATGCAAAGAATCATAGAATAGGCTGAGCTGGAAGGGACCCATCAGGATCATGAAGTCCAACTCCCGCCCTGCACAGGACAGCCCAAGAATCCCACCATGTGCCTGAGAATGTTGTCCAAATGCTTCTTGAACCCAAACAGGCTTGGCGCTTGGTGACCACCTCCACACCTGAACATCATGCCCAGTATTTAAATTGGGGAAGTTGGCCAGGGGGAGCCAACTGCTGCTGGGGGACAGGCTGGGCATCGGTCAGTGGGTGGTGAGAAACTGTTGTGCATCATTTGTCTTTCTTGGGCTTTACTCTTCTCTCTCCTTTTCATTACAATTAATATTATTGTTGTTGTTAACATTAGTATTATTAGTATCCTATTTTACTGTGTTACAATTACTAACTGTTGTTCCCTCAACCCACCAGTTCTACTTTATTTTCCCAGTTCTCCCAGTGGAGTTGAAGTGAGGGCAGTGAGCAAGCAGTCATGTGAGGCTGAGCTGCTGGCTGAGGTTAAACCCCAACAGTCCTTTTTGGCACCCAATTGGGACTCAAAAAGTTGAGATAAAAACAGATCTGACTAGAGCATGTTAAAAAAGATTTGTTTTAAGCCTTCACTGTATTGGTTTAATAGTTGCTGGTCACCATATTGATTCATTTGCTCTAGGCCTGGGCTAAGTTTATTACTGTGTTGTTCTCTGTTGTCATGGCTTGTGATATGATAGAATGGCTGGTCATGAGCCTGCCTGGTGTGTGTCCCTGCCGTCCTTTGGGAGCCATCTGGTGGAAACAATCCACAGTTACATCTACAGCCTTTTACCCTCAGAGAACTAACCCATGGGAAAAACAGCTTCCTTCCCCACCAGGATGATTACAGTAGCATTTGAGAATTTTAAGGACTTTGCATATCCTGTGACTACCCTTGAAACCAACCTGGTCCTTTTGGTAGCAACCAGTATGCTGTTGCATATGGTTCAGGCCTTCTTTAGGGTTAAGAAACAATCTGTGGCTACCAAAACCCCACTGACACGTACTGTGCCTACACAAACTTCAGTGACAAGTCAAGAAGAGGCAACCACTCAATCCTTATTCCTGAGTGAGCTGCAGGATATACATAAATATTTCAGCTGTTGTCCTGATGAGCACATTACCACCTGGCTGCTCTGATGCTGGGATAACAGGGCTAGCGGATTGGAATTAGAGGGTAGGAATCACTTTCTAGGAAAGCAGGCATTGACAAGGTGATTGCCAGAGGGACACGAAGTCCTCAGCCTCTGGAAGTGACTCCTGTCAAGCATGAAGGAAAGGTATCCTTACAAGAATGACGTTACATGTCACCATGCAAGTGGAAAGATATCCAGTACCTGAGGGAATTAGCTGTGCTACAGATTATTTATTTTGACCTGGACAATACAAGGTCCAGACCAATTCCTCTGCACATGACCCATGTGGTGGAAGTTGGTAGAGCGTACCAAGAGCACACACCAACCCACTGGCAACATTAATCTGGAAAGACACCACACCACCATCTGTGGATGCAGTGGCTTGCCATCTCCCAGAATATGAAGACAACCTATCTTCCTCTCTCATCTCATCTGTGGAGAAACTATCAGATAAACTGTCCCAGGAGTTTCAGCAGTTCAAAGAGGGTATGTTCTATTCCCCATCTGTATGGAGCCATCTCTACGGACCCAAGCTAATGACAGTAAATGTTGGCTCAAAAAGGAGGATATGGAAGGTACACACTACGGGATACCCTATGGGTTTAGCTGAGAGACCACACAGAGGGCATGAAGAATTGGGATGGAAGATCTGCCTTGACCCTAGAGACATGGGTACATGAATTGTGAGGAAAACAGTCCCAAATGGGGGTTCTTCCAGGAAAGCTGCTACTCCCATCTCCAGTGGATGGTTTCCCAAGCAGAGTGGAAGGGCTGAATTTACTCCTGATCCTATAGAAAGAAATTCTAATCCATTTCTTCAAAAAGTAAGCTCTCTTAGATGTTGTGGGTTTTTAAAGAATGCATATTCCAAACTACAGTCTGATTGTACGCCCTCTTTATCAAGTGACTCAGAAGAATGATTTCACAGGGGGCCCTGAGCAACACCAAGCCGTTGAACAAATTAAGCTAGAAATATTTGGAAAACACTCACAGATGCTTGGGCCAAAGAATGTGGCATTACGTGGGTATATTGTATCATGCACCAGCTGAGAAAACCAAATGATCCAACAGACTGTTAGACTACGCTGAGAGCAATGCTCAGGGGGACCCTTCAAACACTGGGATGGACATTGGCAAAGGCCACCTGGTGAGTCAGCACTGGAAGATCTACCAAGTGGGCTGGCCCTGCCCAATCAAAACTTTTACTGTAGAAGGGAATAAAGTTCCTGTAGTGCACATGAAAAATGTGCTGCGGAAGACAGTCTGGATTATTCCTGCCTTGGGCAAAGGCAAACTCATCTATGGATTGTTTTTGCTCGAGGACCTGGGCACACTTAGTAAGGCAGGAGGATGGGCGAGTCTGGTTTGTGCATTGAGTGGATTTGATTGAATAGCCAGTGAATAGTGTGATGCTAATTGCTGTATAATGCTGTATTATTAGCATTCTGTCAGCTGCATGCCCACCTGCATGCCCACCTGCACTGGGCACCTCATGGTGCCTGTCTCCACCCCTCCAGCTTTGGGGATCTGAACCCAACTCCCCTTTCAACTGCCACATTGAGAATGAACTTTGATATAACTGGACAAGCAGAGCAGTGATGGAATCAGAACTGGCTTCAACATGCAACAAGCCAACACCAAACACCCTCTTTCCCACCCTGAAAGACTGTTTATGACAGTTGTAAGTCATGGACTAAATGAACTAAATAGACTTCTACTGAGATTGTCTATAGATTAAGGAAATGTGTGTGCATCCATAAAAAGACAGAAAAGGTGGTGGTGTATTGGAAAGTATGGGACTTGGCATGACATAAATGGTATGGAATAAGCAGCTGATTGATACTTTTCTAGTTTCAGCTGGTAGTTAATTTTCTTCCTAGTAGCTGGTACAGAGCTGATTTTCTAAATTAGTATGAGAATAATGTCAGTAACACACTGATGTTTCAGTTGTTGTTCAGCAGTACTTACTGAGTCAAAGATTTTTCAGTGTCCCATGCTCTGCCAGTGAGAAGGTGCTCAAGCCATGAGGGAACAGCGCCAGGACCTTGACCTGAATTGGCCAGAGGGATATAGAACATCATACCCAGTATATAAACTGGGGGGAAGTTGGCTGGGAGGTGCCAGTTGCTGCTGGGGGATGGGCTGGGCATCAGTCAGCAAGTGGTGATGAGCACTTGTGCTGTGCATCACTTGTGTTTCTCAGGTTTTCTCTCTCTCTCTCTTTCCCTTATTATTACTTTGGTTCAATTATTTAATTGCTTTATCTCAACCCATGAGTTTTTTTCCAATTCCCTTCCCCACAGTAGGGGGAAGAGACAGGGAGTGAGCCAGTGGCTGGCTTAGTTGCCAGCTGGGGTTAAACCACAACACCAAGGGATCTTTTGACCACTGCTCTGTAAATATTGTTTCCATGTATTACATGCTGAAAATAGAAACTGCCAATATTTAGTCAACCTAGCTGTGATGGCATTTCAAAAAAAAAAACAAACCCCCAAAAAACTTAGATAAATTAACTTGTATATTCAATTTAGTTCTGTGTGAAGGCTTCTCATTTTGTTCGTATGTACATGCAGCAATACAAGATTCACTCTTGCAGCTTGGAACAATCTATTCAAGTAACTTTCATAGATGATCTCACTACTTGTGTTTCAATCATTGTCAAGGGCTCAATTTCTCCTGCAATTCTGATTTACTAGGACTTTGAAATTGTATTAGATTTGCCAAAATCCTCTAAGCGTATAGCTGTGCAGAAGTAAACTCACTATGCTGACAAAATAAATCTTCCTGTAATTAAAGCTCAAGCAGTGTTTTAGTGTCTAATGTGGAAGTCCCTCTCTCTGTAGGCTGCGTATGTAATTTCACTCTGAAGAAAAATCACACCAGTACATTTCAAACTGTGGTATGTAGACTCTAGTTGAAGTGTTTATGTAGTTTCTCAGATAATAATTATTACAAATAAATAGCTCCTCAGAAGCTTAAGTGTTCATGTCAATAATTCAGTCACAGAAATTCATACCTTACAACCTCATTAGCAGATTTCAGTGTCTTCTGGAAGATTAACACTTCATCACCTTTGTGTTCATTGATGAAGTGTAGAATTAGGGCATTTGTGCCTGTGCTTTTGGCTGTGCAGCTCCATTGCTACTGTAGGGCTTTGCTACAGACTTAAGGTTCATGGTGGTTTTTTTCTGCAGAAATTTTTTGGATAAACTCAACAGAACAAGTAGTTCCTTCCTGGTGTATCATTATGAGTGTTACAATATCTCAGCATTAAAACATAGCTCACAAAGGAGTTTTGCAGTTAACATTAAGCAGCACTACTCAGTTCCCTCTGTCATGTAAGAGTTGATGATCATAGCTAGCTACACTCACCATGCAGTTAAGAGCTTCTTCACACCACTGAAATCAAACTGAAGCACAACATTTATTAAATTACAACTGTTGTTCAGCAACTTCATGGCTGTACACTGCTGTTTGGTGTACAAGCTGCAGAGATCACTTTGGAGTCTCCTCAAACTTGGGCTCTACAAGAGAAATGGGAGAGAGAGAAAATTCCTTAGTCTCTTTTTATTCCATCCTCACACACCACAAGTAATTCGTAATTCAAAGAAAACTAACCATTATGTTGGCAAGCTAAAGCAGTACATTGCGGTCTACATCCCCAAATACTGATTAAATGTGGGCAGCAGTAAACAGCAGCTATGCTGGAGACAGGTCTTTTCCACCTTGCAGGAGTTACGTACAAAGGCTAAGCCTCAGTAACATTCTGCCAAAACAGCTTTTAACAGCGCCTGGGATAGAGGAGAAGACAGCAGGAAGACTGAAGAAGTCAACCAGAATGTTACTGGACGAGTATTTCCAACATAGCTGTGATACAAGAACAAGTAACCAAGCTCTTCTCTCCCTTTGCTTAGTGTGTTATCAGTGTATATTAACAGAGAGGAGTACACAATTTCAACTCCACTCAGCAAGATACTCCCCACATGCAAACACTGACCAAGGAGTTCTTGATGTCAAAGGTACAGGCTCATAAAGGTCAGGGCTTTGGGCAACTGGGCTGCTAATGCCTGCTCTCTTTAATACAAAGTCTGAGAGGCAAGGGTCAGCTTACAGTAAGCATCACTAAGGTAAAAATATTGAACTTCCTACCCATATAATTACTCAGATTTGATACCTCATTGAAATTAGATCAAGGATAAACAACAGTGGTAAAAGAACATAGTTGTGTGTGGCTGTGCTTTGTTCTGTTCCTATGGTCACAAAAAATCTTTTTCCTTATAAAAACAAGTGAAATTTTAATATGCATAGTTTCACATATGACAGAAATAAAAATAAATATAGAGAAACTACATCCCTAAAATTGTGGAAAAATAAAAAAAGAAAAACCATCAATCCTACTTTACAGGTTTTCTGTTTTATCTGCACCAGTAACAACTTGACACACACTTGACTTTACCCAACTGAAACACTACCAAAACCCAAAACGTTTTCAGGTGTGTCCCTAGTCTAAATTACAAGTCCCAGACAGTCTGGTCAGAATTACAAGTAACTGACTATGGTGCTTGGCCTTGGCTGGCTGCCAGATACCCACCAAGCCTTACGCTGTCTGCCCTTTCCCTTCCAAGCTAAAACAAACTTAGAGCGGCAAAACAGAAGTCATATCCAAACAGCTGAAGAAAAAGGTTTAATATAATTTAGCCACAAAACATTCATAAGTAAGAAAGTTAAGTCCTATGTTCATTTTCTGAAATCAGTGGCTTTCCAGAGGTGCTTACAAAATCAAAAGAGTCACAGTTTGGATGATATAACACTAACTGATATTCACATTACAGTCTGCTGATCTCTTTGACAAGATGAGAAAAATACAGGCCCTAGGCTATTTCTGTTTGAACTCTTTCTTCAGGGTCTCTGAAGGACAATTAAGACAGCCTGACCTGACTGCAAGTTTTGTTAATCATCGGTATAAGGAAGACCATATCTCTGCTAGAAAAGGCAAATAATCAAAACAGGAGTCACATGGAATCAGATGTGAACTGTGCAAAAGCACAAGATTCCCAGAGAGCATTTTAAGTGAAATTAATCGTACAAATATAAACTAAAGGGTAATTAAGAAAACCTGTGAGTGAACATGCCTTGACTTGCAATTAGAATCCAGTAAGGTTGTTAACTCACCCTCAAATTTAAATTCTGGAAACTTGGTGAGATCTCCCTCACCATACGCCCGTTGAAGTCTTGCAAGGGATTCATTCATGTCTTTTTGAAAGTCGGGTCCTGCATCAACAGGCCCTCCAGCTTGCCTAGAAAATATTAAAAGTTGTGATTAACAACTCAGTTCTAACATTTTACATGGAAAATTCTACACTTTAAGCCCATTTATGAATTAAAACCTTTTCAACAACCAACTAAAGGAAATAATTTAAAATATTTCCAAAACTCAAGATATGACACCTTAGAGCCTCCTTACCTTACACATAAACAAGATTCTCAGAGTAATGCAAAGGTTTTCTGCTATCAGCAATGAAGATCCAACTATCAGGGATGAAAATCCAAGCCTTTTGGGACAAAAGGTGGCTTTATGAAGCAAAAAAACTACACTGATGAGCATGCAGGCTCCAAGGGCTTTTAGTTTTGTTTGTTCCAGGTGTGAATTCCTAACAAAATCGTGATTTGCACCTCTTCTATCTCTAAATTAGTTATCTTGGTTAGTAAAGCTTAACTGCTCTTGCCAGTAGAACATGTTTTGAATGCTGAAGAAGCAAAAAAACCCCACCACAACGAGAACTTCTTGGGATACAAATATCAGACAACTAAAATAGTAACTCTTCAGATTGCCAGCACTCAGTTGTACCAGCACAGGATCCACGCTTATAATTGGTAAAACCACCAAATATCTGCCTCCCTACACAGATGG
Organism: Oriolus oriolus; assembly: GCA_013400235.1. Taxonomy (NCBI): domain Eukaryota; kingdom Metazoa; phylum Chordata; class Aves; order Passeriformes; family Corvidae; genus Oriolus; species Oriolus oriolus. The sequence continues at coordinate 31,933 of VXBT01010120.1, forward strand.
GTTTGTAGGTAAGGATACACACATCTTCCACCAGTAGAGCTAAGAAGTGTCTTAATTCCTTCCCAGGAACAGTTCCCAAGAATAAATTACACAGAATTACTATATTTCAATATAGTTACTATATAAAACTAAACTATAGTTTTGGTTTCCTGGTGAGTAGTTCATTCAAACATTACAAGAATCTAAGATTCCATTTGAAGGAACTGCTTATTAACTGCAGATGTTAAATGAACCATCCTGGTAATTCCATTAATTCTTGATTGCTTTTGGAGGCTATTTCCATTCAGCTTCTGGAAACAAGACTACAGAGTAACTGTTTTCCCAGCCGAAAAAAAAGAAAGAAAGGGTTTGTTTGGCTTTCCCCTCCCCCCTATTTATAGAGCATGTAGGTGGGTAAAAGTTAACATACCAATACATTCATGCAGTGTGCAAGAGAGCTTAACTGAGTGCCTTAACTGCCCAAGAAGAATGACATCAGATTTTTTTCTTTTTTAAGGGAAAAAACCTGGTATTTTCTATTAGATATGCTAGAACAAGCCTTCCCACTAATGAAACCATCACTGAGTGTTGCAGGAAAACGCACCTTAAATATTTACAGACCAGCCTACAAAACCGTCAAATCAAGTTGTCAAAACTCAAACACTTCATGTCTGATGTTTCTATCAAAATCAACAGATTTTCCCCTTTTGCCATCAGCTCCCTCCTTAAGACAATTTCCTTTACTTACTTGCTCTTCGTGTTGTACTCTCTGATCTTGTCCAAGAAGAGCTTCTGAACCGGGTCGAGCTCTTTTGTCTTGTTGAAGACAATCGCAGAGAGCCCAATGTTCCTGCGCAGGTGAACGGACACAGCGCAGTGGAAAAGGGAGGAAAGCCGCAAGATCTGTCGCAGGATCATGATGGCACTGCTGATTTAACCATTGAAAAAACACCAAAACAGGAATAAAGAATCAGTCACAGCGATATAAATGCATTTTAAAAAAGCAGGAAAAAACAGCTTGGAGCTGAAAGCAGAAAAGTATTTAAAGGGTATTTCCTTTGTATTTAAAGGGTATTTCCTTTAAATATATATGATTAAGATAAACGCATGAAGAGGAAAGAAAAATGTACTTTGGAGCTGAACTTTAAAACAGAAAGGTATTCAAAGGTTACTTAAAACAGCATGTGGGGGTGGGGGGAATTCCAGCAGCCACTGAACCCGAGGACACCCTGACCCCACGGGCGCAGCTCCGCGGCCCGTTCGGTACGGAACCGCGACCGAACAACCCAGACAAACCAGGAATTCCGCTCTTCGTATTGTTTAAGTACAAAAAATGTGACAATTTCAACCCAGCAAAGCTCCCCAGAGTCACCTTGACCGAACCACCGCCTCCGCTCGGCCCCACCCCCCTCGCGGTGCACGCCGGGAACCACCCCCCAAGCACACCCGGGGTTCTCCCCTCCCCATCCCCACACACCGCCCGGCCCTGCTCGGCGCCCGCCGGGACCTGGGGTAGCGCGGGGAGACCGCTGGGAGAGCCCAGCACGCACTGTGCCCGCACCGAACCACTGCCCAGTGACGGGAAGCGGCTCGGAGCCTTCCGGAGCCGCGGGGGCCGCCGGGAGCCGTAGTTCAAGCGCGAGGGCCGCCGGGAGCCGTAGTTCGCGCGCGGGGGCCGCCGGGAGCCGTAGTTCACGCGGGGGCGCGGCGGTGTCGCGCGCTTTCCCCGCGCTGGGCCCGCGCACCGCCCCGATCCTGGCGCAGCCTGCTCCTGGACCCGCTCCCGAAGCCGGTCCTGGACCCGGAGCCGCGGGAGTTCCCGGACGCGGACGGACGGCGGGACGTGTCGGTGCGGTGGGCGGACGGACGGACGGACGGTGGCGGCGGGTGAGTGCGGCCTGCCCGTGTTTTGTTTCCGTTTCTCCCTCGGCGGCTCCGCGATCCCATTTCCGTTTCGGGTTCAAACAACGACACGGAGGCGCCGCGGGAAGCGGGGCCCATGGGGAGGTGGCGCCTCGGCAGTCGCAGGGAAGGGCCCTCGGGATCAAGGACCGAGTGCTCCCACCGCGGGGCTCGCGAGGCCTCCCTGGCGCGTGAAAACTTATCCCCGCTCGTAGAAACCTTGTTTGGGGTGAAAATGTAACAGGATGTGGCGTCTTGCGGTTCTCCCCTTGCACTGGTGAGAAGCCCGTCGAGGATGTGTCCAGTTCTGGGCCCCTCTCTCCGAGAAGGACATAGTGGGGCTGGAGCGAGTCGAGAGAAAGGCAGCGGAGCTGGGAAAGGGTGTGGAGCACAGGTCTGATGAGGAGGAGCTGGGGGACTCATCCTGGGGAAAAGGAGGCCTGGGGGGGATCCTATCGTTCTTTACAATTCCCTGACAGGAGGTTGCAGCCAGGTGGGGGTCGGGCTCTGCTCCTGGGCAAACCAGTAAGAAGAGTCTTAAGCTGTGCCTGGGAGGTTTAGGTTTGTAACTAAGAGGAATTTCTTCACTGAGAGAGTGATTAGACATTGGAACAGGCATCCCACGGAGGTGATGGGATCACCATCCCTAGAGATGTTAAAGGAAAGACTGGATGTGGCACTTAGTGCTATGGTCTAGTTGACATGGTGGTGTTCAGTCATGATGATCTCTAAAGTCTTTTCCAACCTAATTGATTCCATGATCTTGCATAGTTTGCTTTCTAATGTTCGGCCAGGTACAGCTGTACAGCCACAGCTCCCAGTTTGCCCTTATTTTCTCCCTTCTGCCTGTTGATAAGGAAGTTAAACATGTCAAATCTGGTGTGATTTTCCCCTACCCTGTTCAGTGCTCCACTATCTCCGTCGTAAAACTGAACTGGCTGATCAGTTTTAAAAGCTGATCTGTAAAGTACAGGCTGTCTGCTTTGTTACCTGCTTTGTGTTGGTATCTATAATTTGTATAATACGGATGGATAGGAACCACGTGCTGCACACACCAAAACTTCTCTGGGGCACAGATAACTCCAGTGACTGGGCTTCAGTATCAGCTGATAATATGTATGTGCTCCAGAACTGGACCCCATTTCACAATTACCTGGTGGGATAGCAAACATAATTCTCCTCAGAGAGTTTGTGCCCATATCACAGTGGGCTCATTCCTTGCTTAACTCCTTGCTTAACTCCTTGTGTTCTAGGGAAAAGATAGATCTTAAACAGAACAAAGGGACTACTCTCCTGACTGTAAAAGATACTGGAGTAGCACTGGGCTGTCATACAAGGGGAAAAGGCTCTTTTGACAGGTGCCTTCTTATATGTTAGTGGAGATCAGATTTCTTCTTGGGTAACAGGTAAGTCTTAGGGCTTGTTAGGTTGAAGGAAAAAGTGGAAACAAGCAGAAATCAGTAGGCTGAACCTTCCAGGAATGTTCCTGCCACATGAGCCCTCCAGGCAAGCCAGGCTCTTTGAGCCTTCTTGTCTCTCAGTAGCCTTCAGGGAAGGATCAAGCAGCTCAGTCCCATCCGAATCTATGTTCACTTCCAAACTCAGCATCATCCTGTAGCAATAAAATTGCTAGACTTCATGTGAAATGTTTATATCGAAAGAAGTGTCTTTATATGTTGCCGTGCCTCTTCCTCTGCCGCGGCTAGCAGGCGCTGACCTTGGGCACCGGACAGGCCTTGCCTGGCCTGGAGAGGTGGTCAAAGGCGGATCATAGCTGGAGCGCACCAAGGAGGTAAAGGAGCGAGAAGGGACTCCGGCATGGGGTTCCAAGTCTTTATTAAGAGGAGGAACTCCAGAGGCCGAAGACCCAAAAGGACCAACAAAATGCGGGTACAGAGCTTTTATAGGGCGAGGTACAAGGCAGGGAGAGACAACAAAATCCAATCGGATGAGGGCAAAGGGGCAGAGAGGACAATGAATGACATGGGGAAGACCAATGAGGGAAGACATGGGGAGGGACAAGGGTATAGGGAACCAGTGGGGTACCAAACAACTTAGAAGCTTCTAGAACAGAACCATACAAGGGACAAGACATACATATTCAAAGAGATTACATAAGACAGGGTAGGGACAGGGAATCCACAGCTCAACACAGGGCCTTGTTAGGAACCACCCTAGCCAGGGGAGAGGTTGGGCTTAAGATATACAAAAACGCACCACTACATTTATGCTAGCATAGGAAAGACTTAATATATTTTCCCCTTTAGGCTTCTATGAACTTCAACGAGTTTATGTGTTTTCATCATGTTGTTATTCTTTATACCCATCTCCCTTCCTTGTATCTGTGTGTAGTGGAACCACCTTCCTTCCTCTTTGTGTATCTGCTCTTTGTGCCTGGATTCCTCTTTCCTGCCCCTCCAGGGATCCGAAAATATAGCAGAGTCTGTGAGATTCAACCATGAATTGCCTTTGAAGAGGGAATGAACAGTTACTAGTCCAGCTGCCAGTTTGGAGTCCAATCCATAGGGACTTCTAAATGCCTTACCTAATTCTGTACCATTACTATGGGCAGTAATATTTTCTCACTCTGCATCACTGCATTTAGCTGTATTGAATATTTTCTGCCAGAAATCTATCAAGATGATGAGTTCTTTCTGTAAGTCTGCACTGTTTTCTTGGTAAATAACGTACAAGTATGTCAAGGAACAAAAATACCAGCCTAACCCCTTTGTGACCTTACTGGTAAACTCCATCACACAAAAAAAGATTATTTGCCTTTGTTTTGTGTTTTTAATTTGATTGCTAATACAGAAAAGACATTCACCCTTTTTTTATCATACCAGTTTGCAGTATTCACGCATGGGCAAGGACTCCGCAACATGGTGGAAAAGGTGCAAAGACTTTATTGCGTATCCGAAATTCCCTTAAATACCAATAGCTAACAGGAAATCACCTCATATAAACAGGAAAGATGTTCACCTCAGTGTCCCCCAATCACCTGGAGTATTTCCCAGACATTGCCTATTATGGTAAAAGGTAAACAATACCTTACAAGGTCAGAAACTGCAATTATCACATCTCATAGGGCTGACACTGTTCAGAAACCCACAATGCTCTCTCAGCCCATCCCCGGTGACCTGGCTGTAATCCCAGGATCACCTCCGGGTCTGAGAATGAGGCTCTCTCTTCGGCTGACAAGGCTTAATCTCTCTTTCAGCATACAGTGTAGCCCAACACCAGTTTGCTTCTTCGGGAGTTTTCAGTAGGAGGCATTGCTCAAACCTGGGTTTTGAAATACTTTTCAACAGTCTGATAGGTCACCTGTAACCACACAGGTGTTGGAGCATTCAGATATTTATGCCTGTCTGCATTCTTCAGAAGTTGTGTTTCTGTCTTTCCCATTTATCGTGAGAATGATACACAAGATTAAGTGATACAGGAATTGGACTCCTTGGACTCTGTTTGGTAGACACTACGCTGGCCCTTTGGAAATTTTCACAGAGCCAGATCTGTGATCAGGTTCTGGGTTTGCTTCTAGTGGTGAGATACTGATAAAGTGATCTTTCACTTCCTAACCTTGGTAGCTTTTTACAGAATGAACCACATGCAGCACTTGATTTCTTCACAACTGATCTTATGAAATAGTTTTTGAAGGAGATGATGAGTAGTTTGAATTTCTTTAGACAGTTTACGTAGCAGCTGTAAAACATAGTTGGTTAATATTACTTTTGAGAAGTTCTAAAGATTAATACATATCCTTATTATCTTGTCTTCAGTAGATACTCTTGCTAACAGTTGAGTTTGGGATAGTGTAGTCCCTGTGAAAGGATGATACCAAGATGGAAATCTCGGTGATCTCTTCTATTTTGGATATTTAAATAGTAGTCATGTTTTGCTTTTTCTCCAGTGTTTTTTTTTCTTCCTCTGCACTTCTACTTCCTGCTCCTTTTGCTATGAGTTCATGGTGTTATTTATTGTAAACTGTTAATATAATTGGGCCTGGTTTTTTATCATACGTGTTTCATAGTTATGGTATATGGGCTGGTTAGTGAAAGACAAAAATACCAGACAAACTGTGTCTTTACAGACCAAATGCTGTAATTCTTTGTTTCCCACTTATGTTCCCAAGAGACTCCAGTGTTCTACAGGGTATGAAAATTTGCAGTGTTAGTGAGAATGTCACAGAATAGCTTTCCCTTTCATTACCAACATCCTGCTTTAGTTTGGGACTTCACAAGATATGTTCATTGTGCTCATGTCATCAGCCATTTGCCTGTGGGAGGCATGGGTGGAAAGATGAGACAGTCAACAAACACTTTGTTGTTGCCTTTATTTACCTATGAAGAAATCATGGATCTTCTCACTAACTTCCTCCTGCAGCATTTCATGTAGAATGCGGCTTAAATTTAGAAGCATCTTTCAGCAATGCTAGGAAGGTAGTTTGAATTTTCAGATGTGCTTTGCTGTAGGTGGCCCATAGAAACAACAAAAAAATCCATAAATTTGGGTGCCTCCAAGAGAATCAGGTTTTGGGCTCTGTGCAAATGTCTTAATAGTCCCGTGTTTGCTTCTAGAACATTTGTTTGAGGACAGGCTTAGTAATACATTTTATGAAATCTGTATTAGCTTTTGGATTTATTTTTTAGATGAATTCTTGGCTTTAAAAGGCTATTCTGATATTTGGTTTAAAAAATGTGTGATAGGACACAAAACATTGTCTAGTCTTGTTGGTTTGTGACTTACACAAAAAATTCTCTTCTGTTCAAAGCTCTGTTCTTAAGAGATTGCAGCCATGACTAAGAGAGAGGCAGAGGAGCTGATAGAAATTGAAATTGATGGAACTGAGAAACAGGAATGCACTGAAGAAAGGTATGTACTTTCTTTGCTTTTTGGCATCCTTAGGCAGCAATTAATTAAATAATTAATTTTTCTGTTTCTTATCTAATTAAATGGTGGTTTTCTAGAAGTTGAAATGTAGCCACTATAGGAAATCAGTATAGTGCTGTCATGTTCCTCAATCTTAGTTATTTAAATCCCAAACTGTTTTGGTTGTCTCTTGCTACATTATTAGGACGTTACTTTCACTATTTTCATGTCTGCAGTAGTATGTTTGTGTGTGTGTGCTGCAAAGCTTTCAGCTTCAGTGTATCCTTCTGTAATTGAGATGAACCTTTCCATTCCACCAGTCTTTTGCTTTACTGTTATACAGAATTTATACAGGACTATTTGTTTTTAGCAGAGCAGAAATGATGCTCAAATGATGTATCAACTATACTGTTGTTAGGGCCATTGAAACTGTACATACTGAAGTTGGATACCCTCTGACTTAATTACCTCAGCCTGGATTTTTAATTTCCGATGCTTCCCTTCCAATTTTCACTACTGTGTTTGGAAGCTCAGAGCGTCAGTTGATGTGTAGGGTGATGTTGCAATCTGGCCTAGGCACAGAAGAGTAAAGAAAACTGAGTCTCTGTAAATAAAACTGATTGAACCCAGAAAGGTAGGAAATATACCCCAAAATTTGATTGAAACCAAACGAGGTTAGATGTTGATACCAAAAAATAGATATATTTTATTTAATCCTAAAAGAGGTAGAAAAAAAAGAAAGAAAGAGAAAGAAATAGAAAAAGAGGTATGGGGAGGGGGTCAGGGAGAGTGACAAATATTAAGTAGAAGCATATCGCTCTTTCTTGAGTCCCAGTGATGTCTGATTGCTTCCCTCCATCTGGTCTTCTTAGTGCTAAGAGTCCCCTGCTGAAAAGCATAGAATCCAATGGATTACTACACATTTGGGCAGGTGGGAACACCCAGGTACCTCCCTGAGGGGGCAGGGGGCAAGTTTGGCGCTGTCCCTTGCAAGACTGTGGATCTGTTGCATCACGTAGTATCAGGTGCAGTGCTCTGGTGCAGGGTCTGGGGACCCCTTTTTGATGGGTCATGACACCCCCTCTGCTGTCCCATGTGGATGTCCCATAGATGTGGCCTTCCCGGGGTGGGAGGCCCCACAGCTGGGCCAGTCTACCCAGCAGAGGATGGGCATTCACTGCATCTGGCCGGAGGCTATGCCACACACCCAAAACATTTCCTCCTCCTCGCTTTGGTGTAGGGATCTGTGTGAGCCTGGCAGCAGAAAAACCTGGGGCTGTGGCCTCCACACCGTCGGTGCTGGGCTTAATCCTCTTGTGAATGTATTTTTTTTCCCCAGCCCAGACTTGAGTCACTGTATCTTATCTCTATTAACTTGCAGTCAAGGGCCTCAGTCAGGAGGCCCATTTGGGGTGCAGTGGTCTTCCATATAGCTTTTGTTACACCTTTGCTATAACAGGCAAAAGTCCTTCATAAAGATGTTTAAGCCATAAACCATAACATTTCAGTCTCCGACAGGTAGAAAAAACTGAGGCTGGTAGGTTAACTACTCTTTAAGAACCTAGTCTGGAGAACTGATTCAAAGCCACTTACTAGTTTCTTATTATTCTGAGCTCCTTGTGTATTTTTACTACTTACAAACTGTATCTGTGTACATTCTGGTTTCCTTCTGTGTAAATGAAGAGAGGCCAACTGTGTGAGGTCATTGTTATAACATGAGTCCTATAACAATGACATTTCTGGATGCCTGTGCCAATACTGTCATTGTTGTAGTGTGGGACAACTGTTACACGTGACTCATAGTTCCTTCAAGGCTCCTTGCTGCTGTACTTCCTTCTGGCTGTTCCTTGTATGTGTTAAGCTTAATTATTCTTCTGCTAACTGATGAAAAGACGTGGAAAGTTTCTATGTATGAGTGTGAGCATTTTTTTCCTTCCATCTTCCCTGTCTATTACGTGTCTGTGTTTGCTTTTAACTTGAATATCTTGTAAATACAGTCCAGGCAAAGCAAATAAAATTAGTTTACTCTACGTGCAAATTAACAATATATAATATGCTAACCATGGCTTACTCTCTTGAAAAAGGTGATCTGAATCTTGGTATTTAACTGAGCTTTTTAGTGATGACAGGGTGAAAGAAGGGTTACACAACTGTAAAATTAATGAGACCAAATTTAGTAATTCACTCTATACTCAAATGAAGAGTCCTCAAACTAATATTGTGTGATATTAAGATTTCAGAGTCGGTATTACCTTTTATCTAGTTTGCTTCTAACTTTTATTAAGCTTTCCTATACCTGCTCTGTTAACATGTAGGTAATGATTTATTATATTAATTTTCTATTTAAGCATTGTCGAGCAAACCTACACCACTGCAGAATTTGTGAGTCAAGCTATTGACATCAGTGAACCCATTGGAAATCTTAAGAAGTTGCTGGAACCCAGACTGCAGTGTTCCTTGGATGCACATGAAATTTGTCTGCAAGATATCCAGGTAAATTGAAAGGTTATGAAAGATTTAACCTCTTAATGGAGAAGTGTTTTACATACTTTTTCCCTTTTTTCCATTGTCTGTGGAATTCATGCTTCATGTGGAATGTTAATTACAATTAAGAGTTTAATTTCATGTCAGGTTCGTTATCATCAGACCATTGAATATATACACACTGGTTCAGTGTGAATACAATCAAAATATTTTTGGAGTTCCTGGTGCGAGGTTGAGAAACCGCCTTGCAAGTGAAAGCAGAATGAGGGCAATCACCATACTACTTTATCTTGAGGTAATTTGTTGCTGCCTGAACTTCCATGAGTCCAATCTTGTTTTGAATCTAAATAAGAAGGTTTCTATATTATTCAGATATAGGGGTAGCAAAGCATTACTCAAGAAATCCCCCTGTTTTTACAGGCATTGCCACATGTTATACAGTATAACTGTTCTGCATTTCGTTTAGCTATGTGTTTTATTTGAAGTTACAATCAGATATCTGTGGCTTTTCCAGAAACAGTGGGAGAATATTGTTATGAAGATAAAAATTTTTATGAAGGTGTTAAAAACTCAGAAAAGGAACTGTAGATAGTTTTCAAGTAGTGAAGGTACCTCCCCATATTGTATTGCTTCTTTTAGGTCAAAAAATGTTCCTGTAAGCGAAAATGCCTTAAGCAGAACAGAGTGGCAAGTTTCAAATACAATCAAATTTTTTCTGTTATATGTACTATGTCTACACAATACTAAAAATATTTGCACGCTTCTTCAGAAAATTAGCTGCAGGTACCAAGTTTTCCTGAAGTTTAAAGGAGAATAAGTTTATTGTAACTGTGAGACTAATACATATTTTTAATTTTTTAATTTTAATGCTTTTATCAAGCTGGACCCAGATCGAAGCCTTTTTGATCAAGGAGTGAAAACAGATGGAACAGTGCAACTCAGTGTGCAAGTAATATCTAGGCAAGGTAAGCAGTTACATTTGTCCGTTGTACAGACAAACTAATATTGCAGGAATACTAATCTTCTCCTATTCCTAGCTGTAAAATTGAGAAAATCAATGAATGGTCACAGAGCTTCAGAATGTATTTTTCACTGTGTACTGTAGTTCTAAGTATTAAATTAAAATAAATGTCATGGACTAATGCTATTTGAAATGTTTTTTAAAGGAATTTCATATCATTTTTATAAGTAACAAAATCAAACACAAATCCAGAACCCAGACAACTCTTTGTCAAGTAGTGTGAGTTACAGTATGAGGTTTTCCTCAAGGTTGAGTAGTTACTCATATCAGACCAAATATCGAAGCAGGCAAAAGATTTTTGTGTAAGTAGGTGACAGTTTCATCCCTGTGAGGTGAGTGAGCTTGTGTGCTTTAGGAAAAATTACATTATGGAAGTAAATGTAGCTAACTGAAAATCCATATCAAGGTCCAGGATCACTGTCTATTATCTGTTTTCTTTGGATGAGAAGTCAGAATAAACCATTGTGTCAGAGGAACATTAACCAGGTGGGTAGGGATTTGTTGAGGCTTAGTTTTTATTTGTATTATCTGGTATGACAGGATTTCCCCTTGTAAAATCCTCAGGAACTAGCAGCTTCATTGTTTTGCTTTTCATCCTACTTTCCTGCTTTGCCTCCTCCATATGTCTTGAGTGGAAGGACAGCCACCACTCTTTAAAGACAATGTTCATATTGGGCTGTGGGAACAGCCACAGGTGTTTATTTCTGTATTTTTAAACAGGGACAAGTTCTTCAGGAGAAGATTAGTTATCTATTTTGAGTTACATCAGCAAAGCAAGTGAGCAAAATTTGGGGAGCACATTTTGTTTACTTGTGGCTTAATTGTAGATTAAACAGAAGAAAACTTTTCTGCTTTGTATTAACAGTCTTCAGCAAGACACAATTTGCGTTTAATGCTGAGTGTCAGGTGACTAGTGCTAGGTTGAGTCCTCAGTTCCCCATATGTAATGGGAAGCGTACTACCTTTCTGCTTTTAAAACAGAATAGAAATATCCTTCAGGGAACTAGAATAACTTCTCTTAATTCATGCCTAGTAACTTCTAGTATTCAATGCTCAGACTTCCATTTTCAAAAGGATGTGAGTGATAAATATTTTTACTGTCATGTTCCATGTTCTTCCTGTGTCTCATTTTTTTCCCCTTACTGTGAAACTGGGGTTCATGATCATAGAGTACAAGGAGCTTCTTGCTCCCTGCCCCCATCGCACCTTCCCTCTCTCCCTCTCCCTCCCCCTCCCCCTCCCATCTTAAAAGAATCACTTGAATATTAAGTACTTCTGTGTCACTTTGGAAGACTCCTCAGTGTTGTTTTCCAGGCCTTGATACTTAAGCAACTCGTAAGAAATCTATCTGTTGAAGGCATGTAAAATATGGCAGGGCAGAATATCAGAAAACAAATAGCATACATATAAACAAAAGGGAGATATTTGGATCACTAACAGGAAAATGGACTTGTTACTCTTGACCACAGTGCCCCTTTGAGCCAAAGGGGAAAAAATGGCTTCTTAAGCCATCCTCATTTTTTACTTGCATGGATGAAGTTTTAAGAGATTCTCAGTTCACTTATGCTTATTTTTCCCTAACTTGTGTAATGTATAGAATTCAGCTAGGAGTAATTGGTGATGCTAATCCTTGTGGTGGAGTGGACTTTCTTATTTCTTGAAAGAAAAGCTGCTATGTCAGTGCAAACATTCTATCAAATTTTGATCAGCTGGCTTTAAATTCGAAGACATCAGATGAAATATAGTTCTTCTCTAGTTGAACTTGAGTGTAGTTCTTTTATAGCATTTCATTCTACAGCAGATAAAATACCATTCCCATTTTTTCATTTTGCTAGAAAGACTCTTCTGGCACTCTGACTTGCCCTAACTCATTTCCTCTGGTTGGAGGAATGTCAGTGTGTGTGGTTTTCCTGCCATTCAGAGAACAGCAGCTTTGAGTGCAGCTCAGTTCTTTACTGCTCTGAACTGGGCCTCTTGCATGTCTGTGGAACTCTGGGTAACTGTGTTCCATTGTATGTCAAAGAATTTGAAAAAAGCTTTAGTTTTGAAGACCTCAGAGTAAAATATCTTGTGGTTTTCTTCTGTAATAATTTCTGAAATAAGTAGGCTTTTGTTATTTTTAGTATGTAAAGGAACAAATCATAAGTGTAATGACACTTACTTAGATTAAAGATGTCCTGTCTCTGGGTTAATACTAGACATTTCAGGGTGGGTAAAACCAAGCAGGCTGCCTGTAGGTCAGTCATCACCCCAGTATATTCTCTACCTTCAGACAGTTGGCAGTACTGTCAACATCTGCATATGTCTTGGTAGCTCCTGTCTGGAAGCTTTGTACTGCTTGTACCAGTTTATACTTCTGGGGTGTGTGGCATTGTGTTCCACAATTTTGGTGCTGTCGAAGGAAGACTGGTCATCTCTTATGCGGTAGGTAAAGGGAGAAGAGATGTGAGGAGAGATGCAGACAAACACAGGGAATTAATGCTGATCTAGTGTTGCAGTAAGTTAGATGGCAGACTGTTAATTCACATTTTTACCTACAAGCTGTTTCCTCTTCAGAGACTCCTTGCTTTGATCTCCATGTTTGTATTGTGGATAAAGTGTGAAGTTCTTTTGACATGTTATTTTATGACACAGTGAATTACTTCGTTGAGGAATAATGAACTGTACCTCTCTAGATGCTTTTTTATTTACTTTCTTTTTTGAAGATGAAAAATAGAATCTTAACCCTTAGTGGCTTCCTTTAGCCATTTTCATATGATTTTCAAAGAAGCCTGTGTTGTGCATGTTAATTTTAGATGGCCCAGATAAAACACTCTTGTAAGTAAGGTATTTGTTTGCTTTTTCTTCATGTTTGCTTCTTTATCAAATCAACCAGTTACTGGTTGTCTACATCTATTTTCACATCCTTGATTTCACATTGCTGAGTTTTGTACTCTATGGTCTTTGTACTGTTTGTTCCCTTTCTAATATCTTTTTCAAGCTGCATGCCTTTTAAAATCCAGAGAAATACTTGTCTGAAAAAGACTTGTTTTTTCTTACTTGTAATACAGGTACATACTCCATTTGTTTTCCTTTACAAACTATGACTGGATTGTGGATTTAGCTTTTAAGTCTGTTACCTGCAGAACCATCTCATGTTGAGCTTTAATATAGATTAGATAGGAAGGGCACAAAGTAATGTCTTTATGGTACAAGATACTGAAGTTACTCTGGCCGTATGAGGTTCTGTGAACCCTACTTTCATCAGCCTAACTGTAGTCAAGGTTTTCCAACCCAAGATAAAATGGCATTGTAAAGATTTTTTTAATGTGGAAATATGTTTGATAAAAATCTCTTTAAACAAGTGTGGTTGTTTGCATTATAATGAAAATTGTATGTCACAAAAATTAAAATAATTTTGAAAAATCTTCTGTACAATGTCAGAAATTTGGTGAGGCACCAGCTGGACAAAACACCTCAGAAGACAACAGAGAAGGTGGTGATACAAAGCATTAGTGAATGTGTTCTGACTTGCTGCAAAATTGATACAGACAGACCTTGTAGCTCCATGATATCTGTATCTCCATGATAGTAGCTCTCATATCTGAAATGACAGACATAAAGCCAAAACATGAATAGCTGATGAAGCCTAAAATGTGAAGAATTTTCTAGTTTTCTTTTAACTTGCTGTTTAACACACTGTCTTCTGCAGAGTACTGAAAGAAAATGTTGACTGCTTTGTGTAGATCCCAGAGTTATCAGGGAAGTATTGTAAAGGCTGAAAGAAATACCTTGTGGTTGGAGTAAAGCTGGATACTTGTTCTGGGTCCTTTTGGAGGTTGCTTTTCCTGTTTGTTTTGGGGCGCTTTGGTATATTTCTTACAGACCAAAATACTTGTACTTTATGCTCACATGCTGAACATTCTGCTCAAGATCTGTGAAACAGATCACTTAAATAGAACAGGAAGCTATAATACTGGGGGAAGAAAGAGGGACAGCTTTGTCATTCACCTTAATAAAGTACATGTTGTATAATGGAGTGTGTCATTCTAATTTAGGACACTCGCAGAAATTTGATGACACTTTTGTGTCCTGCTTCTTTCCTGAGTTTGCTAACCCTACTAATCAGAAACCTTTAAAACAATGCTTTTGTCATATTTGCATTACTGTCTTTAAGTTTTGTGTTGTTTCCATACTTAGGGATAGAGCCCAAGTTGAACATCCTGGAAATCGTGAAGCCTGTGGAGACCGTGGAGGTTGTGATTGATCCAGATGCTCATCATGCAGAAGCTGAAGCTCACCTTGTTGAGGAAGCTCAAGTGATAACCTTGGATGGGACAAAACATATTGCAACAATTTCAGATGAAACGTCTGAGCAAGTGACGCGATGGGCGGCAGCACTGGAAGGCTATCGGAAGGAGCAGGAGCGCCTTGGAATACCTTACGGTAATAGTGTACAGCTGTGGGTGTATTCAGCTAGGGGCTGGGCTCTTCTGTTCTGTGTGGGGTTGGTGCTCAAGGACCTCAGAGAAGGAAACCTGTGGTATGGGTTAGTACAATGCAAATAATCTGCATAAGGGAATTGTAGAATCATGGAATGGTTTGGTTTGGAAGGGACCTTAAAGACCATCTTGTTCTACTCCCCTGCCTTTGGTAGGGACACTTTCCACTAGACCATTAGGTTGCTCCAAGCACCATCTAGCTTGGCCTTGAACACATCCAAGGATGGGACAGCCACAGCTTCTCTGGGCACTGTGCCAGTGCCTCACCACCCTCACAGGGAAGAATTTTTTCCTAGCACCTAATCTAAAAACCAAAGAGAAGTAAAATGAATGCTTGTAATAGTTTCATTAAATGAGTGTTTTCATGCCATAACTACCTTGTCAATGCAGTTTTTAGAAAGCACTTTTCTTCCTGCCCTCCTTAAAAATGTCTGTGTTAGTGATAAAGCTCTTCAGGTGTGTGTAGAATTGAACAAACTCAGTACTTGATATTGGGACATTGCCTATAAAATTGACGAAACAAATTGTTCATGGATTGGAGGATGCTGAATATTCAGAAAAAAAAATCAGATTTTGTATGAAAAGCTGTACTGGACTTCATCATACTGGAGGAAGGTGATTCAGAACTGAAAATAAATATTCTTCTAGATGATCATCTTTTTTGAGTTAATGTTGTAACTTAGCAGGTTGCTCTTTTAATGTTAGCTTAAAAAAGATCTCTGAATGTCTGTTTAAGATTAAACTAGAGCTGTGGGATTTAGACTTATATCATGTTTGGGAGATTATCCAGCCGAATTGCTTCTTGTGACTGGCAGAAATGTACTGTCAAGGCATATTCAGGAAGCTGTTATATATGAGCAGACCTGTAAAACTGGAATATATTTGGCAAGGGGGATACTTGGAAGGGTTTAAGAATTCCAGTCAAGTCACAGGTCTTTGCAAGACATGTAGCTTGCCAATATTTTGAGCATATTTTTGATAACTAAAGCAATGGCTTTTTCATGGCTTTTTAGTTTTTTCATTGGTAAGCACTTCAAAAATAGTTTTCATTATTTTATGTCTGTTGATAATCAGGGATTTGAAGCAGAATGTTTGGAAAAAAAAGTGAGGGATTATCAGAAGCAGACTAATACTTTTCATCATACTCTCACATTAATATCAGAAGAAAATTACTTAAACCAGTGTTGTTATGTTGAATAATATTTTTAATAAAATTTAATAATGTTGATGCTTTAAGAAAACCCTGTAACCCACAACTGTGGCTTTAAAAGTTTAATGACTTTTGGGCCATAGGAGTGCAGATTTTCAGGAAAATCTTACTAGTTCATTATGACAGAGATCTGTGGATTACGAATATCAGTGTTCTCTTGATACCAGAAAAAATATACTAAATTACACTCTTAGAAAGAATAACGTTTTTAATGTTTTCTGAGTAGACATTGCTGGGACTTGGGTTGAAATAAGGTGCCCCTAGGTTCTACATTATAATCCAAAATAATTTCTAGAATCTTTTCAGAAGACAGGGTGTGTTGATGTCAACATCAACTTGATGAGTCAAGTCCAATCAATAAATAATCATCCAGAAAAGTAGTGGTTCAGTGTCTTCATCCTTACAGGCTTCTCTGCTTTGCTGCAAATGGAAAACTAGCTTTTAGCAGGTCTGTAAAATGTTGTGGCTTTCTCTTTAATGTTATGTTTTGGGTGGGTTTTATTAGAGATTATAAATCCTTTTCTGTTAAAAGTATTTCTGCTATTAGAATCCAAATATTTGGTACCTAGAAGGAAGGAACATATTAATCGTTATGAGAAATAAATGCAGAAAACAGAGCAGCAGAAAGCTTGGAAACCACAGAAGTCGTTAGAGACAGTAATAATTTATGTTTCCTTGCAGACTGTATTCTGTCAATGAGAACAAATTAGCAGCTTTTTGATAAAAGTTCACTGCTGCTGATGTTTGGTAGATCAACCTCCTTGAGGTGTGTCTTTTGCCACAGGATTACATTGCATTGTTTTAGGTAGCATTAGTGAAAAATGATGCTGTGTAACTGTCCTTTGTTAAGAAAAATGAAATTTGTAGCTCCTAGATAAATGTAGATAGACTTAGAAAACTTTGCTTTCTTTAATTGTTAATTTTCTTAATTTTTCTTAATTCTTAATTTTATTTATTTTAAATCTTAAAATAAAAACTTTTCAAGGTGACATCTGCTTGGGATAAAAATACATAGCCACTCTGCTCCAGTGAAAAGTAGATATCCCTACTTTCGTTTCTCGTTCTTACCTGTTGACATATTTTAATACATTATATACAACATTAACATCCCAAAACTTGATGCTCTGAAAAAGTCATGCAGAAGCAATCACTCACCTCCAGCAGGCCAATGCTCAGCCAGGCCCCTACTTCAAAAGAGCTGGTCCTCAGTTTTATTGCCCAGTATTCCCTGTAGTGTGAAATACCTTTGGCCAGTTGGGATCAGCTGTCCCTCCTCAGTTTCATGTGCACCCCCAGCCTACTCATCTGGGATGGCTGAAAGAGAAACAGAGAAGGCCTTGCATTGGAGTCCAGTAGTCTGACCAGGTTCTTTTAGATATTCGATGTGTGTAGGGTGTAGTATTGAATATCAAATTTACTTGAAAATCAAGTAAAATCAATATTACATGGGCTTTCTAGTTTATCAGAGTGATACAAGTTACATTAAAAACACAGCATGAAAGTAAGATACACTTAGATGAATACAGCAATTGCAGAACATTGCACAATCCCAATTCCAACAGGATTCCTGGTACAGGTGTCTATAATATACTCACCATCACAAGGTTGGGTGTCCCTAATGGCCAGGAAGGAGAACATGGGTTGCAGCCAACTCAAGCCCATTGTTCTCTTCAAAATTCTCTTGCTAGTTGTGTGGTTTATGTTCCCTGTGTTGGGCTGAGCCACATCTTCGTGGTCTCTGCAAGCACTGCTCAGCAGTAGCCAAAACATCTCAATGTGATATTAACACTGGTTTGGACACCAGCCTAAGTACAACACAATAGGGGTTTCTGAGAAGAAAATTAATACATCCCAGACATACCCATTGGTGGTTTTTGTCAGCAGAAACTGAGATTATGTGAATGAGTTTAGAATGTAGTATTTTGTCATAATCACAATTTGATCAACATTTCTGAAGAACAGTATCCTTCTGTGAGAGAGAGTACTCTTTTTTTGAAGCTAAACACCTGTGGAAGAAGAAAAATTCTTTATTTGTGTTTGAGATATGTCAGGCATAGTTCTGATGTAAAAACTTTCTCTAAAGAAACTCCCTCTTTCACCCTTTCCATCACCCCACCAACCCACACCATTCCATCACCATTTTAAGAGCAGTCACCAACTTTCCAGGCAGATTTGGTCTCAGTAACTCTCCTTCTTGATGTTATTCATTTACTCTAATGGAAGTTATTACATAATCAAGGAGGACCCTTGCAGTATATGATTTACAGTTTCATCCGTCTTTTCCAGACCCAGTTCAGTGGTCAACAGACCAGGTGCTCCACTGGGTGGTATGGGTGATGAAGGAGTTCAGCATGACTGACATTGACCTCAACGCACTCAGCATTCCTGGGCGGGAGCTCTGCAGCCTCAGCCAAGAAGATTTCTTCCAGCGTGTCCCACGGGGAGAAATTCTCTGGAGCCACCTGGAGCTTCTTCGAAAGTGTATGGCAGATTTTTCTGTAACTGATTTTATTTATTCCACTTCCCTGCTTTTCTCCCTCCTTTTTTTTTTTTTTAGACTTTTTTATTGAAATATGAAACCAATTATGAGTAGTCATTTTTCCTTTACTTAGTATTGGGGGTAAAAATGAGGGTATCAATACAAGATGACAGGAGGTATTAGAATGTCTGCTGCCATGAAACATGTCTGCATACTAAACACTGCCTGTCTTTTATCAAACCTTATAACTAGTAGAAGGTAGTGAATGATTATTCCTCCTTTGTTTTTTATAAAGCTTCGTAGTTTATGCATCTATTGAATTTGTTAGTTCTATAATTAAATATTGATAAAGAGTTATTAAATGTACATTTCTGTGTCATATAGAAGTGGAGATTATTAAGCACAGGCAGTGAAATACTTAGATGGTACACAACACAGCTGCTAAGTGATGCATTGTATGTGCATAATACAGTAACGTATATGTACATTTCAGATTTACCATGCTTGGATGTAACTTGCCAGACTAATAACTATTTCCATCTTCATTTACATAATATAGCTGAAGGTTTTTGGGGATGGAGAATGCATAAGATAGTGGAAAATTGCCATGTACACTGCTCTAAAAACTGAATGACAGATGTTAAATGTCTCCACTTGTAAGACCAGGAACTGTACATGTCTCTTGCAGACTGATACCAAATTTTTATTTCTTTTCCTCTATGAAATATGAAAGTTTTTGATCTTCAGGTGACTTGAAATTTGCGGGTTAAATATAAACCTGCTGGGTTTTTTTCCAATTTGTAGATGTGTTGGCTAGCCAAGAACACTCTGGAGAAATAGCAACTGTTACTATTGATCAGCGTAAGTACTTCTGTCAGCATTAATTCACACAACTCACTGTTTGTAGGTTTAGCACTGTACTGTGGTTCAGCACTATGATAGTACGATATTTAGAAAATCACTTGAGAGTATTTTTCCTTGGGGAAGGGAGGAGGACATATTTTAAACTTCAAAACATAACATTGAGTTTCTCTATATTTTGTTATTGGCTGAAAAGTAGTGTTTGACCTGAACTACGGAAGTTTATAACTTTCATTTTGGATGGGAGATTTTCCACTTTCTTGAAATAAGCTGTCTAGGATAAATATTTGAGGTTTTTAGTTGTTTCGGGGCTTTAGGTTATATATTGCATTAATGAATGGATCTATTAAAATATCAATTTCAAATAAAAAAAGTGTTTCCAAAAACTGAAGGGGTCTGTGCAAGAGATGACTTGCTTAGAAACTAGTATTAGAAATAATACATTAAAGTAACTTTCCAGTTATTTGAAGCTCATTCTTTGAGCTAAGCAGTGTCATCAATTATTAAAATGAATCAATTTTCAGAAGACTTACAAGCATCTTATATGTTAAATAGACAGACTGTTTTTACGTTCTGTGGTTGTGTCTAGTTAAAGCCAGCTTGAGTGGGGCATCTGCATCCTCCTGCACCATTGCAGTGGAAGGTGCTGCTGTTTAAATATCAGGTATGGAGGCTGTGCAGTGACTGTAGAGAAAGGGGCATTAGGGTAGATCATGTGGGAACAGCAAGAAGATGAAAACAAAGGCATGAGAGAGTTGGGGTTCTTTTTGTGGAAGCATGTAATGCACGCGATAATAAACTAAAGCTGGTGGTTCATCTGTAATGTGACACTTCTGCAATGAGTCTAAAACTACAATTTTCATATAAGAGGTAAAAAGGTCTTTAAATTATACTTAGTATTGTGACTTAATGTGATGTGCCTTTTTAGCAACGGAGGAAACTAGCTTCTAGATGTTATGATAATACAGGTAATAAATAAAATATGCCTATTTCTGTGCCAGCAATTTATAATTGATGTTCTGCAACATTCTCTGCTCTACAGCTGTGCAGATTATACCAGCATCTGTACAGCCAGCTACCCCAACCACCATCAAAGTGATAAACAGCAGTGCAAAGGCAGCTAAAGTACAGAGAGCTCCAAGGATCTCCGGGGAAGATAGGAGTTCCCCTGGGAACAGAACAGGTATTCTCTCCATTATTCTTACATGCCAGTGCACTGAACACTGACTTATTAATATGAATTACAGTTTGATGAAACACATCTTTGTAGCTCCAAATGTGAGGTTTGTAGGAGTCCATGTTGTGTGAAGGGAGCCATAGGTACAAAAATCCATGGCAAGCACAGGCAGCCCTGACAGTTTGGTTGGCTCACACAAGCACCATGTCAACATGATGCTGCAGTTTTTCCATCCTGCAGCAAATAAAATGGATAAATTTCCCCATCACTTAACAGTCTGTCCTCTCAAACCACTACATAGCATTTATTCAAGTTTTTAACTTCTTTCTATTTGCAGAAAGGGAAGAAAATAAACTCTATGTTGTAAAATGTAGCCTAGCTTCTACTTGCACTGTCTGTTGCCCTCTTCCTCTGTTCCCCCCAACCTGGTGGCTTCAAAATTTAAAAAGTTTCATGTTTCTTATTTAGTTAAATGAATGCATGTCTGGAAAACTGTGCACTAAATTTGCAGTTTAATTTTGGAATTACTGTTATTTGTACATACTCTTTGATTATTAATTTCTTTGTTTTTTCTTGCTGTCATTTTTGTTTTGCTACTCTTTATGGCTGTGAATTTTTCTGTTAAATCCTTTCTTCTCTTCCTCCTTGAGTTTTTATTTGTTTCAGATTCTATAAAGGCCTCTAATGATGTCATTCAGAATTTTAAGGCCAAGGTTTTATTGGCTGACATTAGTGAGGAATACTCTGTGTTTATTTAGTCATCAGGTCTGCTGTCTGTATCTCATTGAGAATTTAGGACTTTAACTGCAGGTACTTGAGTTAGAAAGAAAAAATGGTTGGACATGAAAGATGCTACATTGATGTAAGCTGAAGTGTGGGGGTTTCTTCTGTGTTTCTTATATTTCATGTTGAAAATTGGAGACCAAATTTTTTTAAAAAAACAGTTTCTATTATACATATATGTGTGTGTGTGTGTGTCTGTGTGTGAAGAGGAATAAGCGTCTCTTGCTACATCTCTTCTATTTTAAAGATAGATATGCGTCTAAATGATTATGTGGGGGGGGTGGGTTTTTTTAAGTTCTAGGGGAAGATTTATGCGAAATCATGATAATTTTTTTCCTGTATTCATATTTTTTTTATACAAATGGGTACTGATGACTTTGCAGGGAAATGTTTGCAAAAGAATCATTAGAAGGGATTCATTAAGTGGAAGTTTTCCTTCCATCATATATTCTATGTTGGTCTGCTTTAATATTTTGGTTGAAAATTTTTAGCCATGAGGGGAACATAAAAAGGGCAAGCTGAAGTGGAACTTGTTCCTATTTTAACAGGGAACAACGGCCAGATCCAGCTGTGGCAGTTTTTATTAGAACTTCTCACTGACAAAGATGCTCGGGACTGTATTTCTTGGGTTGGTGATGAAGGAGAGTTTAAATTGAATCAACCTGAACTGGTTGCACAGAAATGGGGACAGCGCAAGAACAAGCCCACGATGAACTATGAGAAGCTTAGTCGGGCTTTGAGGTAAGAAACTTCAAGAACTCACTGGGTATGATTTCCTTTCATTTGGCTACCTCAGTTTTAATTATCATAATGCAAAACTTGCAGCTTTTTTAGTAAAGGCATAACCAAATCTTCTGAAGCTGGTCCTTGCAATGAGATCTGCTACTCTTAGGGGTGAGGTATTTGCTGGGTGTTTTGCCCTTTTTTTTTTTTTTTTTAAGAAGCTAGTAGAATAACTTCTTGAAAATAGATTTTCTTCTTTCAAGATTGTTCATTTGGGTTGCTCACTTCCAGAAACATACTCTTTTTTATTTATCTTCAATATTTATGCTTTTAGTAGCATGCCAAACAATATTGATTGTTGGTGAGAGATAACAGAAATATGTGAATTATTAACTTACTTTTATGTTCTACTGTCCATGTTCTTCTTGCTCTTGTTATGGAATAAAGCAGATACGTCACTGTAATTGTTAGTGGTTTTCTGTATATTAGAACCTTTTTTAACTTCAAATATTCATTGATCCATTTAATTGTTCTTATTGTATGGATCTTAAATTGAAAAACACAGTTTACAGCTAAGTTTCAACAGTTGCAATTCCAACATCACAGTGATCTGAAGAAATGGAAGTGTTTCAGTGTCTTTATGTTGTTGTGATCTTGTCATTTGACATTAGTAAAAGGGACTTGTATTGTTCAATCACTGTGGGTGAGGTACTTGAGGAGGGGGGAAGAATGAAAGTACTTGAATTTTAGTTCCCCGATTATTTTAGTCTGGAATAATTTGAAAACTCATCCACGTTCTTTTGAAATCACTGAGAGTGAACTTTTGATTTCTAATTCTGATATCGTTAAATATATTTCTCTTGATTTGTTTTCAAGAAAGATGTTTTTCCTAATCCTGCAAATTATTTAAGCAGGTTTAGAAAGTCTTTTTGTATGAGTGAAGTTGCATTTTGATTGAGGTCTGTGTTTTCACTTTTGGCTATGTGTTGTTTGGTTGGGTTTTTGTAAAGTAAACTCCTCTAGCGTTGTTTAAAAATATCAACTTCTATTTGAAAATACCTCTGTAAGAAACGGTGGTAAAGTATCATATTCTGGCTTTCTTTACCCTTTTAGGGAGCATTTAATTAGCATTTGACAGGCACAGGATACACAGCTTAACTATACCCTTTTGTTTGTCTTACAACTTCTTTAGGCACAATATTGTGGATGCCAGAATTATTTTATGCTTGACAGACAAGTGGAAAAATTAATGAAAAATAAATATTTTGAATGATATTAGTTATTGAAAGATGCAACTTCTAAGAGTTCCTGAGCCTCAGGTCATTAAAAGCAAGGAAGAGCATTGGTAGATGCTTACTCTCATGCTTTTCTTTAGGTGTTATGTTTCAGTATGTTGGAGTCTATTCCTGTTCTAGATGGATCTTTAGTCTGGTCTTGTATGGCTTTTCTTGCATTATTTATATATTAAATTAGAATGTTAATTTTTTCATAGAATCACAGACTCTCTTGGGTTGGAGGGGCTGCAGGAGGTTTCTGGTCAAACCTCCTGCCCGAAGCAGGACCCTTCCAGTACAGCTCTTCCCCAGCCTGTATTGTTCCAATACCATTCCCATGTTTCCAACCTGTGTATCTGTGAGTCTGTGTACTAAAGGCATAAATGAAAACCTTCTGAAACACAAAAATTGTGTAAACCATGCTAATGTTTTCATGTTTTGTCAACAAATTCCACAGAAGATATCAAAGGCAGCTGAAGAACTTTGTAATAATGTTATCAGTGGGATATTAAACAGCATAAATCACTATTAGAAAAGTTCTGCATGTATATTTTAGTCACAGAATTACAGAAATCACATTCCTCAAAGTGGTGTAATTTTGGCAGCTGCATCAGCAACATTGACATGTTTTCTAACAGTTTAATGTCTGAAGGGGTTTTTAATGCCTCTTGCTACTCCTGTGATAAACTCTGTTGCCAAGCTAAAGTTTAATAAATGGTGATGTGTTTTGTTTACTAATGTACTGGAATCACTTATTGATTAATACAGGAAATTATGTTGGTATTATTGAGAAATATGCTGGCTCTTCTGCCCAGCTGTAGGAAAAGCAGGCAGTATAGAAACTAGGGCAGAGGGGCAGAAAGGGAAGAGCAGCTTTTTTTGTTACATATACCTTGGTAAATGTTCTAAAAATCCAGATCTGTTTAGTTGTCCAGTAGGGAGATGAGACTTGAAGAAAAATAATTCATCTCCTGTATTCTTTTGAAACAAAGTTTCCATGTGTCTTGGAACGTTCAGGTAACTTTGTGAACTTGCCTGGTATTTAATTTTATTTTCTTTTAGCTTTCTATATTTTTGAGTAGGCAAATACTCTAATCAGAAATGCATTCAACATAATATTAAAAATATCCTCTTGCCACATTGACTGATTTTAACTTGAGTGTTTTGAACATGAGATGTGGGAATCTTGCATGTTTTGGGCCTTTGCATAAGCATGATCTAATTTCTTGTGGTCCTTTTCCTTTCTGATCATATCAGTAGTGTGGACTAAATCATTCAAAGTGTATTCAGTTTTTTAAAGCATTTTTCTACAGTGCTTTTTGAGACAGGAATGATTATATGGGATTGTACAATAAAAGTAAAGGCTTGTACAGAGTAAAGTAACTTTAAAAAAATGGTGACTACAGCCACTTGACATTTTCCATGGCCACATTTTACAAACTTTGTTTTTCTGCGGGTGCTTCATATTGCCCCAAGTGAGCAGAGCTCAGTTTCTCTATGCCCTCTACCCTGTCATATTCAACATGAGAGTCTGCCCAGTGTTCCCACACACTATTTCATACACTAGGGACACACCAGGTTATTGGTCATCCTTCCCCAATTCTGGCCAGTACTACAAGACTCTACTTCAAAGCTGAATACAAATTATCATCCCACCCTCACGGTTACAGTGTTCATCCAACCCACTGCAACTAAACCTCGGTGAGAGGCTGAAAGTGCTGGACACAATTCCACAACAGTTCCTTCAGCAGGTGCTGAGATGTTTTGGAGGACAGGGCTGGCATGGAGAATTGCTGGGTGGAAGCTGTTGTGGCAGCCAAGAACAAGTGTGGAGATGCAGAGAAGGAAACAGAGGAGTTGAGGGAGGCAGGTGGTCATTTGAGGGGTAGAGTGAGGAGAAGGACTGAAAAGGAAGCTTTTTTTATAACTGTATGTAATTTAGGAGAAAGCTGAAGGAGAGCTTCAGCAAACAAGCCATGCTGTCTTTACGCACAGAGCAATAATAAGCTATTCTGACACTTCCTGTACTCCATGACAGACCTCTGTGGCTTCTCACATGATCTCAGTAACCAGCAGGTTTACCAGCATTGTTTTCTACATAGTTCATCTCTCATCTGTGTTTGGTCCTGCTGTTTAGGTCCTGACCCTCAAAAGTAAGAAATTAAAAGGCTTTTTTTTCTTCCAGAACTTGAGACATCTGAAGAATTTGCTTGGATTCTTAGTAACTTGCCACTTTTCCACTAGAGCTGGGAATCAGAAGTTTGTCTTTTAAGTGACCTAATTTTGCTAGTGAACAAGAATCATCTTGGCTTTATGAACATGTTACTCAGGATTGAGTTTTAGACAGTCAAGAAATCAGGGTTCATTTGTGCTACATTTGATTGATAATTTTTAGGAAATTATATGTGTGATTTGTGTTGGTTGAGTTTTTACTATTTTCCAAATTTATCACAAGCTTGTTAAGCTCATCAAATCCAAGTTACATCCCAGTCACTTACGTTTGCTTAATGAGAAATGTGACACACATTCTATTAAAGCTTGGAGTGAGAGAAGAACAGCAACAAAACTGCAAAATTCTAACTTCTGTTTTATTGGTGTGACCTAAGGTTTTATAATTGTCTCTGGAGTGGCGGGGTCATGTAGACCTTGTTATCTCACTACATTTCTGCCCAATCTGATAATTATTTTGTCACGCAATATAAAAGGTATTTATAGTTAGAGAACTCACTTTTAGTTGTAAATAAAGGCAAAGATGTAGTTTTGACAGCATATGAACTATAACAAGGAAAAAAAACCTAAAAAAAACCCCAACAAAAACAAACAAAACAAAAAACCCAAACTGACAAAACCCCACAAATCTAACCCATGCCTTTATGGTTTTATTTCCATCTTTGAAGACAGCATGGAGAGAATAGCTGCTTTCATATCATAGAAACTGCTTGGTAATTTTCACCTTTTCCCAGCATTAATTTTTTTCTTCAGAAAGGCAAAGCGAAGGACAATAATAAGGGGAAAGACAGTATTTTCTTATTAAGGCAAATCACTGTATATAAGACATCTTCCCTGCCCAGCTGTTTTTAAACTGCTCTAAAACTTATTCCTGAACTGGTGCTTCCAATGGCCTGTAAAATAATTACTATGTTTTGTTTCTCCTTAATATACCAAGGTACAGAGGCAACATTTCCCTTTTCTCATATAAGAAAATGCCTAAACAGTATCTTGGTATACGAAATTATGAGAATCTCGACGAGAAAAAGAATAATATTTTAGCCTCTGGTGACCTTAAGTAATGGATGCATATGAAAATTACAGATGCTAAAATTGTCCGTTGCTAATTTCTTTTCTGTTTTACAGGTATTACTATGATGGAGACATGATCTGCAAAGTGCAAGGCAAGAGGTTTGTGTACAAATTTGTGTGTGACCTGAAGACTCTGATTGGGTACAGCGCAGCAGAACTGAACCGTTTGGTCACAGAGTGCGAGCAGAAGAAACTGGCCAAGATGCAGCTCCATGGCATTGCACAGCCAGTTACAGCAGTGGCACTGGCTACAGCATCCCTGCAAGCAGAGAAAGATAATTAAGCACTAGGACCTGTAAGTGGGAAGCTGAGGCCTTTCCTCTATTACCACAGCAGTTGGTGCTCTTACCTTTATCAGAATTGGAAACTTCTTTTGTTTCTTGACCGTACAATATAGAGCATGAATTTCTATAAAGAACTTGGACTCGCATAAATTTGGATCTTTTAACAGCATATATGTTAATGTAAGTTAAGGGATCACCCCAACTTCTGCAGCTAGTGGAACCACTCAGTGCTGTGACCACGGCTGTGCAAAGTCACTTCTGCAACTTTTAACAAAAATGAAGTCTCTATAGTCCCCAGGCTGATCAGTTGTGTGAATGCAGCCTTTTCCAGTCTTTTGTTCTCTGCTGAACTACCAAATGGCATTCGATGCTTTCAAAGTTTAAAATGTGTTCATTATTCTGTTAATCAAGTGGAGCTGAAAGACATGTTAAATGTTACAAAGCATCAAGTTCTTAAAATAGCTTCTCTGTTTAAAAGCAAAGGAAACTAAGACTAGATTTAACTGGAGATCAGTGCTGAAGAAGGAGATCCAGGTTTAGATATGGCTTAGGTGAAAAGCCAGTTATGAGTATTTAATTGTAATATACACATAATATGCATATAAGAGGGCAAATACCTGTTTTGAAATACGTACCTGACGTTAGCCATTTCGCAGAAAGAAAAGATGAACTTCTTCCCCCACTGCCATCCCCCATCAGGTAATTCAAAAACTTGAAAAAACAGCCCTCACCCAAAGAGTAGATTGTTTTGGTGGGGAGTATTAATGCTGTGTTCTGCAAGGTGCTTATACCTGCCTGGTAGTCAACCTTAGTACCCGAAGACTTACTTAAGTTAATCACAGTCAGTAGTCCCTGGTTAGGAACAAAAAGCAAACTGAAAATAGTTTTACAGAGAGCTGAAGTTTAATTTCCCAATCATTGTACAATCTAACATATATTAACTACAAAGAGGTATTTTTAATTTGAAATTAAATTCTCTTTGAACTTCAAGTGATATTTTTGAAGCTTCTTAAGCCAAATGCGTGCTCCAGAGCTGGGTGCAGTTTGAAGTCTGGATGACAAGTCAGAAATAGTTGGGATGTATCCTGAATTTTGAGCTACTCAGAGTGCTTCTTGCAAACTTACACATGCAGTGAAAAGTATGCTTCAGCTTTTGAGTTTCCGTACTTGTGCTTGTTACACTGCTTCTTTTGATGTCTGAGAACGGTGTGATTTGGGGGTTGCTTTTGCCCCTTTATGTTAATAAGAAGCATAATTATTGTGTCACCATTGATGTTCGCCAACTTTTTATAAATTAAACCCCCTCTGATAACACTTAAAAATTACAAAGGAAGACCTTTAATTCTGTGAGAGATCGAGCTACTCTTAGACCTCAAATCCAAAGTCCTTGAACAGTGAGGTTCTGAATATAGTGTGTTTGTGCTGAGCAGTGAGAGCACTGGGTTGCTGCTCTTGAGCCGAGCAGGAATGGTTACACATGCAGGCAGAAGGCAGAGAATACAAAGACTTGTGCATATCCTAAAGATGTGTTCAGGACAAGGCTTTTTGTAGGTGGATGCTCATTCGCAGATAGTTTTTGCTTGACTAGAAGTCCTGCATGTAGTTCTAACTTGTGATTTTTTTCATTGACACGATTATAAAATCAAAGGTTTTTTTATGGATTCTTTTGGTAACTCTTACTGTTGTTTTCATCCCTGAGCTCTTACAGCACTCCACCTGCTGAACATGCTGGTGCCATTTTGCTTTTAAAAAAATTGTAAGCCCTGAGCAAAAAATGTGAATGTATCTGTCACAAAAGGTCAACATCACTCCTTTACTTGCTGTTAGAGTTGATGTCACTGATTGGCAAGTGTTGGAGATGACTTGTGCAGGAGATGCAAGTAAGTTTACCAAGAATTATGAGAAGTTGGTATCTGAGGGCAGCAGCTCTGCATGTAACAACACTCCATGACTAAACACAAGTCCAGTACAAGTCACTAGTTCTAGTTAGCAGAGTTCTTGAAAGATCTTTTTAGTTAAAATACAGTAGAAAAAAAGAGAAAAGAAAAGAGAAAAGAAAAGAAAAAAGAAAAGAAAAGAAAAGAAAAGAAAAGAAAAGAAAAGAAAAGAAAAGAAAAGAAAAGAAAAGAGCTTAAAATACCAGCTTTCTAGATCAAACCGGACTGTGGGAGGATAAACACACAGCAAAATTGAAAAGTAGCATCAATACTTCATTCCCTGCCTCTTCTTGTTACATGATAAGCCCCATGGGGGAAACTTCTGCTCCCACCCTTTGTTTGTAATTACATCCTGTTGCTTTGCAGCCTTTCAGTAGGAGTAATGGTCCTTGGGGTTCTTTGTTGTGGCTCCATCTGCTTTTCCACCATGTTCTAATTAGTAAGGAAAGAACCTTTCGAGCAGTATAAAATTATTATCACACTCTCTGTAGTTGAGGGAGAAATCTGTGACTAACTTGATGTCTTCAGTAAAACAAAAGATGTAGAATATATTGTCAAAGGATTTTCCGTTGCTGCCAGAAGGAAAACATAAAATATTCCCAATTTTTGTAAAACAGAAGGGGTTTTGCATACTTTTTACTCTTTAAATAAAGACACTTATACTCTGCTAAGAATTACGTATTCTTTCTGTGTTTTGCTTTTTTTTTGTAATTTTACATAAAACAATTATTTTCTATTTTTACTCTGATAAAGTATTTGTGCATAAAACATCAATATAGTAAAATAAAAATGTTATACAGCTAATTTGCCTTCTTAATTTTTCAGACATTTATAATGTCTATCAGGGACAAGCAGTCCAAAGATGAATACCTGCCCTTTATTCTCTTTTCTCTTAAAGTCAGAAGCTCAGTACAGAAAGAAGGCAAATTCAGCTTATATTCTGAAGATACATCTTCTTTGACTCAATATTTGGCTATATGTTTCTACTTTTAAACTGTGACTCGGTGTCCTTTATTTCTGTAGCAGCTTTCTTTAACATCTTAATTGTAAATCTCAGAATGGTGCTTTGATTAAACAAATGATGAAAACTCAATAGTAGGACAGAATGGAGCCCTGTGAAATGATTCAGTTTATGCTTTTAGCAGTGTTTAAATCAGAAAGATTCATGTTGACCTGTAAACTTTGGACTTTTTCATTCCTGCAGATGGACCTATTTACTTCATGTGGCCCTGCTAACAAAACTGTTAGTACTGTCCATGTTAGAAACAAGATAAAATTCTGATTATACTGCTCTTGCCTTGTTTCTACTGAGACATGATTTAAAAATATTCTCATTATACCTCTGAACTCCTCCATCTGGACTGCCAAATTCAAGACTGAAGTATTTTGTCATCTTTAAACCTACCACATCACTTGATCACAAAATGTTTATATTTAGCTTAGCAGCAACAACATGAAATGGACTGAAAATACTGGTTTTCAGACTTTTCAGTAACTTGTTCGACTTGATGATCATAGAAGTCTTTTCCAACCTAAATGAAGCTACGATTTTAAAGTTCACTTATAAGTGTTCCGGTATCATATTAATGGAGGACCTTCTATTTGCGTTTATAGCTGTTAGTATATTTACCCAGTCTGAGTTTCTTTTGGGATTCCTGTCATACAGAAATTGTTATTGAAACAGTGTAGGGAATTATAACTAACAGCTTGCATTGTCCTTCTTAATCAAGATAAGCTGATGTGGGACTCTACTGCCTGATCAAGGAACTGTTATAAGGTCCATTAACACAGGTTTGTGGGGAATGTTCTTACTGACTGCACTGGGGGGTGTTGTTCTTCAAGATCATACATATTCTTAAAGGTTGTGGGTTTAATATTGCTATATCAGGGCTGCTAAAATATATTTGGGTTGATACTGTTCAGTTTTTTTCCTTTGGAAGAGAAATTCTTAATATGAATGATGCTAAACAAGAAATTATTTAAAGGAAAGGAATTAAAGATTGACTGGTTTTGAGGGTTGTAACGTGGAACCCCGTGCGTTAGATATATTATTACTTCATTACATTTTGCATCATCATTTCAGGACTGGAGCCCACAGAATCTAATCACGCACCAAACTGAAATTCTACCATCTTGTAATATTAGAGTGTTGACGTCTTACCCATTAATAACTTGAAGGGTAAAAAATGCTGCGGAGGGAGAAACAAACATTGAGGGTCTGACTGTAATTAAAATTGTCTTTTACTTCTGAAACTGGTCTTCTGAAGACCAAAATGAAATGGTGCTAGTGGCAGTTGTATCAGAAGATGGGTCTGGAAGCCACAGTTCTCATTTACTTTGAAAAGACAGAGGAATCAGTTGTTGTGTTTGTGGTTTGTGGCACACAATGTCCATGTGACTTCTTTTTGTAGGTGGTGTTACTGTAACCTGTAGCTGTGATGGGAAAGAAAGAATCCAAAGAAGTAATTGATCATAGTTTTAAGCAACTTACTTGTGCACCTACTTAATAAAAATGAAGTCAGTTTAAAAGAGAAGACAACTATCAAGAAACAGTTGGAATCCTCATGTAAATAGTTCTTACCAGAAAAAACTAAAACTCCCTGCAGAGCATTAGTTTTTCATAGTCCAGCAGTTCTTGACTTATAAACCAACTACTGGACATCAGATAGTAAAAAAATTCAGTTTATAGTAATTTTCATGTTGCAGGAGTTGATATAGTCGTTCAGAAAGAGCAGAGAAAATGCTTGTTTAGTTTAGCACAACTTTGAGGAGTATGAAAACTTGTAGAAATGTTTCATTTTGTATATTGAATTGCTTTAAGTATTTGCTACTAATGATCTAAATGAGCTGGTAGTAAAAAACCCACACTGTCCATCCATAATAGGTCTGAAATCTTAAGACACTTCTTTTTTACCTCCTCAAACTCTTTTTACCTAAACGTATGAAATTACCATTTAGGAGCTGTATTTTTAGTCCTATGGGACCTACCTCTCAGGATTCACTAATCAAGGTAGAATACCCGCATCTCAGTTGGCAAAATGCAAATTATATTAATTATATATAAGTATAATCAATTACTGGTTATAATGGAAGCAAACATGAATGGCACTAAAAACCTGCTTCTTAGAAGGTTTGTTGTTTATTTGAAATTCCTCCCAGTTAGGGAAAGGTAATTTAGGATGAAATAATGTGAGTTAGCTGCTTCCCCCTTCATCTTGGTAAGCTTTGGTTTTTCAGTATTCTCATTTTCAACGACTCTGCAGAAGCTGCTTCATAGGAACTAGTTTGCATAGACCTTCAGCTGCACAAAGCAATGAGAAACCAGCATGTTTTATACAAATTTCGTCAGGGTGGAAGCTGGCAACTGCATGGAAAAAAATTAGTCTGGAACACTGAGAATGCAAGAGCTGAGATTTAATGAGATTAACTACACATTAATTAGACACCTGCAGGGTACAGTTCTGTAAACTTCAGGGTTAGGATAGAAAACATACTAATTTTTTTTCTCTGTGAAAGCACTGTTTTATTCCAGAAACTCAAAGCTATGTTATTCCCACATCCTCCAGCATGCCAGCCTGTTGGGCTTCACAGAAAGTGCCCCATGTCGAAATCTGTAATACCCCCTTTGATGTCCCCAGTGAGAGCAGTGAGAGGAGGTTAGGGACAGTCAGAATGCAAAACTCACTGTGAAACTCGAGTCGTTCCTGGCCCTTGTCCTGTGAAAAGAGCTGAGGGAGGCAGGACCGATGGGAAGCAGTTTGGCTAACAACCATAAATTAATAAGATGACCTGAACTGTACCCAAAAATGAACTAGAAGCTGTAACAGGAGTTTGAACTTGTCCTCAGGCATAATTCAGCAAGCCTAAAGTGAGATTTGTACAAATGAAAACAATCACTTTGGGGATAGCTACAGAGTAGAGGAGTTTTTATGGAGAAATTTGTGTCTTTTACTTGCTCAGCCAATGGGTCAGTTACCTCTAAAGAGTTATGAGCATTAACCACAAGTTCTGTGAAAGTGAAGAGCTGGGCCAGTGCAACCATGCCCAAATTAGTGTGCCCAGCTAGGAAAATAAAGCAAAATTCAGCCTTTTTGCAGTGGACAGCATGATGTTACGGACTGGACACTTGCTGAACTTTGCTCAGCTGCAGAAGCAGGAAAAAAACAGGGAGCTGTTATTCCTGGGCCTGCTTGGGTCAGGATGGAAAAATCTCAATTATTTTAGAAAACAGGTTTCAACGATTAGTTTAATGGTTACTCCTGTAATATTTTGTCAAAAGGAGGGTAGTTGTTCAAGGAGAGGCAGTAACCAGCCAGAGCACAGTACTGTACCCATAGCTGGTTTAGGATACTAAACTGGCATTAAACTGCAAATAGCAATATGAATTCATTTTATAAAAACCAGACAGGTGGCAATAGAGTTTTGCCTCAGACCAGAAGGCAAACTAGACCATATTGGTAGATACAAAGAGGATAGATGACCTTTGCCTGAGTGTTCTGCCAAGGTAATCAAGGGGCTTTGTCCAAGACTGGTTTGTGTTGAGGGACTGAACATGTCCTGACAGAAAAATGCTGTTGCAAGTTTATAAAAATACATACATGCATGTAT
This sequence comes from Oriolus oriolus, assembly GCA_013400235.1. Taxonomy (NCBI): domain Eukaryota; kingdom Metazoa; phylum Chordata; class Aves; order Passeriformes; family Corvidae; genus Oriolus; species Oriolus oriolus. Next base: position 65,302 of record VXBT01010120.1, read on the forward strand.
ATACAGGGCAAGGGGTGCCCCTCCAAGTTTGCTTGGTCAGACAGTATTGTGTGCTTGGGACTTCACCATGCAGTAGAGAAAGCTGAAATGGCTGAGTGCTTTAATTTTTTGTTTATTCTTACGACAGACCTGGCTGAAGGGAGTAAATGGAGGGAAGAAACAAAAGTTCTTCCTTCAAGATGCAAAGCTGCTCAGAAATGTCACCTGTCAGGCTGGAGGAGTTATTAAATAGACCACATATAAATGCAGGTAGAGCACTGACATTGGCTGAAGGTGCAGGCAATCCAGAGGGAATGGAAACAGAACCACCACTGAGAAACAAAAATGCAGGGAAGCAAAGGGTCTCCTGACTCAGCGAAAATAGCTCTGAGAAAAGCTCAGTGGGAGCTGGAGCTGCAGGTTGGGAGCAGCCTGGTGTGCCAAGGGACTGTGTCCTCATGGCTTCCTCTCTCCCAGAGCCTCTCTAACTGAACCAGATGGTGTCAGGGTAGTTCTTGGTTTTATCCTCACCAGCTGCTGACTGAAGCAGCTGGCATTGATTATCCCCTTGGGCCAGGAAGTAAATAGATAAATGCAGTTTTTCCTCTTACCATTTTCAACAGTGCACACCTAGAAACATGTCATCTCTCATTATCAGGGTTTCAGTGAAGGGTTCTGAAAAACCTACCCTGATTAAACTTTGGGCATTCTATGCAGAATTGTTTTCAATATCAGCTAACAGATATGACTTGGGAGCAGTGATCCTGGGGAGCAGCTTCCAATAGGCTATTGTATTATTATTCAATGAAGCATTTTAAATGACCCATTTAAGGATTTCGATCTTGAAACCTCTGCCTGCTGGGGAATCTTGTATTTCATTTTTTAACTGTATTTGGTCTTGTGATTAGACAGGAGCTCTCACTAGAAATGTATATTGTAATGCTCTACACTTTTCCATTGCTTGAGCTACTGATGACAATTTTGTTTCAACCAGGAACAAAATAAACATTTGTTCACTGCAGAGAAACTCACAAACTTCATACCAGCTCAATATGACTTTCACAAATAATTTGGGAATTACTGGAGCTATTCTTTCCCTTTACTTATATCACCTTTGAAAGTCTTCAATAAAGTGGAAGTACTGCAGGCAAAAGTACTCCTTTTTCCTGACAGTGGTCCCAGGGAGTGTGGCAGCTCAGCACCTGCCTTTTTGCCAAAGGGCATTGGTGCCAAAATAAGTCCAGGAGTCACTTTCTCCTGGGAAGCTTGGCTTTTTCCTTTCTTCCAAAAGACATGCTGTGTGTGCAGACTGGTTTTCAGGCGATATTTTCATCATCTTTTAAATTAGCTCGTGTCTAGAAAATGCATTTTTTTCCCTATGACCTTCAGGGCAATTAGTTTTCTGTATGGAAAAGAGGCAACTTCCCTTTGCAAGACTTAACTTAGACAATGAAAAAATGCCCATCACTTGCTGGAACTGCAAATCTTTAGTCATTAAACAAAATCTTAATTGGAATCCTGGTTGTAGTTCAGCAAACCAGTAACAGATGTAAGGGAAGCAAACATAGATATTATCAAGTAAGATCTCATACAGCTTCTTTCCCAAAAGATGAGCTCAGCTGTACCTATAGAGATTTTTGGCTAACAAACCTTAATAAATAGTCTCCTGCCCCGAGGAAAAGAAACCTTTTTTCAATGCTGATATGAGTCTCTGACAATTTCTTTACCTATCTTCCCCTTTGAGAAGGATTTCTCCACCCACACCTATCACACATTCAGAAATACAATATGCATTCTTTCTTGTCAAAAAAGAAATCTTTATGTATTTCCTGCTCATCTGTGTATTCTAGAATTGTCCATGGTACTCTACAGCAATTCTTGATATATTTCAGAAATACAATTGTGCTTTATGCCCTGATCGTATGAAACACATTAGGTTTTTGCGTAGTAATACATGTTGGCAGGCTGTGACAACAATTATTATAAACATGTGTTGACTCACTTAGTGTTGTGTTGCAACTGCTTTGCCTTTTAATGAGGAGCCTGTAGTCTTAATAGTAAAGTAAAATACAATTACTATCACCAGAATGATCAAGAAAAAAAACATTCCCAGCAGCCAGCCCTTCAATGTGATAGTTGTCACCTCCAGCTCCTACAAGAGCTAATACTGAAGCTTCATTCCTGTATGACTAAAAGAGAAAACTCCACTGTGCTGAGCTCTGTCCCTCAGCTGCACTGCTGTGGTCCACTTCGCTCTTGCTCATTTCATCTATGAAGAACTCACAGTGACAAGAAATAATTAAAATAATTAAAATAATTCATTTATGAATTAAAATAATTCATTGGGTATTAATCTGTTGGGGTTTTAGGAGTTCTCCTTTTGTTTTCCTTTTTCTCTTTAAGAATTTTCCCCATACTAAAGAGTGTTCCTAAGAGATAATAATTACCGGGTGCTTAAAAGAGACAAAAAGACCTGGCCACTGGGGGAGGTGTCCAGCTGGCTACCCTCTTTTACCTGGGGTTTTCTCGTGTAGAGCAGAGATGCCACGAGATTTGAACTGCGAACAAAGGGGTGGGTGCCTCCTGTAGCTCTTTTGCTCTCTCAGCGTTCGGAGGAGAAAGAGAGGCTGCGGTTGCTGTCGGGGCAGTTCGTCGCCCCTGTGGAGTTCTGCTTTCTGCTACCTTCTTGCTTCCGTGAGTGGCGGCTGTGCTTGCTGGAGCAGCAGCTGCACTGGGACCATATCTGGCACCGTACCTCACTGGAAGAGGGACCTTTTCACCATCTGCTCCAGTGCCTCAGGGAAAAACCCCGGGATCCCAAGCCCGCCTCTCCCTGCCCCGCTGGGAGCCGGGCCGCAGCTGCCCCGCTCTCGCCATTCCTTTGTTGCTGCTTCAAGCCTTCGCTGCACTGTAGCTCCGCAACCCCTGCCTGCCGAAACGTCCCGGGGTTCCCGCTGCAGCTCCGGAGTTTGATACATTTCGTCTAGTACCCAGGATTGTATGTTCGTCCCTGCTGTTCCAGCCTGCTGTTCCTGAGGGCCCTACTGAGGCACCGGGACCAGCTGCCTCAGAGGGTTTGTGAAGCTTTTCTTCCGTCCCTTCCCGGCTCAGCCAAGCCGCCATTGCCGCCTGCTCCCCGAGCTCGCTCCGGAGCGCCCCCTGCAGCCCGGGGGAACCATCGCACCCGCCCTGCTCACCGGGAGCTGCCAGCGCCCCTGCCGGCTGTGACCGGAACTGCACCAAAGGGGAAAGGGCCTGACAGCCGAGAAGGGTCACTGGGTCTCTGGTTCTGTTTGTTGTCACTGCCACAGTTATTGTTGCTTGTTTGCCTCGTTATACATATATATATTAGTAAAGAACTGTTATTCCTGTTCCTCATATCTTTGCCTGAAAGCCTCTGAATTTCAAAATTATTATAATTTGGACGGAAGTGGGTTACATCTTCCATTCCATGGGAGGCTCCTGCCTTCCTTAGCAGACACCTGTCCCTCAAACCAGAACATAATCTCAGTAATGCTCTTCAAGAAGGAGGTTGTTGCTTGCTTTCAGATTATGGAAAGTTATAATTTTCTTAGGATTTTTGGACTTGAGAAGAACTGAGGTGATTTTCTATGCACTGTAGGGGAAAACTTACTTTTGAGTGGAAAGAAACTTCTTAAAATGAAGACCTGCTCCACTACCAGTATTTCCCAGTTGATGTCATTCTGACAGTAGATTCAAGCACACCAGAGATCACCAGCACTCTTTATAAAATCCAGTGATGCTCCTGAACAGAGACAACTTGTCCCGGGGTTGCAGGAGGGAGATGCATTAACACACACAGCAGAGCTGAAGGCTGAGCATGGGCACCACTGGGCAGCTGAGCCCCACTGGGAGGGGACAGAACTGGTGTGGGGGGAGGGCTGGTGCAAGGACATATCCCAGCAGCCTGACAGCCCAGCCCTTCTGCAAGAAACAGGAGGCCTGGGGGTTGCCATAGAGATTTGGCACCTCTGCAGGGGAAGCTTCTTCTTGTCCAGCTCTCAGCAGAACCACCAGGCATTTGCATCCCAAGTATATTACTGCCAACCAAGAAACACATGAATATATGCTCTAAAGGGTGTGGAGGAAATTAAGTCCAGAACAGAGGTAATGGTGAATGTGCTCCAAGGCTTTGCATGTAGCTTGCTTGTCTTCCACATCAAAACAAGGCCCAGAAAAATCTAAGATAACTTGCAAATGCACAAAGAAGCATTAAAAAAAACTGAAAAGAAAGTGAAAAGTATTTATAAAGTCAAAAGAAGCAATTAAAAATTAGGTAGGTGTAGCATGTGAGGGATGCATAACAGAAGACTGCCAAGTAATGGCAAGTCTCAAGATACTAAAAAAATGGGAAAAAAACCTCTTCATAGTCTGTAACTCGTCAGAACTCCCTCTTACATTACCAAAATGAGACCATGCCACATGGCAAAGTTCTCTGTTGAAGAAAGGCCCCTCGGGTTTCTTTCCTGTGAGAAAGACATGTGTTGGTTAACTGCTTAACTGGGTGCCTACAAGGTGTCAAGGAGCTGGGGACCACAGTGACAAAGCACTCTCAGGACCCCCAGTCTGAATTTGCAGCAAGTCTGGCACAACTGTGCTGAGAAGTATCAATAGCTCATTTGTTTTTACTGGATTTTTTTAAACGCCGCTTCACACTGTTTTGTCCTGAAGCCCAGCACAGAGCTTCCCATTTGCTGCTGCTGCACCTTCACCCTTCCAAAGCTTCCTGGTTGGGTTCCACCTTTCTGGGTGGATGAACATCTCTCCTCCTCCTTTCCACCACCTCCAGTTGCTGGCTGTGAGCACAGAGCTTTTTCCTTCCTTGCTGCAGGCAGGATGTGTCTCACTTACCTGTGCAGCAGGGTAGTGAATTCAGTTAATCAGTTGAAAATGGTTATTTTCAACCTAGGATTTTTCCAAGTATATGAAAATTACTCCCATCCTTCCCAAACAAGCCACTTTGGTTGCCTCCTATGACATGCTCTGGAAATGGTTTGTCATGGTTTCTGAGCTTTGAGATGAATTAGAGTAAGATGGTCATCTGAAGTAAGACTAAAATCATCACTCTTCTCTCTTCCTTTGGGGAAGTGTCAGGCTGTAGCATTCTGTCATGGTTTGACATTGGTTAAAACACCAGGTACCCACAAAAACCATTCACTCATTCTGCTTTGCTAGAATTGGGCAGGGAAAGGGAAAAAAACTAAGGGCTCATGAGTTAAGGACTGGGAGAAAACACTTTAAGGGCAAAATAAGTTCAAATTTAAAGGCATAAAGTAAATTTATTATTAACAGAGTCAGAGGAGGATAGTGAGGAGTAAAATAAGCCTTTAAAACACCTTTATCCCCCCAGCCCTTCCCTCCTTCCTACCGACAGCGCAGGGAGACAGGGTGTGGAGGGGGTTTTCATCAGTTCACTACCCAAGATCTTTTTCAGTTCGTCCAGGGAGAAGAGTCTTTTCTCTGCTATGCCGTGAGTCCCTGCTGTGGGCAAAACAGTTTTCCCAGAACTGTTGTGGCATGAATCCCTCATCCACGAGGTACAGTTTTTTAAGAATAGGCTGCTCTAGTTTAGAAGCAAGGGCTCTTTCTCTCTATCTCTGGAAGCAGGGGCCTTCTCTCTCTTTTCAGGTCTCTCACTGGATTACAGCTTTTTCTGGCCTCCTCTCATTCTGGCGTGGGCACTCTTCCCACAGGCTGCAAGTGGATTTCTGCACTCTCCATGGACTTCATGGATTACAGGGGAGACAGTTTGTTTCACCATGGTCCTCGCCACGGCTTGCAGAGGAATTTCGATTCCGATGTTTGGAGCCTCCCCCCAAACCTCCTCCCCCTTTCTTTTCACTGACCTTGATGCCACCATGTTGTCTTTCTCCACATGTTCCTCTTCTTTCTCCAACTAGAAGAAAAATTGCTGCTCATAGGTATCATTGTCAACAAGTTTCACTAATTCAAAGACTCTTGTAGCATCTTGCAGCGCTGAGAGGTTGACCTCATCTAGGTTCCGTGTCCATGTTTCTGCTGCCAGCCACGTAGCCCCTGCCACCATTGCGTGGGCGGTCACGGCTGCCATGCCGGCGCCATTCAATGCCCCTCTTCATGTGGGGTGCCGAGAAGGGGAAGCCGCCACCACCACTCCTGCCTTTCTGTCTGCAGCATGGCTGGCTAGGGGTGGCCAGGCAAGCAAAGCTCGCTGTGGGCCATGCTGCAGTGGTGGCAGCCACGGTGGCCGCATCGCCAGATGTGGTGCCAGGATAGCTCCTGATGGTGGCCGCATTGCCACCTCGGGAAAAAACTGCCCTTGCCCTGTTTTGATTTCCTTCTTAAAGATGTCATCACAGAGGCGTTACCAACCTCTTTAATTGGGCCAGCAGTCCATCTTCAGAGCCATCAGAGATTGGCTCTGCCAGACAGGGTGGAAGCTTCCAGCAGCTTCTCACAGGAGCTACTTCTGTGGCCTTCCCCTTCTACTAAAAACTGCCCTAATCAGCACACATTCGTAGCAGCAAAGCTGCAGCAGACAGGACTGCTCTCCCTGGCTTCCCATGTGATACAGTGGTGCATCAACAGCACCCTCCTCTCCATGATACTGATTTGTTCTCTGGCATTTTCAGTGGTGTGATTGAAGCACTTCCACTGAATTAATGTGGGGGGAAAAGCGGGGCAGGGGGGGAAGCTGTGAAGCTATAGGGTCTGTGCCTCCCTGTGTGCCTCCTGTGTCACAGAACTCTGCTCCCATGTATTTGCTGGAGAAGCACTCAGAATTCCCTGTGACCATGGGTGTTTCTGCAGCTTTCTCTCTACTAACCTTAGGTTCTCTCAGTCTCTTGCTGGTAAAATCCTGGGTGCATGTGCCTGACAAGATAGATGAAGGGTATATGTTCTCTTAAGTGCATATACAAGTAACAGGGAAATTAATAGAAGACTGCAGTATCAATAATTTGAATGAAAAATTGCAACTTCGTCTTTAAAATTCCTACTTACTTGTGCATAATTCCAGCTAATGAGCTGTGTCTAAAGATTTATGATCTTTTTACCTCTTCAAAAGCAGGGCCATTTTTATTAAAAAAACATTCCTGTTATGGCACAACTTGATGTTTTAGCGAATGGGGGGGAGTGGGGAAATCCCTTGGGCTGCAGCTCCCACAGCAGCAGAGATGCCCTGGCCTGGCTGGGCTGCAGCTCCACTGAGCTGCAGCTTCTCCTGAGTGAGGCCAGACCCCTGCCAAGGGCACAGCCCTGCCGCCTTCAGCAGCTCTGTTTTGGAGAGGCTGAGAAGGAGCACGAGCACCACCGCGTTTTGGAGGGAGTATCCCCACACCTTGTGTGTCCCTGTCACCAGGTCCCTCACCAGCCAGCAGCGCTGACTCAAATGCTGCCACCATTCTCAACACCTGGGGTTTGTGCTTGCCTGGGAAGAGAAATTATGTATCCTGGCTACTGGGCTGTGCACTTGTGAGGCAGCAGGACCCAACCTGGAGTCCCAGCAGGAAAACAGTGCCAGAGGACAATCAGAACCAGCAACAGTACATCGCGGAGTCTTTGGAAAATATGAGTGTGTTAAATATGCTGTGCTTCACAGGAATGTTAGCCATGGCAATAAACTCATCTGGGTTAAAAAATGACAAGTTTTGATGTTGGGGCAGATATAGTAAAAAAATTAAGATTTCCATGTAGGAAAACATGCATAGCAATTATATATGACATAATATCATAATATATAATTACATTTTTCTAATACTTGCCTAGAATAGATTAATTGTTTAAAACAATCCTCACAGTATGTTTTGATATGTTTATTTTCAGGATCAATTCAGTGTTGTGTCCCTGTGAACTGCTGTACGAACTCTGCAGAGAAGATTGCATGGGGACAGAAACATGCACCTGCATGTGACAAACCCTTCTCAGCTTGGGTTTGCCACCAGCAGCAATGTCTCTGGGATCAGTGCCTGAGAGGTGGCTCAGGGCTGAGGCCTTGAGGCACTCACAGCTCTTAGCCCTGATCCCTAAAACTTTCCTTTCTCAGTTTACTGGAAGTGCAATTTATAAAGAGAAATGAAGGATCAGCCAACACCACTATGTGTCATTAGTATGTCACCACTGCCCACAGCTGCTACAATTATACTGGAACTCCAGTAAGTGGGCCAGTGGTGTTGCTTGACAACTGGAGGGAAGCCTTCTCACCTCCAGTTTCAGAAGAAGTGGTAGGTGGCTTGTCCCAGTGTGTTGGCACCAAGTCTTGCTCACACTGCATTGGAAGGTGCCATGCTGTCACATGTACAGTAACTGGAAGGAAAAAACATCCTTCTCAGATGCTTTCTCCTTCCCTCCCTCCCCCCCCCCCCCCCC